>JARHVA010009236.1:0-85000 GCA_037957365.1 Torreya grandis | reverse complement strand
AATGGATTTTATGATGATATTTAAGTAGTTTAGGTTATAAAAATGTTATTTTTGTTTTGTTTTATGTGTCAAATTTGATTGTATGCATCATATTTTCAAGATAGACTTTCTTGTAATGAGAAGGCCTATTTATGAGTATACCTCATTTGGTGGTTCAAGGAGTGAAATGAGATAAATGGTGTTTTGTAAAAAAATTGAGATTATAATTTTAATAATTTAACATTTTTAAAGTGCTCAATCCATTTTTGGACTCTCATTGAGTTCCAAGATGATCAAGGTGAAATGTGTGCTTTGAGAAGGTCCAATTGTATTAGGTATCTATTATGTCTAATGGTGGTTTTGGCCCTAATGGGTGGTGACCAACATATGTAGTGGTTATTTCACTTGTGAAATGTGTTTTTTATATATATTAAAAATTTTATAAAATTATGGTTAGGTTATTATCTAACCAATATGGGTGAGAGCAAGAGTCAAGTATAAAGAGAAGGTCTAATAAGCCCAATTGACTAGTTAGAATATTGACGAGAAAAATGAATGATAGATAGATTTGGAAACTAGGTAGATGGATTTAATATCATTATATAGGTATGATGAATATTTTATTAATATATAAAAATATTTTATAGGTGTTGATCAAGGTCATCTGACTTAATTCTTCCAAGGGAAGGGCTAGTTGAGCAAGAAGGCCTAATCGACTGTTTGAGAGAGATAGAAAGGTGAGAAGAGAAAAAGAAGGTTGTAATATTAAATTTAGTGATAAACATGTGTTAAAAGGTAATAAAAGGTTAAATTTATATTATTTTTTTTTGAGTTACTTGGGGGTTGGTTCTTACTTGCAATTTGGTGCTTGCTAAAAGACTAGTTGAGTTGGCGCTTGACTAATGAGGGGTTGGTGTACCTTATGGGATTGGTGCCTCACTAAATGTTTGATCCATTGATTATAGTACTATATTCTAGGTTTTTTTAAGTTTTTTTTATATCCTAAGAGGGTTTACCACATATCTCTTATGTTTCTATAGTTTTTTGCTTTCACAAATGTTTGTTTAATCATTTTAGAATGTATGTGAATGAATGCTTCATGAATAATAAGTGAAATTGAAGGATTATTTTGAGTAAACTAATTGATTCACCCCCCTGTTATCTATACTTCCAATAATTTTTATCATATAAGGTCCTTTTAATGAGGCCTAATATCCCAAAGGATATCCTAAACAAGCAAATATTTCTATTCAAGCACAAGGTGGTTTCTCTACAAGCAAGGATCCATTGTTTAATGGATCCAATTATGATTTTTGGAGTGTTAGTATGAGGACATATTTTATGTCTCAAGATCATGATATTTTTAAATTATTTTAGGATGGATATATTGTACCCATTATTCCTCCTATAAATGCAATAGGTAAGAAGGCTAGTGAGAATAATTCAAAAGCAATGAATGGTATCACGAGTGGCCTATCAGAGGCAAAACTTGTGAAGGTGATGAATTGTATGTTTACAAAATAAATGTTAGATAATTTTAATACCATCCATTAGGAATACTCCAAGGTCAATTTGGCTAAGTTTTAAACCCATAGAAGATAATTTGAAAGCCTACGGATGAATGAAGATGAAACCATTACAGCTGACTTATTGAGGTTTGATGAAATAGTCAACATCATAAGAGGCCTCGATGAAGAATTGAAAGAGTGTAATATTGTTAAAAATGTTTTAATATCTCTAACTCCAAAATTTGATTCTAAAGTATCTATTATTGACGAGATGCAAGATCTATACAAGCTATAAATGGATGGACTTCATGGCACCCTAATAGCCTATGAGATGAGGATAAGTGAAGGAAGACTTGTAAAGAAGGAAGATATTTTAAAGGAAGAAAAAAATTCAAAGGAGAATAATACATAAGGTAATAAATTCAAAAATAATGATTAATATGCTATTGATGATGATGATTTGATAGCTATGTTTGCACTAAAGTTGAAGATATGTTCAAGTAAATACAAGGGTAAGTTGCCCTTTAAATGCTTAAATTATGGATAAATTAGATATTTTTATAAGTTACCTCATAATAATAAGGTAAAGGATGATGAATATCATGATGAAGGTCATGATGATGATAAAAAGTCCTATAGGTCTGATAAGAGCAAGAAAAACTTTATAAGGTATGATGATAAGAACAAGTTTTTTAAGAACAAAATAAACCTTTACACTAGGGAAAATTACACCTCAATTGATGAGAGTGAGAGAACTGATTATGAGAGTGACCATGAAGGTGATGATCCTAATGTTAATAAATTTTTGTTTATGGATAAAGAAGCATGTTTTTCAAATCAAGAAGATTCCATATGATTTGGAGGTGATGTTGGTGATTCAGATGAAGAAGAAGACTTTGATGTTGAATTGATGAATACTCTAAAAGAGTTAAATATTGTGAAGAAGAATAATATGGTGATGAGGTCTCTTATCAAATATTATGAGGAGTAAATCAACTTGTTTGAAGCTATATTGAGTAGTAACTCTAAGGAATAAAAAGAATTAGCAAACAAGTTGAGACTCAAATAGATATTATGACTCCAAGCCTAAATGATAAATAAGAGGAATGTTTAAGGTATGTAAATATTGTAATTCCTTGAGATATGAGTTAGATTGGGCATCAAGTAAGATTAATTATTTTTTAAAGTTTGAAATGAGTACCAATGATCTAGATAACATATTGAGTAGTCAAAAGACTACAAATGATAAAACAAGCCTTGGATTCAATGGAGACTAAAAGAAGAAAACTAATGTGATCAATAAAGTTGATGATCAATAAAAGAATGAGGGTGTTAGTATAATGAAGGATAATAATATCATGAAATATAATACTATATGTTATGCTAACCCTTTCAATGGTTATTGTTATTCATGTAACCAATTTGGTCATAGATCAAGGCATTGTAGAAGGCCCTCCAAGAATTAATATACATGGAATTATGAGAAAATTAATTATTCAAGAGGTATGAGGCATGGTGTTTTTCCATCAAGATGAATAGTGTGTTTCAATGATCAAAATGTTGGTCATATTGCAAAGTACTTTAAGCATAGATTCTCAATCCAAAATAAGAAAGTTTATACCCCTAGATTAAAATAAAGAAAACAAGACAATGAGTGGAATTCAAAAGTAGATAAGGTGAATAATGACTAGTCTAAAAGTCCAAGTGGACTATTTTCCATGGTGGGTCATAGTTTAGATTTAAAGGAATTTCAATAATTATTCATATCATCTTAGATTGTGGATGAAAAAGTCAAGTTAAATAAACCAAGTCATGATGGTTTTCAAACAGAGATTGAAGAAATCAAGTCTAAAAGGATCATGAAGAAAGTTAAGTCTAGTAAGGACATGGATATTTAGGAATCTCTTAAGTTTATGTTTTTTTATTACTCAAAAGAGAAGAGGTAACACCATTAAGCTTTATGGAGTCACTTAGTTAGTGAGCATAAGCATGATGGATGATTGGTATTAGGGGGATTTTTGTGTTCTTTATTAATATTCAAATCTAAGGTTTAGTCTAGAGTATGTTATAGGTGTCATCATAAAATATAGGTAATAAATATTTTATATGATGACTTGATCAAACCAATTCATAGTATTGATAATGCTTGAATATCTCATGGAGATAAGGGGAGCTAATCATGATACAAGAGTAGGAATGTGAGCCTAATCTGTGTTGATTTTTTTGTCAAAGAGATATAATGAGTTTGTTTGGAAAGAAAAGATGTGTTATTATAAATCCAAAGATCAGTAGTTTCTAATAAGATGACCATTTATAATTAATGTCAAAGGGGGATAAATTTTTAGTTTGGAAGAAATGTTAGTTTGAAGAAGATCCATCTTGGAGAGTTATGATTGATTAGCTTTGTGAAAATATTTGTCATCAATGGCAAAGGGGGAGATTATTGAGGTATTTTATTATTTTTGGTGTTGAGGAATTACTATTTTCATTGATTTCAAAGTTAAGAACGATGTCTTTAATGTCAAGGTCAGAGTTGAGGCCATGCATGGTGAAATGGTATGTGACAAAGAAGTCTTATGACAAGAGAAAATTTGAAGGCAACCTTTTGAGATAAAATTTGTATTAAACTTGGTAAATTTTATGAGGGTGATGTCATGTCAATTTAAATTTAAATATACAAGGGAAGCATATCATTGAGCACTAGTCCTAAGGAGCATACTAGGTTAAACTACATAGATTATTAGTCTTTGAATTATGTATGAGGTTATGGCATAAAGTTATATGTGACAAGCTCATAATACTATTGAGAGTATCCTTGTCTTTAGATAATATTTATTTAAGAATATTCTTGGTTGGTATAATTGAGAGCTAGCTTGTTTGAGTCTAAATCTTTGAGTATTAGGTAATTTGAGAAGCCTAGTTTAGCCCTAAGAGAAAGTGTATACATAAAGCATAGTGAATCTTGGTGAATTGTGTCAATACAAGAATAAAAGAGTGTATCAATATATGTAAACATGATAAAGAGGAAAATAATCCTTCATATGAGTACCAAGGTCAGTTTTGAGGCTTAGCCCTTGCATGAAAAGACCTAGTGAGAAGCCACAAGCTTGGTAACATGATGAGGTGAGTAGTCTAAGGCTTGTGTGAAAAAGGTTGGTTATGTGTGATCATTGTATGAGTTTTTATAACATGAGGGTGAGGTTTTTAGAATATTAAAATAGGTTTCAATGTGTGATCAAGGTCTAAGTATGATTGGCAATTCAAGGCCTAGTGTGCAAAGAGACCTAGTGTGACCTAATGAGGAGTCAAGTCAAGTTCCCAAGGTATCAAATATCATAATAAATTTTTTATATCATACATTAATGTATGGGTGGTTAATTCAATTCAAGTTAATGTATGTATGTTAATTAATGCTTCATGAATAATAAGTAAAATTGGAGGATTATTTTAAGGCAATTGAGTCACCCCCGTTTCAATATTTGTACTTCTAATAGGAGATAAATATGACCATATATTGGATGATATAATATATTGGTATCTCCAAATGTTCTAAAAATACAAAAACACAAAACTTTAAAAATCCCAAAATATTTTTAGTACCTACATGTTTTATTGGCTCTTTGAAATCTATGTGTCAAATCCATGTTAAAAGATGGCATATAATTTACTTATATATACACATGTGTGTCACACTTATACTTGAGTGTGATATAGGCATACATAGATACATGATATATTCATATTTAAAAATTTATACTTGAGTGTGATATAGGCATACATAGATACATGATATATTCATATTTAAAAATTTGGTCCTTCCCTCTACTCATGTCATATGAACATTGGGTACATCCACTTCTTTGATCACAATAATCATAGGTTATATGGTTCGAGGATCACTTTTATTATCATGTTTGAGATTATATGTACTTACAAATACCTTTATCAATGATTATATATTTCACAATATACTTAATATGTTATGCACTTGACATTTTTTCCTAACACATTTTATCCATGAGATACTATTACATGTTTATGTTGGTTGATTATGTTTTCCTTTATACACTTCCTTGAGTGTCTTACCTTGTTATTGCCTTGCTTATTAAAGCATTTAAATTTTATCCTTTTTTAAAATCCCCCAAGCCTATGTGTGATTTATTTTAAATTTAAATATGTTGGTGTATATTGTATGGAAATTTTGATATGTCATCATTTCTTTTATGGGCATTTGAATAAGTCATTTCCCTTCGATTGTGTGGCATTTGAGCATGCCTTGTTAGAACCCCACTAGGTTAACTAATAGTTACACTTTTTTTGTTTACATATATTAATTATGAAACCATATATAACTATCTAAAGTAACCATTATTTGACTACTAAATGCATCTAAATCATATGTAGTAACATATCAATCAATGGAGGGTAAACAGGAGGCAGTTTGGAACAAAATCAATAACATGGAAAAGTAGATGAGGGATATTCCCATAAAACTCAAATAGTATGAGAACAACCTAAGGGAACTCATAAAAGAAAGTAGAATAAAGATGGAGGAGGTAACCTCTAGCATTTGTGCTGCTACTGTAAACATTGGAAAAAGAGCAAATGAGGAAATCAAAACTTTGGAGGGGCCTAGCAAGAGAACTAGACAAAGCTCAAGAAAGAAAGCAATGCAAGAGGGATCTACGCAAGAGACTGCTGCCATCCAGGACACTATTGTGAAAGGTAAGGAAGCAGTGAAGATGATATTGGAACTAGAAGAATAGTTCCTGGTTCTGTTAGTTGGTTGTGTTTTTTGGTCTTGGTACCTGGTTTTTTGAACTTTTACTATGGAGTTTCCAGGTCTCTGTAAAACCCAGGGTCTATCCTTGGTTGTTCATTTGTTAGCTTCAGGTCTTTATATCTTGGTTTTGTTACTTCGGTGAAGTAGGCTTTAGGCTTGCCTATGGATGTTACTATTTTATCTTACTCCTTTTGTTCAAGGTTTCGGGGTCCCTTCAAAACCTATTTTTACCTTAATCTAAAACATATCAACCAACTAGCTAATAAACTAACCCATCTAGTTTTCAAATAGTCAAAATCATATTTAAAATAAATATTTCTCACAAAATGAATAGTGAAATTAATCAATTAAAACATAACACCAATATAATCCACATTTTAGCTACAAAAAATCATATAGATAATGGTATCATAATATTCATAATTTATAACAAATTTCACACCTACTACTATGTTAATATCCAATAATAATGTACACGTTACATTTTAGTAGAAAGTAAAATATTAAATACAATATATACATTAGTATAAAATATCTTCACAAAAAACTTGATGTTACATAAATATACCCTCAGTATGATCCCAAATGGTTGAAATGGCTAACAGAGGGAGAACATCATTCGAGTGATTTACCTCAAACCATAGACCAATGGTCTCCCACACACCTCCTCATTGGGAGTCGCCCTACCCTTCATGGAGGGTAAAATAAAAATAGTGGAGATGTCAAGAAATAAATTGTAACTCATGTGTTTAAAATCAATAATACATGCATCAATCATATAAACCATAGAATTTTATCCCCTATCTACTATGAAATCAGCATACACATGTAAAATAGAAAGTATAGTGGAATGACAATGTCTCAACTATAACATTAATTTGGCCAAAGTTTTCATTATATAAATAAGATCTAATGATATGGGTCAATTCCACTCACAAAAACCTCTCTGTTACTAAATCATGACTATAATATGATATTAGGGGATAGGTATATTAGTTTCCCATTGAAATCCTCATATAACTATCTCATGTTATCCAATAATACATTGTAATAATTTTTACATAAATATTCAAGTAGAATAACCATAGAATATAGCATACACTTAACCCATATAGTGATATAATATAAAAGAAATCATAAATCATGAAACTCTCTTTTTTCTATTCACTTAATACATAAAAATGAAAGCATATATTTATCAAATAACTATGTTTAAGAACTATATATGTACAATAGACTGGAATAAGAATCAAATCATTCTAAATCCCTACTCAAAGTTCCTTTAGTCACAATTCAAGTTTAAACATATATATAATTCATGATAACAATCAATCAATAATATAACCTGTGTGTCTCAAAATAACTCATAAGAAGATTAAATCTATAAGTTTCCTTTATATATCATTTCCCTATTTATTTCATCATGTTCAATTGTGTGGGAAAATATCATTAATACAAGGATTCTATTTGTTCACACTTTGACATGGGTCAAGTTTATATTTGGTTACATCTATTTATACATATATATATCTCTCTTATTATAATTTTTATAGGGTCACATCATATAAATGTTTCAAATAAGACATATTCTACATAACAAAGTATCATTCTAGTAGTAGAATACATGTATAGATATCTATAACAACTACATAACAAATTCATGTTTATTTACTATTATAAATCAAAATTAAATAAATAATATCACATGAATTTATTAATATATTCAAGTATAATTTAAGACCCAATAACTCATAATAGAATTCACACTCTATCTTATAGTCATATAAAATCATCAAAAACATACAAGTAATTATTCGGGTCTAATATCTCTTATGTCAGATGAATACAAATTACATACACAACTGGGTATCATATCCTATAGCTTCTCACAATCATCCTAGAGATAACTAATTTATACTGGGTTTTATATGCTTGAAATTAGTTCATCAATCCAAATGGTAACTTATAGCTTTACATTTTCTCATATACATATATGGCTTTGAAATCTCATTATTTCTTATAATAACATAAAATGTTTTGGTATATGCATAAATACATATATTTTATTATCTCAAGTGTGTGTGTGTGTGTGTGTGTGTGTGTGTGTGTGTGTGTGTGTGTGTGTGTGTGTGTGTGGGTGTGGGTGTGTATGTGTACAACTATAATACTTGTGTATATACATTAATATATACATCAAGTTTATAATATGCAAATAAAATCATAAACCCAAGCCATTAATGAACTAAACAATAAATATAGTTGCAAATATAAGTTTAGATTCACCTTACTAACACCTATAGTTATAATATATCACCAAAATGGAGATAGTGTTTGCATAGGTTTTAGGTCTCACTATGTGTTGATTTCACATTGACACTCATAGCTAAGTGTATATAGCTGAGTCTAAAAAATAACAATATTCAATGTTAGACCACTTGAAATACATTTTTACCAAATGTTTACAACCTAGTTATATATGTGTGGATTTTATTACCTAAATGTTTATGCACAACTCTAAAAACATCCTCAAATTTTTATATATGTGGGTATTTATATATATTTATATACATACAGATATAGACATATGTATGTATGTATTGTGTATGTGTTTATATATATACACAAACACCTAATTTGATATTTCAAAATGAATTTATTAATGCTATAATATTTCAATCACATTTTAATGTTCTTCAATATAAAATAAGGTTAATTCAATCCATAAAACAATCAATTAACAAGGCTTGATATTAATAAAAATCTAGGTTAGCATCTAATATGGCTCATTCCTCATCTATATAGGATTGAGGATGGAATTGAGTTCCATGCCCAGGTTTATAGACCTATAAATAGGGTTTTTAGATGCATTTTAGCTGAACACCATCATTACACACATTCAATCCAGATGGATAAAATCCATATTAAACCATCTTTTCTTGCTTTTCAAGACTACTACCAATAATGAATAAATATAGCTCAAGAAAAATTGACCTAATGATATGGTGTTCATTGTCTAAATGTGTGTATTGATATCCCTATTTTTCCTCCTTCACTACAATTTTTGCCTTTCCCATTATATCTTCCTTTTCTTTATTTTTGTCTTCCCTATCATTATTTTTTATATCCTCCATGCATGACCTACATGTCCAATTTTTTATCCTTATATCATGTAATTTCTCCATAATGGAACTTCAATTCACACATTCTCAAACTCATCCACTCCATTAACTTGCATTCTTCTTCCTAAATTTGGGAGTGGTGGTTGAAAGAAATCCTCATCATGAAAAAATGGTGAAGTTAACTCTTGTTATTATGGAAAAATAACAACAACCCTAATTTCCATTTGAATTCATATAATATTCCCATGATTAACATCCTATTATTAAAGTCTCAAAATTCCAAAAACAAAACATAATTTTATTGTCTTATAACTACATAATATATGATAAGGGATCAAAACAATATCCAATTTTTTGAATTTTATATAAACAATTTTGTTTTGGGGTATTTTACCTCTTTTCAATTCATATACATTGTCACCAAAATGGGTCATAAAGTAACCAATCAATATAATCAAGAAACTAAATAAGATAAATAACACTAAAACTTCCAACAACTAGAATGTAGTCAAATAATCAAAGCATAGTTAAACAAATCAATTAAACAACCCAACAAGGTCAATAACATTTCTATGTTATGTCACAAAAATTATAATGTGACAAACTAAACTGAGATGCATAAACAATCAAACTAGACCAATAATTCATACATTTATAAAATATAATGTAGTGAAGATTAACATAACATTGGTTCTATAAGAGATTTAACATACATATGTAAATCATGACTCATGATGAATTCAACAAAAAAAATAAGACTCATATGTTTCCAAACAACTAATGCATGAAATATTAATTTTATTCAAAAAAATAAATGTGGTGTGTGTACAATTTCAATGGAGTTATCTCAACCCCAATGCTAGTATTTTCAAACCCTATTTTCAATGATACTCTCCCTCTGTGTAACTTATGATAGCAGGATAGTCCTTCAACCAAATCAATCAAATGAATAGGTAGTTAGTCAAAAAAAATTGTTATTAGTATATACGCATATATAAACTATTAAATACAAGTAATCTATATATGAAATCAATCATCATGATCATAAATCATAGTATGACATATGCAATAGCTATCAAAACATAATAATGATCATGAAACAAATCATATAATTTTCAATCGTACAACATGCATATATCTGACTCAGAAATGAATATTAGAACTACAAATCATTAGTCTCATAAACTAGTATTTAATGCTTAAATGTAAATAAGTTCATCAAAAATATTTTTTCAATAAATGAGGAAATAACCTCAAGAATTCTTCATAATCCTCCCATGTAGCACTGTCCTTAGAATATTGATCCCATTGGAATTTGCATTGTGCTACTTCCTTATTACATAAGTTAAGATTTCAAGTATCAATTATTTTTATTAGGTCTAGTGTGAGCACCCCTAGATCCTGAACCTATAATGCATTCCAATCCTAAAAATGTGTAGGATTGGAAATATACTTATTAAGTTAAGATACATGAAAACAATTATTCAGTTGAGTTAAAGATGGTGAAAATGTAAATATATACACTAAAATAGTGATCAGTTATAGAACCTCAAAGGTTCCCACATATCTTCATGACAACTTATCTAATTTCCCAATCTTTATTGTACTCTTTTGGGGTTTCACTTGTAGAAATACTTTACCCCCAACTAGGAATTTTCTTACTATTAGCATATTTTTTTTGTTTATCATTGAATTTAAATAATCTATGCCTCATTAATTTTACTTTCTCTTCCATTTTTAAAAGCATATCAGGCCCAAAGACTACTTTATCTTCCAATTTATCCTAATTGATTGGTGTTCTACAGCTCTTAGCATACAATGCCTTGAAAGGAGCCATTTTTATAGATGATTGGTATGAGTTGTTGTAATAATACTCAGCCAATAGTAGGTATTACTCCCACTTGTTTTGGGTCCATGAAATACATCCTCAAAATATCCTCCAAGACTTGATCAATTCTCTCTTTTTTCCCATCTATTTCTATATGGTAATTTGTATTAAAGTGTTGTTGTGTTCCTAAAACTGAATTGAGACTTTACCAAAACCTAGAAGTCATCTTAGGGTCCCTATTTGAAATGATATTTTATTGAAACCCATTTAATCTATAAACCTCTTCCAAAAACCTTTTGGTAAGCATTAGTGAATCATTTGTCAAATTATCTAGAATGAAATAAAATACCTTGGTAATTTTATCCACAACTACTAAGATCATGTCATGATAGTTTTTGGACATATGCAAACTTTAGACAAAGTCATTGATAACAACTTGCCACCTCCATTATTGTATATAATATGGGTATAAAAACCCACAATGATGCACATGACTAGCCTTAATTCACTGACAATCCAAACATCTAGATACAAAATCAACTTCATCATTTAATTTCCTTCCAGAAACATAATGGTTTTAACTCTACTAAAAGCTTAGTCACTCAAATAAGTCCTAAATATGGATCATTATGAAATTACTTTATCATAATATTCCTCAAATTTTCTCTATCAAGAATGTATATTATACCATTGTACCTTATAACTCCATCATTATCAAATTTAAAGCCCTGGTATCTATGAACCTGACAATTTTCAGCCAATGCTTTATTAACCTATTCATAGAAATCATCTCCAGGTGATAATTTTACTATATGATCTC
Organism: Torreya grandis; assembly: GCA_037957365.1. NCBI lineage: Eukaryota > Viridiplantae > Streptophyta > Pinopsida > Cupressales > Taxaceae > Torreya > Torreya grandis. The sequence goes on along the minus strand of JARHVA010009236.1, from coordinate 72,963 downwards.
AAAAATTACTTATTATTTTGGCCAAAGTTACAATTTACCTTCTATGACTAAGGCCATCTACAACTCTATTCCCTTTGCCCTTAATGTAATTACTATTGAAAACATAATCTAAAAAATATATAATCAAAGCCTTTAACAAGCATTAAGGTTAGGTTGGGTAAATGTATATTTCATATCCAAGTTTTAATTTGTAAGCTCAAGAGGATTTCCCAAAAAATATACCCTCCAAAATTACAAAGCATGAACTATGGTAGCTAGTTTTAGGTCATGAGGAGTATAATTTTCCTTATATAGATTTAATTTCCTTGATTCGTAGGCCACAACTAAACCATCCTACATAATAACTCCTCCTACACCATCTCCTTATATATCTATTATAATCATAAAGTGACCATTTGAATTTAGAATCTATAACACTAGTGTTGAAGTGAGCCTTTATTTTAGAAATTGAGAGGATTCTTCACACTTATCAGACCAAACAAAACACTACTCTTTCCACTAAAGAAAGATGATTAGATTATCTATCCTTGAGAAATTTTGACAAAATTCCTTTTATAGCCTACTAAACCCATAAAACTATGCACCTCATGCGTATTTTTGGTTTTTGGCGAATCCATAATGTAACTAATCTTAGTTATATACACTAAAATTACTTTTATAGACATAATGTGTCTTAAGTATTTAACTCTTATCTAAAATAAGTCACATTGGACAACTTTACATAATTTTTTTACTTTTTTAATCATTACAATACTAAATTCAAGTGTTCAACATTCTCTTATTTACTTTTGTAGTAGATGAAAATATCATCCAAAAATATTAGCACAAATGGATCAAGATAATATTTGAACACACTATTCATGAGATTCATAAATGTTATAGGTAAATTTGTTAATGTAAAAGGAAGTATTGTGAACTTGTAATTCACATAATGAGTCCTAAAATCCATTTTTATAATATCTTTCTCTTTAATTCTCAATTGATGGTACCCAATATGCAGATAAATCTTTGAAAATAATGTTGCACCATGTATTTGATCAAAAATTCATTGATGTGAGGTAGTGGATAATTATTTTTAATTATCTCCTTAATAAGCATTCTATATTCAATGAAAATATGAAGGGTTATATCCTTATTCTTAACAAATACTATAGGTGTACCCCATGGTGAAATAATTGGTCAAATAAATCCCTTAGAACACATCTCCTAAAATTATACATTTAACTCAATTAATTTAGTTGTTGTTATCTTGTAGGGAACCTTAAACCATAATTATAACCTTGGAATGATATCAGTAGTGAAATTAGATTCCTTTTTTTGAGGTAAATCTATTAACTACTATGGAAAAACATACTGAAACTCTTACAAAAAAAGATAGTCTTCTAGGGTGGGTTCCTTAGCTCCACCAATCTCATCCATTTTGACTAGGAATGCTTGACATACCTTTCATTGAAACTTTCTCAACTGAATGGCTGAAATTTTTCTCAATATCATCTCTCTTTTATTTCCTTTGATTTTGGTTTAGTTTCCAAAATCATCTAGACACTCAACCTTCTTAAAGAAATAATCAACTTTGGCTTTGTGTTTAGTGATTCAATTCAATCTTAGGATCACATCATCTGACCCTAGTGGGGATGATTAAAGATAAACAACCATAGTGAATTCTAGAAACTTTATTTCATCCTCAATAATACATCTATCAATCTTGACCTTGGACTCATTTTTGTGCTAAACTAACAATGCATTTTCAATAAAACTAACTTTTCTAGATAATTTACTTGGTATTCTACGAGAGATAAATCATTCAATAGATTTTGTATCTATCAAACCATTAATAGGATTCCAAAAAATATTACATGATACTTTTATGGGATAATATTTGAATTCTAATTGATAATTATCAACTACTATGTGAATACACTATTAAAAGGTTCCCTGCTAAGATCTAGAAGTGGATGTATACTTGTTTCTACCATCTATCTTCCACTAGAGACAATCCTTGGCATAATGGTCTCCTCAACCTGTAAAACATCTACAAGTTGGCCCTTTTATCTCATCCTATTTTCACCCTTAAATTTTTCTCTAAAACTCTCTCCTAGTTTCCTATTCCTAGAAGCATTACTAGATCACACATTTTGACTGTTGAACTAGTTCTTGAAGTTCCCATTCAATTTCTAGTTCTTATTTTTAATGGTTTTTTGGATCTACCAAATGTAATTTTAAAATTTTATCTAACTTATGTGAGTGATTTCATGTTTTTATCCTACTTAACTACCTTCTCAAAGACCTGGTCCATGGTGGATGGTCCATTCACATCCACTTCACACCCAATTTGGGGTTTTAAATTCATAATTAATTTATTGATTTATAAATTTATATCTTTAAGGTATTGCAAAACATACTTCAAGAGCTTTATGAATTTCTCCTAGTATTCATTCACTTAAAAAACCATTCCTTAAAATTCTATAAATCTATAATTTTTTTATCAAAATATAGCTCAGGTAGTCATTATGCTCTACAAAGAGTCATAAATTGCTCCCATGCAGTGGTAGTGGAATCAAGGTTCATCTCAAGATTCTTGATAGCCCACTAATTTCTTACTTCACTAGATAGTTGGTAAACTCCCCACATAGGCTTAGTTACCTTAGAATAATTTCAAATTTATAAATAATTTTCCATTTCTATGCACCAAGATTTGGCTCCATCACCTAAAACCATACCATTAAAAATGGGTGGGTTTAATTTATTCATGAGATGCACAAGCTTTGTAGTTATTTGATCTTTATCTATTGATTAACCTTATTCATGTCAATGATTCTATGGCACTTATTGTTCACAATAATTTTCATCTATAACTTCTTGTTCATATTCATCTTTAGGTCCATGAACTTCTCACTCTAGATTTGTTATTCTATCTCTAGTCTCATTCATGATAGTGAGTATTTGATCAAGTTTTATAGCTTATTTTCCTCCTAGACAATTAGTATCATCTTAAAGGTTTAAATTTAAGGTTTTCTCATTGATAAATCTACCTCATTCCATTATCCTTACTAAAACTTATGATAATAGATTTATGTTAGTGGACACTTTAGGTTTGAGTACTAAACATTCACTTTAATACCACAATGTTAGAACCCCACTCAGTTAATGAATAGTTGCACTATTTATTTTTTTCACATATATTAATTATGAAACCATATATAAATTTCTAAAGGAACCATTATTTGACTACTAAATTCATCTTAGGCAACAAATGTAGAAACATATTAACCCATTGGCTAATAAACTAATCCATCTAGTTTCCAAACAGTCTAAATCATATTTCAAATAAATAATTCTAAAAAAATGAATAGAAAAATTAATCAAGTAAAACATAACATTGATATAATCCAAATTTCATATTAAACTAAGAATATAACCATTGATATTATAATTTTGTACAAATTTCACAACCACTGTTGTGTTGAATATCCAATAATAATAATTTACAAGTTACAATTCAATAAAAAGTCAAATATACAATAAAATATGTACATCAATACAAAATAACTTCACAAGAAACTCAATAATCTATAAACATATCCTAAGTATGATATCAAATTTTTGAAGTAACTAATAGATGGATATCATCATCTGAGAGCTTTAACTCCAACCATAGACCAATAGTCTCTCACACACCTCCCCACTAGGAGTGGCACTACCCTTCAGAGAGGGGCTAATAAAACTATGTACATATCAAGAAATCAAAAAGAACCCATTTGTGTATAATCACTAATAAATGATCAATCATATAGACCATGGAATCTCATCCCCTATCTAATATGAAATTAACATACACATGTAAACTATAAATTACATTGGAATGACAATCTCTGAGCTATAACATTACTTTGGAAAAAAAATTCATTATATAAATCAAATATAATCATGTGAGTCAATTACACTCACACAAAACTCTATGTTACTAAATCATGACTATAATATGATATCATGGTATGGTTATATGATTTTCCCACTAGCATCCTCATGTAACTATCTCTTGTTATTCAATAATACATTATAATAATTTCCACATAAATATTCAAGTCGAATAATCATAGAATGTAACATACACTTAGCCCATATCATGATATAAGATAAAAACAATCATAAAGTATGAAACTTTCTTATTTTTATTCACTTAATCCAAAACAATGACAACATATGTTTATCAAATAAACTATGTTCAAAAATTAGATATGTATAAGGGATGAGAATAAGAATCAAATCATTCTAAGTCCTTACTCAAACTTATTTCAATTGTTATTCAAGTTTATACATATATATAACTAATGATAACACTCAATTAGTAATATAACCTATGTATCTCAAAACAAATCATAACATTATTAAGTCTATATTTTTCCTTTATATATCATTTCCCTATTTATTTCATAAAATCATAACATTATTAAGTCTATATTTTTCCTTTATATATCATTTCCCTATTTATTTCATATTATTCTATTATGTGGGAAAATCTCATTAATACAAGGTTTCATCTTGTTCACACTTTGACATGGGTCAATTATATACTTGGATAGACCTATTTATACATACATATAGATATTCTATTATAAATGTTATAGGGTCATAACCTCTAAATGTTTCAAACAAGATTTATTCCACATACCAAAGTACCATTCCAATAGTATAATATGTGTATAACTATATATAAAAACTACATAACAACTTAATGTTATTTTATTATTATAAATCCAATTTAATTAAATAATATCACATGATTTTATTAATCCATTCAAGTGTAATTTAAGACCTAATAACTCATTAAAAAACTCACAATTTATCTTTTAGACATCTAAAATTATCAAGAAAGTGACAAGTGATTTGGTCTAATATATCTTATTTCAAATGACTATGAATTACATACACAACTAGGTATCATATCCTATAGTTTCTCACAATCATCCTAGAGATAACTATTTTATATTTGGTTTTATATTCCTAAAATTAGTTCCTCAATCCAAATGGTAACTAACAGCTTTGTGTGTGTGTGTGTGTGTGTGTGTGTGTGTGTGTGTGTGTGTGTGTGTGTGTGTGTGTGTGTGTGTGTGTGTGTGTGTGTGTGTGTATAATAGTGTACAAATATAGGATCTATTTATATGCATAAATATATATAAATCAATCTTGAAATATGCAAAACAACTATTAAACCCAAGCCTTTATATATGTATATATATATTGTGTGTGTGTGTGCACAAATAAAAGATTTGTGTATATACATAAATATATATACATCAATCTTGAAATATGAAAAACAACTATTAAACCCAAGCCATTAATGAAACAAATAATAAATATATTTTTAATTATAAGTTCATATTACCTCAGTAACACCTACAGTTGTAATATATCACCATAATGGAGATAATGTTTGAATATGTTTTATGTGTCACTATTAGTTTATTGTGCATTGACACTCATATCTAATTTTATATAATTGAGTCTAAAAATAACATTATTCATTTCCAAACCACTTAAAATACATTTTTACAAAGTGTTTACAACCTATTTCTATATATGTGTGTATATTTTAATACCCAAAAATTTATACATGGGTCTATAAACATCCTCACACCTATATATATGTGGGTATTTATATATATTTATATACATACACATATATACATATTTATGTGTATATAATTTAATATTTAAAATTTAATTTATTAAACCTATAACATTTCAATGGCAATGTAATGTCCTTCAAGCCAAAATAGGGTCGACTCAATCCATAAAATAAATGATTAAAAAATCTTGATATAAGGAAAAATCTAGTTTTGCATCTAATATGGCTCATCCCTCATCTCTATAGTATTAATTATGGAACCGAGTTCCATCCCAAGGTATAAATACCTATAACCTAGGATTTTTTAGAGTAAGTTTATCTAAATAACATTATTACACATTAAAACTAGATGTATAAAAACCATATCAAACAATATTTGCTTTCCTTTCAATATTGGTATCAATCATGAATAAATATATATCAATAAATACCAACCAAATTATATGGTTTTCACCATCTAAATACATGTATTTATATCCATTTCTTTCCTCCTTCACCAAACTCTATGCCTTTCTCCTTCTATGTCATGATCATATCTTCCTTTTTTTATTTTCATCTTCCTTATTATTTTCTATAATCCATGCATGAATCACATGTATATGTTATACTCATTTTTTTATTTCAATTTCACCATAATGGAACTTCAATTCCCCCATTATTGAACTCATCCACTCATCCATTAACTTGTATTTTTCCTCATAAATTTGGGTGTGATGGTAGAATAAAACCCTCATCATGCAAAAATGGAAAGTTAAACTCCCACTATTATGTAAAAATAGAAACAAACCTAATTTCCATTTTACTTCATAGAATATGCCCATGATAATAATCTTAGTATTAAAGTCTTGAAAATCTTTATAAAAAAAATTATATTGCCATGCAACTACATAATGTATATCAATTGATCAAAATAATATACAAAGTTTTGAAGTTTATTTATATCAATTTACTTTGGGGTGTTTTACCCATTTTTACTCCTATGCATTATCACCAAAATGAGGCATAAGTTAAGCAATCAGGATAATCAAGAAACTAAATAAGACATATAACATTCAAACTTCCCATAACCATAATGCAATCAAATTACCAAAGTATAGTTAAACAAGATCAATTAAGCAACCCAACAAGGTCAATAACATTCCTTTGTTATGTCACAAAAATTATAATGTGACCAACTAAATTAAGATGCATAAATAATCAATCCAGATAAATACACGCATACCTTTCAAAAATATAATGCAGTGAGGATTAACACAACAAAGTATGTTCTATAAGAAATTTAACATACATATGAAAATCATGACTCATGATGAACTCAACAACTTAAATAAGACTCATATGTTTCTAAACAAATAGTGTATGCACTATTTATTTTAGTCAAGTAATTAAATGTGTTGTGTACATGGGTTTGGTGGAGTTCTCTCAACCCCCAGTGCTAGTATTTACATCCCCCTTCTCTAATGATAATATCCATATATACTACATGTGAGGGAAGGATAGTGTATAAAACACTTGGATCAAATGTATATGTAGTTAGTATATAACCATAATAGTCATCATTATATAAGCATATATAAATTACTGAATACAAATAATCAATAAATGAAATCAGTCATCTTGATCATAAATCATAATATGACATATGCAATAATTATCAAAACATAATATTGATAATAAAATAAATAATTTAATTATAAATAATATAACATGCATATATCTAGATCCAAAATAAATATTATAACTATAAATCAATAGTCTCATAAACCACTATTTAATTCTTAAATAGTTTTGCAGAGGAAAGTTTATTTGAGATGCCCCTTGTTTGTGGTCTCATAGGACCATTATATGTTGAATTGATTTTAAGTGCTCTTGTGTGTGTGATTAATTTGATTTTTGAGATTATAATGTTAATATCTATATGCTTCCATTATATTTATCATGCATCTTAGGCCTTCATGTAATCACATCATTCTATGTGATTCAATGCTACATTTACCTAGACATGTTCTTATATATTTTCCATGTTTAAATTTACATATTATACAATTGTCTTATCATTTTGAGGTGAGGTAACTACCATTTTATATTCTGCCTTAACCTAAAATGTGGTTATATCAGTTAGGGCATTTCATAAAGGCATGTTCTCCACATTTAGCACAATTTTTAGTTTCAATGGGGGTATGCTTTGGAAAATTGTACTCCACACTCATTCAATATATGGTACTTTTATAAAATTTTAGATTAAGTAGTGGAATGTCATATAGGCATGGATTTTTCACAATTATAGTTTTTATGTTTAGTGGGGGCATGATTTGGGATTATTTTATTCCCACTTGTTTAGTATTCAACATCTCCATATTCAGTTGGGGCATGTTTTGGAAACGTGTTATTTTAGCTTTTAGATTCCTCCATAAATAGTGGGGGCATAATTTGAAACCATGTTATCCACACTTAAATAGTTTTGGGATTGGCTAAAGCACATAGTTATATAATTTAGATTCATATTTTTGGTAGATCTCTATACATAGGTACCATTATTATACACAATTTCAACATGAGACATATCTAAGGTGTACAAGTTATGCTATCGGAGTTGTTGCCAGAATTTGGATAATGCGAGTGCAATGGAGATGTGATCACACAATTTGAAGCAAGTGCACACCACATAGATGCTAAATCAATTTTAAATTAACACAATAAGATAAATTGTACAAGACAAAATGGAGAATACCAAAATTTGATTGACATGAGATGGCCAAAGTGAGGACTACAAATAGGAGAGTACGTAACTCCTCCACAAAAGGTGGACAAGGCACCCCAAGAATAGACTGTAACTCCTCCATGAAAGGTAGTGACAAGGTGCTAAGAATAGAGAAGTAACTCCCATCAAGGGAGTTACTTATGACACCTATGACACATTTATGACACACACCTCCACATAAGCTAGCCTATCCCACAAATGTAGGAAAAATCCATGTATGCACAAGAAATACAATTTCCCTAATTAATAAATAGGGAAAAATAAAAACCTACACTAATACCCCCCCATAAGTGTAGCTTAGGTGGGCAGTGTGGAAATATAAAATGGGTCCCAACAACTAGGCATGATGAGGTACCCATGTACAAATGCAATCTCCCATAAGATAGATAAAAGGAAAAAACCCATAGGAAAAAACTCCCCCCCCAAAAGAGAGACATAAAAGAAAAGAAGAGGCTAGAAGGCCCCCCCTGAAGATGATGTTGTTGTAGATTTGGACTACACCCCAAGAAGAGCTCGTAGATGAATGAACATGCTCTCAGTGAAAGGTTTGGTGAAGATGTCTGCAACCTACTCTAAAGACTAGAAAAATATCAAATCAATGACCTAACTATGAATAAGCTCCCGAATGAAATGCATGTGAATCTCTATGTGCTTGGTCCACTGGTGTTGAACTGGATTCCTACAAATTTGAATGGTACTCTAGTTGACACAATACATGATGGTGGATTGCCTGATAGGAATGCCAAACTCAAAAAGTATCCCCTAAAGCCAAATAGCCTCAGTAGCTACATTAACAGCTCCCATATACTCTGCCTCTATGGATGATATAGCAATAGCATTCTGCTTCTTGCTAGACCAATTGATAGGACCAGAACCTAGAGAGAAACTATAACCAAAAGTGGACTTGTGAGTCTATGAATCACCAGCCTAGTCTAAATCTATATATCCAACCAAGTCAACCTCTATGCCAAATCTGTAATGAATCTCGTACTACGTGAACCTTGTATGTAATGCAAGATCCTCTTAACTACTTTTCAATGTAGCTCATGAGGTTCTTACATGAATCTAGAGACAAGTCCCACTGTATATGATTTGTCAGGCCTAGTGTGAGTCAAGTAGATGAGACTACCAACAAGTTGTTGATACCGAGTGGCATTAACCAATGGTGAAGAAAAATCAGCCTCAAGCTTGATTCCTGATATAAAGGGAGTTAGAGATGGCTTACAATTAGCCATGTGAAACCGAGCCAATAAGTCAAGAGCATACTTAGGATATGCAAGAGAAATCCCTAAATCTAATTGTGAGATCTCAATGCCAAGGAAGTAGTGCAACAAACCCAAGTCTGTCATATCAAATCTATCCTAGAGAGATGCCTTCACTGCTGCAATAGCTGATGAAGAACTCCTGGTGATCAAAAGGTCATCAACATATAGAACCAAAATCAAGAGCGAATCATCTTGCCACAAGAATTAGACATTGGAATTAGAATAACACCTAGTGAAACCTACTGTGAGAAGGAAGGAATCCATCTTGGTATACCAAGCTTGAGGGGCCTATTTGAGGCCATAGATGGATTTTCTAAGTCGGCATACTAAGGAAGAATCCTAAACAAATCTAGGTAGTTGCTCCATGTAGATCTCCTCCTCTAGGTCTCTATGAAGAAAAGAACTTTTCACATCCATCTGATGCACATCCCAACCATGTGTTATGATAATAGCCAAGATGAGTTAGACAAAATTCATCTTTTCAATGGGTGCAAAGGTCTCTGAGTAGTCAATGCCTGCCACCTGTGAGAAACCCTTAGCATCCAATCACACCTTATACTTATCAACTGACCCATTTGCTACAAACTTGGTCTGATATATCCACCTAGATCAAACCATATTTCTTCCCTTAGGATGTGAAGTCAAATCTCAGTGTGATTTTTGATTAAGGAAGAATTTTTTTCTTCCATAGCACTATCCCACTTAGGTGCCCCAGATGCCTCTCAAAAAGTCTATGGATCTAAAACTGAAGTAAAGAAGACATGTGGATCTCTCTGAAAATCCCCCTAGTATGTCTTTCATCTACAGGATCTCCTGCCCAAGTGTTAGTACTCTCAAGTGTTTGTCTAGCCCAAAGTGGCCCAAAAGTGGGTGAGTCAGGTGCTAACTCCTCATCCTTTGAATGACTATAGGTGGATGACTCTGCATCACTATCCTCATTGTCTGAACTTGAAGAAGAAGATGTCTCTGGCTCATGAACCTGTTGTGGCTGATCTGAATTTGACAAGGAATCATCATGAAGAAGTAGATCTGATGAGGTAGAAGAAGTGTCAAGTGTTGAGTCTCTAATACTCTCCTAAAAATGGACACTTATCTCAATGAGCAACTCATGAGTGACTGGATCTAGAAGGTGATATCCCTTAATACCATTCAGATATCCTATAAAGATGTAAGGCTTGGACTGACATTCCATAGTTTTACGTTTCTTCTTCAGAATGTGGTCCATGGTTGGGGATCCAAAAACTCTAAGGTGCTAAACATTAGGTTTCATTTTATGCCAATCTTTAAAGGGTGTTATCCCTTTCAAAGATTTGTGAGGGACCCTATTTTGAATATAGCAAGCACAATTGATGGCTTCAGCCTAGTACTGTGGTGCTAAGGATTTGGAGTGAATCATACAACTACCCATCTCTTTCAAGAACCTATTCTTGCATTCTGCAACCCCATTCTATGAAGGATTGTAAGTGACTGTGCACTACAAATCAATCCCCTCTATGGTGCAAAACTACTCAAACCTGATGCTGACATACTCCCCTCCATTATTAGTTTGAACAACCTTGATGGATTTCTCACTTTTTTTCTCAACAAGAGCCTTGAGGTCTAGAAAATTTTCAAACACTTCAGACTTTTGTTTGAGAAAATGTATCCAAGTGTACCTAGAGAAATCATCAATGAAAGTGAGGATGTACTTGGCCCTTGTGAAAGATGGTTTGGGAAAGGGTCTTGATACATCACTGTGGACTAACTCCAGAGGTTGTGAATCCCTCCAAGCTTTGACTTTGTCAAATTTTGCTTCAGGATGCTTCCCAAGGGAACACCCTTCACAAAGTCCTTTTGAGAATTGGACACGAGGCAAGCCAATGACCATGTCATTTTTGCAAAGTTTCTCAAGGTAGCGGTAGTTAAGGTGGCCAAACCACTCATGCCACAATTTGTTAACTCCATCTGAATGAGTTAGCAATGTTGTTGGAGAAGAATCTGATGCAAAATGTGAGAAGGTGTATAACCTTGCTTGGTGATCTAACCTACCACTGCCACTGTATTATCACTATGCAATTCCCTAATAGCCACTGAATCTGGTGAAAACTCAACTTACATGCCCTGACTAATGTGAGTGATTTGGTACACTGATAGGAGATTGGTTGAAAGAAAAGGAACACTTAGAACATTATTGAATGTTCCTTCTTCCATTTCAACTGACCCTCTCCTTGTAAAAGAAACTGAAGTGTCATCACCCAAACTAATTAAAGTCATGATACAAGGCTCTAAAGATGAAAACTCAACTAGTAAAGATCCCATGTGGTGAGAAGCACCCGATTCGATGTCCCATGAAGATGTAGAAGTTGTTGTAGCTACAAGGGCCTTGCCCTTTTCTTTCTCCTTACCATTGCCTTTTGCCTTAGTAGAATTTTGGGTAGATGAATTCTGCTTGATGGACTCAGGAACACCTATGTTGTTCTTCTCTAGAAGATGAATTAGGTGATCTATTTGTTTTGTCATGAATTTGTGTTCATCATGCCTTGTATTTTTAAAATGGGCACACTTAACCTTCTCCTTCTTATGTTTAGCATTGGAAGAGGAAGTCTCAGTGTTATTTTTGGCAGGATTGGTGTTTTCTTTCTTCTTTTCCTGGTCCCTATTCTTTTTCTTCTTCTCCTTTGTTGAAATCTTATCTTTACCATTTCTATCTATCAAAGCTTGGGGTTGAGTAGAATTCATTGTTCCCATTTGAATTATCTTATCTTGCTCCCTAGTCAAGTCAGCAATGAATGAATCCAAAGAAGGCATTTTCCATGTAGTACCAAGGGCACTTTTTGTGGCATGGAAAGTGGAGACAAAGACTGAATAGCTTAGACCTAATTGTGTGAGAATAGAAAGTATGAGTTGATCATCTTTCTTCTCTATTCCACATTCTTTCAATTTCAATCTAAGGGCCTTAAACTTAGTGAATAAGTCCTGTAGGTTGTCAAAGTTGCTAGGACTTAGACTTATGAGTTCATTTTTGAGCTCATGACCTCTCATCTCATCAAGCTTCCCAAATAACTTTTCTAAGGAGTCCCATATGTCATTAGGAATCTGGGAGGATTCTAAATGGAAGATAAGTTTTGGAGACATAGACAAGCTCAGTAATCCATAGGTTTCATCACTACGGTTGTACCACTTGACCTTTTCGGCATCAGTGTTGGGTTCTAATTTAGTACCCATGGTGATCCTATACAACCCTTTGCTTCTAATAATGATTGAAATTTTAACCCTCCATTCATGATATTTGAATGGTGTTAGGGGTTTAAGTTAAAAATAATCCATTTTTAGCTGAATTTAGGTGAAGTTGTGTTGATTGCAAGTTGTGAAATTATGCAGGAAGGAGAATGAAAGCAAAGATTTTGTAAGTTGTGAAAATAAATCACACCCCCCCCATAAAATATTGAGCCCCAAAAAAATATGCAAGTGCATGCTCAAAATATGTTGGACTTAGTTGAGAATGCATCTTAGAGAAATTAGTGCAAGACTAAAGCAAACAGGACGTCAGACTCAGTCGAAAATGCGTCTCAAGAGACCCAAATTTTTGGCACTTTATAAAATAGTGCATTTTTGACAAATAACAAGCCTAAATTTTGGATAATTAAATTTTTAAAAAAATTTAAAAAAAATGGCACCCAAATCTGAGCTATCATTTTCAAGATATTAAAGGTTTAATTTTCCCGTAAACTAGTGTTTTTGCAAAAAAGGCACTAAAACATTAAAAAAATGCCTATTTTGAGAGAGAAAGTGCCCTTCCAACGACTCATTATATTCAACACAAAACAAGGAATCCAAAGGGAGTTTGTGTGAGGGGGAATTGTCCTCCCACCAACCCGGGCCTCACCCTTCATCTTCGTAGGTTGAAGATACAAGTTTAAAATGAAAAAACCCCAAATTACAAAATTGTCTTAAAAAATAAATATTCAGTAAAATTGACTAATTTTTGTTTTACAAGTCAATTTTAAACTGAAAATAATGAAACATAGATAGAATTAAGGATTGCAAAGTGTTTAAGGGGTGCCACATGGGATGCCAAGTAAGGAAGGGGCGCCAAAATAGCACAGTCCAAAATTTTAACTCAGAAAAGACAAAAAAAAATGTGCAGACCTTATGGATGCCATATGGCCTACTTGGCACCTTGATGGGAAATAAAATAAGTTGGAAGGACTGCTTGAGGCATAGTATAACTAAAGGCACTGCTGAAGTTGGTACAAACTTGCAGACTTGCACGCCGTACAGCCTGGTCAGCTGTTGGAGAGCACAGACTGCTACTACTGGAACTGAAGGCTATTTTGGATGTTGTACAGCTAATGTCATGGCTGGAAGAAAGGACTTCTACTACTGGAACTAAATTTTCTTAGAGCTACTCCTCCCTCTGCTCCTTGCACACAACAATGGCACCCAGGCTAACTGTTGAACCAGCCCCTGAAGTGAAGACAACCAAGACACCCAAAGGCCAAGGATTCCCAAGAAAATGATACCAGAAATGATATATATATTTTATTTTAGATCAGATCTATAAAATAAAAAACAAAGAGAACTCCACTCCTCTTTATTTCAAAATGAACTAAAATCATAACCATACACACGATTACCATTCTTACTTTGATACCATATCAGAGTTGTTGCCAGAATTTAGATAATGCGAGTGTAATGGAGATGTGATCACATGATTTGAAGCAAGTGCACACCACATAGATGCTAAATCAATTTTAAATTAACACAATAAGATAAATTGTACAAGACAAAATGGATAAAACCAAAATTTGATTAACATGAGATGGCTAAAGTGAGTACTACAAATAGGAGAGTACATAAGTAACTCCTCCATAAAAGGTGGACAAGGCACCCCAAGAATATATTGTAACTCCTCCATGAAAGGTGGTGACAAGGTGCTAAGAATAGAGAAGTAACTCCCATCAAGGGAGTTACTTATGACATTCTTATGACACCTATGACACATCTATGACACACACCTCCACATAATCTAGCCTATCCCACAAATGTAGGAAAACTCCATGTATGCACAAGAAATACAATTTCCATAATTAATAAATAGGGAAAAATAAAAACCTACACTAATATCAAATCAATCATCTTGATCATAAATCATAATATGACATGCAATAATTATCAAAACATAATATTGATAATAAAATAAATCATTTAATTATAAATAATATAACATGCATATATCTAGATCCAAAATAAATATTATAACTATAAATCATTAGTCTCATTAACCACTATTTAATTCTTAAATAGTTTTGCAAAGGAATGTTTATTTGAGATGCCCCTTGTTTGTGGTCTCATAGGACCATTGTATGTTGAATTGATTTTGAGTGCTCTTGTGTGTGTGATTAATTTGATTTTTGAGATTATAATGTTAATATCTATATGCTTCCATTATATTTATCATGCATCTTAGGCCTTCATGTAATCACATCATTCTATGTGATTCAATGCTACATTTACCTAGACATGTTCTTATATATTTTCCATGTTTAAATAAACATATTATACAATTATCTTATCATTTTCAGGTGAGGTAACTACCATTTTATATTCTTCCTTAACCTAAAATGTGGTTATATCAGTTAGGGCATTTCATAAAGGCATGTTCTCCACATTTAGCACAATTTTTAGTTTCAATGGGGGTATGCTTTGGAAAATTGTACTCCACACTCATTCAATATTTGGTACTTATATCAAATTTTAGATTAAGTGGTGGAATGTCATATAGGCATGGATTTTTCACATTTATATTTTTTATATTTAGTGGGGGCATGATTTGGAAATATTTTCTCCCCACTTATTTAGTATTCAACATCTCCATATTCAGTTGGGGCATGTTTTGGAAACATGTTATTTTAGCTTTTAGATTCCTCCATAAATAGTGGGGGCATAATTTGAAACCATGTTCTCCACACTTAAATAGTTCATAGTTATATAATTTAGATTCATATTTTTGGTAGATCTTTATACATAGGTACCATTATTATACACAGTTTCAACATGAGACATATCTAAGGTGCACAAGCTATGCAATGTGCACCTAATATTGAAAAATTCAAATAAGTTTCATATTTCAAAACACTCTTAAGGAATATCATCACCCACTAAGATGTACATTTATGGACTATATTGAGCCAAACTAATATAATAAGTGGTTTAATTTTGGTATGGTTAAGGTGATTAAATCACTCAAACCTTAAAAAAATTTATGTTGGACATGATTGTATCATCTAGCCTTACCAATTTGACAGTATGAGTTGACTTTGTTCACTCATGCTCATTAAGGTATAAGTATGTATGGGTTACATAGTTGAACTAATCTAAATTATTAGGTGGCAACTCAACTTTGATCCAAGATTTTAGGCATATTCTTTTTAATTTCTATTTATTTATCTCCTTAGATATGTGTACTTTATATATTTATATATTTTTTCATAATATCAATTTTAGATCCTTACAATGATACATATTTCAAATCAACTTTCCAATAGGTAAGGTGGTTACATTGATACAGAGGTGTAATCCTAAACCTTGAGCTTTCAATTTCAACATTTTTAATACTTTCAAATTTTATATTATATGCACTAATTATATATTACAACATGATCTTGGTTGTAGGTCAGTCACCAACAAAGCACTCAAGTTGGACTCATCCAAAGGCAAGGTATGTTATACACACTCTGATATGCATTCTTTTCCTTTAAAATAGTAATTTCATTACTATATTAAAGGAAGGGGGAAAATGTAGACATTATTTAATGTATTGTATATCACATTTGTATTTTACACTTGGAAAACTCAAACTTTAGTTGTTATTCTCAATTATAGACCTTTCTTGATTTCATAATTCTCTCATATGCTTTGTATTATGATCCTTGACATATCTCTTATTCTAACCAATCTTATGTTGATGAACCAAACCTTATTTCTTCCCTAGAATTCTTAAAACACATTTATCTTTCACCTTTTCAAGTTTTGAGTATATACCTACTTTCTTGTTCCCTAGATAGTATCATCTAGGATAGACACCTGTGTTGATGATGGTGTCCTACTCTAGTGTAAGTGTTTGGTGCCTTAAATTCAACTAATTTATAAATTAAATGAATAATAATGGTAGACCTAAGTAATTTAATAAAATTTACTTCTCCAAAGGGATTGATATAAATAAAAAATCAACCCTCATTCATTCCTCACTTAGAAAATTCTTACCTACTTACCAAGAAACTTAAAAAAGGCATTCAATCAAGCACTCAAGTGAGAAAAGAATTCCTATTTTACCATATTTACATATTATTCATAGGGACAACACATACATAGGTCTGAAGTGTTGAAGGAACAACATAAGGGATATATTTTCAAAGTTAAAAACTAGGTCAATATTGTACTTGATTTTCACATATTACATAATTCACAAATAAGGCAAAATATAGTGGATAAATACATTAGTATAAATCCATCTTTAGAGTATTGGATAACTACATGATTTAATCATTGATAGAGGGGTTTTTTGGGTTACATCAATACCATGTGCCTATTAATCCATTCCCCCAAGGTCAATATGAATATGAAGAATTAGGGTTTTAGAAATTCATGAGGAGTGACAATCCATGACCCAAATTATAATGCATTAGATTGAAGGTGAATGGAAACTTATAAACATTAGGTGGTCACATCCCCTTTTAGTAAGTATTTTTTACAAGACACCTACATTAGGTTCATAAAGTAGCATCAAAATAACCATCCTAAGATGACACTAGTGTCCACATCTTCTAAAATACCCAATCTTAAATATAAAAACTATTCTACATTCATCTTCTAGGGTAATTCATGCTTGTTCTAGATCTAGAACTACATTAGCATCAAAACTAGATAAGTAGATTACTTCTTTGTCGTTTCCATATCTATCATAGTTGTGATTACTATTTTTAGCCTCTATCAGTTTAATGAATTCATCATATTTTATATCTAAGTTTATTATCTAATTGGATTTTTTTATAGATAGTTTATCATCCTTGTATCATATGCTATCTCTACCCCTTTAACCCTAGATAACTCTACTTTAGATACATTTTAAGGTTAAATAATAGCATGTCCACTACAATGGCCACATTAAATTCCACCATGTGAATGCTCAAGAAGAGAATTGAATTATTCATGAAAATAATAGGGTGGTTTACCTTAAAAATTATAATAGTAAATCATATTATGTCTATGGATGAATTTAAAGGGTTAATTATATAGTCTAGTCTTTTAATATGAATCATCCTTAGGATATTAAGTATTATTTTTGGTAAATTAGATAATATAATTATACCATGTGATTTTTTGATTAGTGTAATGTTTTATGTGGAAAATAAGGAAATCATCCTTATATGTTAAGTTATGTAGAGACATCCTCATGTGTATGAATAAATATGTTTTGTGTAGTACCTAATTAGGATGAAATAGGGAAGCTGATGAGGCAAGAGAAATCATGATAGAATTTTGATCTCATGGGATTACCTCAAAAGTGAAAGGTGAAAAACCTTTAGAAAAAGAGGTAGAAATATAATGATATTTTATAATATTTTCACTTTTTAATTAATAATATCCATTTATTTTTCAACATATACACTTTGAATCACTTAAATAATGTAAGTATGAAATCTCTAAATCAACTAAAATGTCAATATAAAGGATGAGAGATTTATATTAATACATTTTATATTTTATATCAAAGGTAAATATAAAATTTAAATCAATAATTTTCTTTTAAATATCAGTGAAGACAAAACTTCCCTAGATCCTTTAATTCACGTAGATCCATCAAAGTGGAATATCCAAATATCCTCATGTAAATTGCTAGTGAACTAATGTAGTTATTATATGGGAGTTTATATATATGTTCTATAATTAAAGGAAATAATTTTAGGTTCTTTAAGGGACTACACATTGAGATCAATTATTAAATTAGTGACATGCAAATCATCATCATAGTTAGTAAGAGTGGTGTGAAAATAAAGATGCATTATGATGAACTCAAGAATATAATGACTATTAATATAAGAAAAAGTTTAAATTTTATATTGACACTTATGATTACGAAATTTAATATCCCAAGTGTTGGGACTATATTATTGTTTATAACACTTACCATCATGTATGACCTTAATCCATTAGCTTCTAAAATAAGTGATAACTCCCATGTGATGAGTCCAAGGATGACATAAAATGAGATTATAATAAAGTGAAATATCTAAGACCATAAGATTGGTGTGAACTATTTTGGTTCCAATACTAATAAGGAGTCAAATTTAACCAAGAGGCTTTTGTTTTGTCTTTTCAAATCCACAACATGGAAGTCTAGTTTGTTTAAGATCATATTTGGAATATACATTTTATTAAATTAAGCAAAGGGAGGTAACACATAAATGATGCAAGTGCATCATTTTAAATAGCTCAATTATGTTTTTTTTATCCTTATCTAGTATTAAAGGTATTTTTTACACAATAATAATCCTTTTTAGGCTTTATCTATCATTAGCAGGTCAGTTAGTTACATTTTTTAATTTCCCTCCAAAAGAAAAAATTTAAAAAAAAGAAATACTGTCAAAGGTTTTTTAAAGAGTTTTGGTATGTTGTAATGTATTAGTCCTTATGTAATGGGTAGTAGGGTATTATAAAATTTGTTATGGGTATTTTAAATTATAAAATTATTCTAAACGTACCTAAAATTCCAATTAAGCTTCATCCAACGTAGAGAAGAGACCAAACAAAGCATATTTTGATAAGTCTTAGGGGTAGTTGAGATATCTTTACTAATGAAATAAAAATAAAATAATGATATAAATATAATATTAATTTTTATATAATTTTAATCACCTATATAAGATCTAATAAAATCAATAAAGGAAGATTAAAATCTTAGTTTTTAGAAGGAGAAGGGTTGTTGTTCATGTTGTTGGTCTATAGAAGCCTATTCATGTAAATTATGAATATATGAAATAGAAAGGATTTTTTTTTGCTTATTTGTGTTTTTAAGATTTATTTAATATATTAAAACATTATTTAATCATATTTTATCTTTTTTCCATGCTTGGTGATGATACAGAGTCTGCAAGTGTTAAGTAATAAAATTTTGTATGGTATAGTTAGAGGAAAGAGAAGGTTTCCATGAATTTTTGAACTTAATTAATGATTGGAAGAGTATATAAAACATTTTTATAACATAATACAACTTTAAATGTTTTTTTAAATTCATTATAACTTTGTATTTCAATAATTTTGTGCTCTCATCTTGTGTTCTAATAGACTAGGGTTTATGATACGAAAACCCTTGTATCCTTAAAACTAATGCTTGGAAACTATTTAAAATTGGTGGAGATGTATATCATAATGTTTTTAAATAAATTAAATATGTTTTATATCCTAAAACCATCTATATAATAATTTATTAAGGTCTAATTGTAAGCAAACCTGTAGAAAGCCAAAAAGAATAAGGCTAAAAAGGCCTTATATCATCTTTTCTTAAAACTACCAATGGTATGAGAGTGGAGTAATAAGGGATTGAAATTTTTTTACATGATTATTAATTTTTTAATTAATTATATATACCCTTAAAATCTAAAAAAATTACACATAGACCTCTTATTTATTAAAATAGGCCCAGTAACAAGCCTGTAAGTTTATTTGTATTTATAGTGTAATCATAAAAGACCTGTACCAATAATAAAGATAGGTATAAAAAAGAGAAATAATATATAAAAATTTCCTAGGTATATTTATAAAATTTAACAACATATTTATGTATATCCATTAATAAAATAAAATGTAACCTAAGAGACCAAAAAAGGAAGGTTACAAGCCTAACTATTGGAACTCAAAGGCAAGTTCTATCTACATGCACCATTTTTGGTATCAGATAATATAAATAGATCTTGGTAAGAGTAAATAATTAATTTAGAGTAAAATAATAGTATATAATAAAGGTTCTTGGAAACTTTGAGAAAGAAAAAAGGAGTTAATTGGTAAGGAAGAAGCCCTATAGCTCATTGAGGCTTCGAAAGTGAAAAGGAAAGAGTGGGTAGAAGTTCAAAAAGAAATTATAAGGTGACTAAGGATTAGAGATACCAAAATACTATGTTTATATGAAGGTAACATAGGTTATTTATCAATAATAAATCAAGGTGAGATAGATTTGTTGAGGAATAAAAAGCATATTGATGCCTAAAGTGAGAGATAAAAAGGGAAAACACATTGAAGCTCAGAGGAAAAAACAAAAGTATGATAAAATTAATATGAATGTCTTAGTTTAAGTAAAATTACATAAAAATATGAAATAATATACCAATAATAAAGATATATCTAAGCTACAAGAAAGGTTTGAACTCATGATGGAGCTAATACAGGAAGAAGAAAGCTAATGTTATGGCTAAAGCTGAGAAGAAAATTAAAGTGGGCTATAGAGATACTACTTTAAAAGAGAATAATTAATATATTTATTACCTTAATAAAGGAAGAAATAATAAATTTAAGTCTCTATAGAGGCATGAGGAGATATATATATATATATATATATATATATATATATATATATGAAAGTAGGTATAGCAAAGAAAAGAAGAATGATAAATAGTCTTTGGAAGAAGAACAAGAAGTGTTCATTTGTGAACTAGAGGAAGGACCAATGTTGGGTGAAGAAGATATGGATGAGATACAAGATAATAATCTCATAGAAGACTTAAAATTCATAGTTTAGAATGAAAATATATTTCCAATCTTAGAATTATTAAGATGGGGAAAAGAGCCTCTTGTTTTTAAAATTAACTATTGGATTATATGTGTGACTATAGGTGGAAAGAACATAGATGAAAAGGAACAATAAAGGCTCAAAAATAAAAGAGAAGTAATGTTATCTCTTGAATTTATAAGTAATAATAATTACTCAAAGATAATTTTAGTCATGGAACTTTGGTATAATAAGAGTACAACAAAGGAGGGGAAAATAAGATGAAATAAATTAAGAAGAATTCCTTAAATTAGGTTCAATGGAGATCAAAATTAGGCTAAAATATAGAAAGAGGATTATTCCAAAGGAAATTAATAAATTTATCAAAGGAACACCTCAATAAGATGGATTTCTAAATCATGAAAGGGGAGAAAATTAGAGACAAGAAATTAATTGCAAGCAAGGAGACAATCATGATGGTGATAAAAAGAGTAGTCTAATAAATCAATCCCTTACACCTTCAAGGGAAAAAGATAGCAAGGATATTGTGAAAGATCAAAATGAAATATTAAGTGAGATACCAAAAGGAGAATGTAACTTAATCAATCAGTTCATGAAAATTCTACTCCAAGACAAATAAGGTGAAGGATCATAAAGAGTAGGTAAGTACCATAAATATAATTAAGGTTATAAATAAGGAAAAATAAAAGTTAGAATCCCTAGAATAGGGGTAGGGCATGATCATTTTTGAATAACGCAAAAGATTCACCATTGTAGATGTGTTATATTAGTCAAGAAGGTCATTGAAGGATCATGTGAGGAAAGAACATCAACTAATAAACAATGAGGAGTATGAAGGAGATTTGGGACAAATAAATAAGGTCCTATAATGGGTTATACAACCTCATAATTTCAATTTAACATGTTATATCAATGTTATTTATGTAGATATAGAGTCTAAAGATCAAGAAGAACCTTGTAAGAATGAGTTGAGAATAAAATGGGATTCATTCAATCCTAAGGTAGAACAACAAAAATAATGGAACAATGAAGAACTCCAAAACTACATGAAGTCTGACATCAATGCTGGGATAATAATAATAGAGGAGAAGACATTAGAAGATATTCATCCATGGTAGAATTATTTAAGTGGATTCCACAATAATCTAGTTCAAATGATAAGATAAATGGTAAGGAATGTCTATTTTGTAATTACTTATTCAATATCAATGATAAATTAATAGTATATGAGGTTAAAAGAGACCTAAAAAGGGTACTATGTCAATGTGTGTTCAAAATATATAGTACACCAATCAATTTAGGTGAAAAATAACTAATTAAAGCAAACTTTAGTAGTAGGAAAAGATGATTTTATATGTAGATCTTAAAAGATCATAAAAAGTAGTATATTGGTGAAAGGTCTTTAACACCTTATCAATGCAAATAGACCATACGAACAGTACTAAATGCATGGAAACTTAGCTTATAATAGGTATATGATGATACATTAATGGATGGAAAAATGGAAATTTAGGAATCACCCCTATTTTTAATAGTAATATTAGTATTCAATATATAATGGCAATAAAAAGAGATAAGAAAGGGAAACTAAAAATTAGACCCAACATGAAAGAGTGTATGACAAACATAGGGAGGAAATATTCACCTTTAGAACCAATGGAATATCAATATGGACAAAGAACACACCAAGGAGAAATGATATTCAATGAAATATGTATGATAAGTGATAAGAATATGGAGGAAAAAAAAAGGGAATAAAATAAATTTTAATCATGGATATAAGGGTTTCAGTTGGGATATCAACCCTTGAAGTAATAGAAAGGAAGAATTCAAAAAATCATGATGAATACAAAAGCTGAGATTAGTCAAAAGAGTGTTACTTTGTGAATTTAAAAATATAATAACATCAAATAAACCATTTAGAAAACATACATAAGCATAGAGTTAGAAAATATGAAAGAATTCCAAGAATGGATCAAATTTAACAAGATAAATTTGGATTTGAGAAAGAATATTGGATAATATCAAGAAAAACTCAAAGTGGATAGGTGTATTAGTGACAACCCAAGAGGAATTCTTGAAAAATAACCTTTAGAAGCTTTAGGTTAGAGGAAGACCAAAAAACCTATTGGTAAGCCCAAAGATGGATTAAAATACCAAATGGAAAAATAGGGGCAGATAAAATTGACTGAAAGAAAAAAGAATAAAATTTTTTTTGGCCACATTATTGATAGAAGATTAATTGAGTGATAGGAGTCAAAAAAAAGGTCATAACATAGATCATGAAGGTAATGAAACCTTGAAATAGAAAAAGAATGAGAAAAAGATCAGTTAAAAGGTGATTAAGAATGGACCTTTTAGAATCCATCACATAAAAGGAAGTCATGAAGACATAGATAGAAATACAAAAGAGTGGAATAGCATGCCTCAAAGGAATGATGTAGTATATGAATCAAATATTTTGTAATTTTAAGATATCTTTAATTAATATGTTTTATATGAAAGAATAGTGAAGAACAAGACATCAAAAAGGACCAAGTGTGGGTCCATTGCGTTTGTGCACATATATGAGCATTTGGTTGAAAATAAAGAATAAATGATGGTAAAATAACCTAAAATTACTAATAATCAAGTAAATAGTGATTAATATCAATATTTAAAACATATAAAAAGAGGTTTGTTTGCATGAACTGAAACAATATTAAAGACTCATAAGCAGGAGCTCATGAAAAGTTTAAAGTTTAGGAGTTTGATAAAAGTGCATAATTATAAATAGCTCAATTATCTTTTTTCTTGGTATTATTTTGTCTTAAATGTATTTTTTTTAAATAATATGGATTTTTTAATTCTTATCTATCATTTATAGGTCAGTTAGGTACAATTTTCAATTTCCCTCCAAAAGTAAAATTTTAAAAATTGAAATGTTGTCAAAGGTTTTTGTAGAGTTTTGGTATGTTATAATGTCTTGGTCCTTATGTAAGGTGTCTTATTTTATTATAAAAAGTGTTAGTGGTATTCTAAATTATAATATTATCTTAAACCTACCTAAAATTCCAATTAAGCTTCATCCAACATAGAGAAGAGACCAAATAAAGCATATTTTGATAAATCTTAGGGGTAATTGAGATATCTTTGCTAATAAAACCAAAATAAAATAATGATATAAATATAATAATAAATATTATATAATTTTAATCACATACATAGGAGCTAATAAAATAAATAAAGGAATATTAAAAGCTTAGTTTGTAGAAGGATAAGGGTTATTGTTGATGTTGTTGGTCTACATAAGGTTGTCTATGTAAGTTAAGAATATATATGCAATATAAAGGATTTTTATTGTGGTTATTGGTATTTTTTAGATTTATTGAATATAATAATAAATTATTTAATTATATTTGATCATGTTTCTATTCTTAGAAATGATATAGATTCTACAAGGATCAAGTAACATAATTATGTATGGTATAGTTAGAGGAAAGAGAAGGTTTCCATGAATTATATTGATTTTTGAACTTAATGAATGATTTTAAGATTATATAAAAAATTTATTAACATAATAAAACTGAAAATATGTTTTTAAATTCATTATAACTAAATATTTTAATAATTTTATGTTCTCAACTTGTGTTTTGGTAGACTAGGGTTTAGGCTACAAAAACCCTTGTACCTTTAAAACTAATAATTGGAAATTATTTAAAATTGGTGGAGAGGTATATTATAATTTTTTAAAATATGTATTATAGCTTAAAATATAGATAATAATTTATTAAATTCTAAGTGTTTGTAGACCTATAGAATGCTAAAAAGAACAAGGCTAGACAGATCTTATGTCATATTTTCTTGAAATTGACAATGGTATGAGAGTGGAAAACCTAGTGATTTTCATTTTTTACATGCTTATGAATATTTTAAGTCATTATATGCACCCTTAAAGTATGAAAAAATTGATACATAGACCTCATATTTATCAAAATGGGCCTAGTAACAAGTTTATAAGTCTATTTTTATCTATAGTGAAGTCATAGAAGACCCGTATCAATAATAAAGATTGGTATATCACAGATAAGCATATATAACCATTATATAGGTATATTTACATAATTTAACAACACATTTATGGAGATCCATTAAAAAATAAAAGGTAACCTAAAATATTATAAAAGGATGGATACAAGACTAACTATTGAAACTTAAAGGCAAGTTGCATCTACTTGCACCACTAAACCTTGATACACTAATAATTTCCTTACAAGTGTGTCATTTATTATGATTATAATAAAAATAATTCAATCATATGATCAAAAAATAATTTCATCATTGATCATGTCATCCTCTAGAAACTCTCTAGAAATTACCTTAGAAGGGGGAGGACAAGAGATGGTTTAAATGGTATGAATTTACATAGGTGTTGTACATTTTGGATGTTGAGAATATGATTCATGCTCACTAGTTGGGGATACCTCTATTTATTAAATTTATTATATGAAATATTTCTAATAATATGGTGATGTTCTTATGATTTCCATTAAAGGAAGCTTACAAGATATGGATTTAAAATCATCCAAGAAGTTACATTGTGATTTTGGATTACAAACATAAAAATGCTTAGTTTTATTTATAATATTAAATTTATTATGTAAGGTAGGTGGATGATTTTATGTTCTAGGTTGAGACTCTGATGGTGGAGCAGGTTCATCACTAGGTAGAAAATTAGATGAAGAATTAGTATTGGTATTCTTAAGAATCATTTGGTCAGGGAAGGATTTTGGGCATGGTAATGAGAACTTTGTGAAATATGTTAAGATGATATTTGTTATTAGATAATTTCACATCTTGATAATTAGTGCAATAATGATCATAGTCAGCATTGATAGCACACATGTGTTTAGTGAAATGTTATATAATGGAATTAGATGTTTGAGGTTTATTTTAATCTTTTTTTGTTTGAGGCTTAAATTTATTCTTAGATTGTTTTATATATTATTGATGGTTATATTTTATAATAATACCATGATTATAATTTTATCATAACATGAGATTCATCAAAACCTTCATAAGTACATGACATGTGTCATGTGAATGGCAATCATTAGTGTGAATGATTTTTTTAAAATTATGTGATGGTGTCAATAAAGAAAAATTAATGTAAAGATTGGATGGTGATAATAACTTGAATTTATTTTTATTGGAGGCCTCCATTTTAGGCTAGGGAGGATTATTCTAAATGGAATTAGCATTGATTTCATTAGTTTAGGTTTGAAAATATGCCCTTTTAGTGTGTTGAGATGGTTCAAAATAGTTCATAGGTAAATATTGTCTTATTTCTTAATCAAATACCTATCCTAAATTTTAAGGAGATAATATTTTAAATTTTTATTGAAAATTGGATTTAAGAGAGGTATCAAAGATATTAAATATATTTTCATCACTCGTGTTACGCTCCATTTTATGCACTAAATATTTCCATCATTTGATGAAATTATGGGCAATGTATTTAAGAAATTTCTTAGAATTAATGAATTTTATAAGGCTATTCTCAAAAATATAATTATTTTGGAATTTTTTAGGAAGAAATGACTATTATAATAAATCATTGAATAAATTTTCTAATTGTGTTATGGAATGTCTACGAAGTTAGTTGTACAAATCTAACACATCTATAATAAAGGTTTTAGCTATGATTTTGGTAGTAGCATAGGTTAATCCATTCCTTATATAGGTTATCAATGGATTTAAGGTGTGATTATGATTAGTATTTCCATAATATATTATGGTTGGAGAAATGCTTCAAGTGTCCATACACATAATTAAGGGAGATAAAGGTTCATTTTTAATGTGATAAAGCATCTTATTTTGAATCGGAGGTTTAGGAATAAGATTTATAGTGGCATCTCTAATAAGAGGAACATAACTTCTGAGTTGTTTGATTCATGATGACTTGAGGAGCTTGATTCAAAAAAATGAATATATTATTTTTAATGTGAAGGATTTGACTACTATTATAATATTACATGAGGTCCATCTATTGAACCTTTTTTTCGAGGACTTGTGAATTATTAATAGTAGTATTGGAAATATTTATAGGATTTTAATTAGAATTAGGTGGAGGATTCCCAACATTAGTGTTGTAAATAAGGTTCCAAACAATGGTTTTACATGCCCCAATTTATGGTGTATGTTAGGGGGCGGGGAGGGAGGAGGGTCAGGGGGAGGTAAATTTACTAAGACTCATGTTCTTGTTTGGGGTATAAATAGTATTATCACCAATATTCTTAATTAATTAAATATGATATCTTAGATATAAATTTTTACTTATTTGAGATATGTTACATTTGATAGATATAGGTTGAGATTGAGATAAATTACACCATAAGGAATTGTCATTAATGGTGGATAAATAAATAATTAAAGAACAACCCATAAAGAATATGAATGGATTGATGCTAGATATAAAGATCATAAGAGGAGACATCATGATGAAAATTTTAAACAAGTACCTAAAAGAATGGATAATACAAATAATTAGTATGATTATATTGGATTGGTTGATGTAGTTGGAAACAAAAGGATGTAGAAATCTATTATATCATGTTGGTCGATATAGTATAAAATAGAAATAAAAAGCAAGAAAGTATATCAAGCTAGTAAATAAAATATTATTTAAAAAAAGAATTATATTTTGTAGGTGGATATAGTTGGTATAATTTTATTGGGTTGGCATTGCATTTAGATAAAATTCAAAAAAAAAATATCAAGTTGGCCAATACGGTTATAAAAATTGGAAAAATCTATCGAGATGGATTATATAGTTGGGCTATAAACTTCATTTAAATGTATGATGATATGAAAATGATGGTAATAATAATATATTATAGACATTATAATATAAATCTATAGGTGGGGTAAGGTTCCTATTAGCTTCACTACAGTGTATGCACAAGTTAGGGTGACATGTAAAAATCATCTTTCTCTCAATATACTAGGATACAAATAAGGTAATAATAATATATCCTACATTTAATTGGAATTTTAGTAAGGAAATCTAATAAATTTAGTCCTAGTAGAGGGGAATATACACTCAAATGTCCAAATTAAATGGTTACTAAGCCTAATCCTATGACATGGGGTATAACTCTCACCTGGGCTCAAGATAAGAAAATGATTGTAATAAGTATTATAAAGTGGTGTACCAAGAATTTATTGACGATAATGTATGAAAATAATTTATGAACAAGCTTAACCTATATTTAATACAACCACAAGTACTAAACTAATAATAATTTAAAGGGTGCAATGATTAGATAAAAGGTGGTCTATGCAACCTAAGGTTATAAATGAAAAGCCTAAGCAATCTTAGATATACCAATTTATTTTGTATAAGGATGAGTGCAATAAATGATAAGAAAAAATATATCTAAAATTTCAATGATCAAATAAATATCTAATCTCATAATTAAATAAATGAAAGAGATTGGAGATAAATATACTTACCTTTTGGTAGACTCATGGGTTCCTCAATCTCCCCCTTTAGCTCAATAAAAAATTTCAAGAGATGTTTTAATTTAAATTCCTCAAATGTAACAAGGAAGACATATATATACATAATTATGGAATCAAAATAATAGGACACCTCCTTATTACTCCTATTTAATTCAAATAGTGTAAGCAATATTAGACTCCAAGATTATAATCTATCCTATAAATCCTCATTTTAAATTTTATGAGAATAAATATGAGTGAAAAAAAAGTATATGAATGTTTTATATGATATATAAATTAAATATGACCCTTATATATATGGCTTCAATATATATAACTAACCTATAACTCTAAGTTGATTGTCTCAGCTATGATAATACAATCGAATGGATGTTGACTGATAAAAATATATATTGGATAGTCTGATATGGTATAAATGATAACAACATAACTTATAAATGTATCAAATAGGATTATATAATATAGGTAGAGATAATTATGAAATATATTGTATTATTTGGGCCAATATAGTATCACCATAAGGTGGTTATAAAGTAGTCAAAGAAATAAGATAAAAAACCTTAGAGGAGGTCAAAGTGAAAATTAATGAAGGTATGATAAATAGTATGTAAACATATCTTTAAAACTACCATAAGCTAATCCCTCCCAATTATTGGTGCACCCTTTAAGGCATGCACTTAGGGATATTGGTGCACTGATAAGCCCCTACAATAAAAAATGTTAGTATAGTGATAAAATTAATACATATCAAGTGTAAATGGATATAACCACTCTTGAATTTAATGGTGGTTACACATTATATGGATTTATTATTTTGAATATTCCCAAGTAAAATATTTTGAATTATTATGATACCTATCATAGCTTCAATAGTCTTACAAGTAAGAATCATTTACATATAGTATTATCATGGTTCATCTTTCTTATCCTTATAGGTCTAACTCTTTATTTTTTCATTTTTATGTGAAATAAGAGTGTTTTTCCTATTATTTCAATGAGATACCTCATATTTTTGTTCCTTATTTAGTTTAATTTGATATGTCAAACATGGATATAGTTTATAGTTTGATCATACTAGATGCACCTACTATTTCTTAGTATCTTTAGAGAATGATCAATGATTGTCTATGCATCATCATTTACCATTTTGCTTAATTATTTCTCTCATGATATCATTCACAAAGAATTCACTTTACAACTCTTGTAAAAATTATAAGAGACTATAGTTCAACTAAGATATGAATTACACAAAGATATGACAAATGTTATTGATAGTGTTTACTATATGTTTCAAGAATTTTTTGAGTAGATATTTTATTTCATAATATTATTAATTTAATATTTTCATATGTCATAATTTAAAAATAATATCATTGGCATATATGATGATCTATATTTCCTTTCATGTACCATGATCCTTAGTTTTATGCACTTTAATTTCTTATCATAATATTTAAAAATCACTTTTTATTCATCCATTATTTCCTTTGTGGTTCTTATTAAAAACACTATAGTTATACCCCTTAGGTTTTTATTCATCCATTACTTCCCGTTTGGAAATTTGGTATATTTATAATGCTTCCCTTGTGTATATTTCCTATCTTTTTATATTCCCCTATTTTTGATTTTTTCTACTATCATTATATTACTAGACCACTTATAGGTTTGTATAGAGTCCTTGGTGAATTACTACTATCTTTTATACCATATAAATTTTAGGGCATGTTTATATCATATGCATTATATGATTTGACTTACGTTATCATTTACTTTAAAATCCTTTATTATGCCTAGACACTTTTGAACCAAAATCCTCTCTTATAATGGTTAACTATCAACATATATTCATTGTATCACCTTTTTCCAATATAAATTTCTTCCATGATCCCAATATCTCCCTTTCCTTTCACATGAGGCACACTTTTTAGCTTCAATATTACAATATTTATAAGGTACAAGTCTAGGAGTGTCTAAGCATCTTAGTCTCTAGTTCTTACTTTTTAGGGCTTGGTTTAAGATATATTACATTATTCATATTTATCACAACTTTTTATTCTTATTAATTTGTATGGAAGAAAATAGAAAAATAAAAAAGAATCCAAATACATAATATCATAATAAAAAGGAAAAGAGATAAAATATTAAAATTAATATCACACTAAAATAATTTATGATATCATTGACACACTCATATCCTAATTAAATCCTAAAATCTATAGTTGAAATCATGATAGAGTAAAGGTCCATTGGGGTGAAATAGGCTAGTATATTGAAATATGAGCTCTTGTTTATCTAACATTAGTAGCACCTAATTATTTAGGCAAGTACCCAATCCTCATGGTATAATAATGGTTCTAAAATGGGTCTTTAGGAGTAGGTAATGTATCATTGGAATGGAGGATATTTTTATTTTTCATGAAAATTAGACTTCATGGTAATGCTTCCTAGGTGGGGTTCTCTATGTCTGTGATATTGAAAAATCTTAGTCATATCCACTTTATTAGATTATCTTATCCCCTTTAAGAATTTATACACACCCTTGTGGTACCTTCCTTTATAATATTTCCATTGCATCATTTCTAGTATACCCTCGACATATATTTATATTAAATGATCATGTCCCTCTTTTTATATCCCCTTTTCATTCTATTTGCTACATAATTGACTATTAGCTTTCATCATTACGTTGCTTGGATTTTTAGTTTGTGAGTTACATTTTGAGACCTTGGGGAATAAAACAAATCCATCCTCATAAAATCTCATCAATTTCATATTTTCACCATTTACATTAGTGTGCTTATTAATCTAAATGGTTTTTCCATTTATAAATACACTTTAGTGCAAGAATTGATTTTGATTTTTTACTAATTTGAGTCTTTTATTCTACTTTTCACATGTCATTGTTTGAGATAGTTTTCTATCTTCTTATATTTTATGTTTTTACAATCAAATTACACTCTAGAGTAAGATTTTATTTTCATATTTAATTATTTTTGTCTTTACTTCTATGTGCCACACATCCTTATTTGAGATAGGATTTTATGTATCTTATATTAAATGTTTTTATAATAATTTTACATTTTTTATTTTTATTTTTATTTGGGTTTTAACCTATTTTAGTTTACATATTTGTATAGACTTTTTCCTATCATTATTTGATTACATTTTCATGTTTTTTACATTGGATATTTATTTTTATGATTATTTTTATTCTTATATTTTGCTTTATATTTTCACCTTTAATAAATTTTGATGTAATTTATGAATTTTATAAAAAATATTGAAAATATATTATGTTTCACCTTGTATTTTTATCTTTATTACATTTGTTATGTTTTATAGTGATTTATTACATATGTTTTGTTTGTTAATTTTTATATACTTACATAAGATGTTACTTTTGTACTTAGTTTTAATTATTTCTAAACATTAATATGATAAAATTTTCTATAAAATAATTTAAAATACATGATATCATAACCATAATAAGATCTATATCGACATTTATAACCCATCTATAAAACTAGTAGTTAAATCTAATGATATATATAGACACATGTGTCACAAAAATCTTTAAAAAATTACAATCATGTATGCCTATATATATGGTCATGGATCACCTTGATATATAGGAAAATAAGGGAAAACACTATCCAATTATATTTCAAACCAATAATTTCTAATGGATCAGGTTATGCTCATAGTTTTGGACAACATTCCTTTCACATGTCCCTCTACATGAGGTAGTTACCTCTCTAACTCTATGATTTGATCACCAATCCATTTTTCTTACTCAAATCCTTTATAAATATTATATGCATTTTCTCCTCACTTGGTGGTTTAATAAATAATATGTGTATCCCCATAATTCCAATCCATATCATCTCCTCCTATTGGAACCACAATTGAAATAATAACTTGTTATCACTTCTATAACTCTCATGAAACAACTTCAACCAACCCAAACCAAGTAAATATTACCCAACATTTGTCACTATAATATCAAGAATAGTTCACATATAAATATTTAGTATCACTATGTATAATATCTCATAGTGAATATCATAAATTTTGGATCCCCACAAAGCTATCTCTGCTATAAAATCTAAAAATGAAAAAACAATGTCAAAATCCTAATATAAGAACTAATCACTATATTGTATATCTATAAGCCTAGAAAAAAATTTATATAAATACTTAAACACTTATTTATACCTATTTTTGGGTGTTTCTTCTATATGGTCTCCTATTCTACCCCATGATCAAAGATAATATCTTCCTCTTGTTATAGGCTCTCATGATATTTCACCCACCTCTTCTGTTATACCACTAATAAATTATTTACTAACAACCACTACTCTCATTAGGTAACCCATATATGAAATCAAAATTGTGTAATATCTATCATTTTCACATTAATATCACCCTTAGGATTAACCTTTTCCCAATCTACTAATTGCCATTTTTGTCTCCTCCTACCCTAATGAGCATGATGAGGTCTCATTTATTTGATGCTTGTTGGTATCCCATGTCCACTACTCCTCTTAACCCATTTAATTGTTTTATTAAATGGGGTTGAATAAATATTGGTTCTAATGGGTGTGGATAAGTGAGTTTTCCTAGGACTAGGGCACATAATTGAAGCTCTAAACACCATGTGTAATGGCTAGTCACAATCACTCATCCTTGTTCCAACAATATGTTTATAAATTTATCCTATGAATCCATTGTCCTTAGATAATGTGTCCACACTATATTTTATCTCTACATGGTTTCCAATTATATTTGTGTCATAGAATGCCTCACATTTTAATTATATTCATATCTCCTCACCTGAGGTAGGTAGTCCTCAATCTTGTGTGATAATCCTAGTGATAAATAAATAAAACACCAATCATATTTATAAGAATAAAATATATTAATAATACCCACCACTGTATATACCTTTCTTAGGATGAATTAAAACTTATGCACTAACTACACACATATATTCTCTCCCATGTGATACATAGTGCCCTACTAAAATGTAGAGAGACACAAGGTTAAAGTGTACAAAGTGAAAATTCCATTTGACTTGTGATACACAAAATACATTACAGTCAACCCAATAATGTCCTTTTAGATAGATATAATGTTTGATACATACATATAATAGTCTAATGATAATATTTCACTAATCAAGCCAAACAAGATTTATTTCCCACTATGACAAATCTTAATGTTTTTTAATGGGCTATAGTACTTCATAAATAATAGTCATGCCATAAATTTATATTTATATAATGATATGAATATCCTATAGGGTAATTGTGAACTCGATTGCGTCCCCATCCACATCCCATATAAATGTATATGTAATCCTATCTTAGAGGCTAAGAGAATAACTACCACCTTGCTGCTTAGGGAAACACCACACACACACACATGACCCCCAAATCCTAATTTTGTCAATAGATAGCTTTCCTCATTTGATACCTAAGCCAATAAATATGGTAGCTAGCTCACATCTATAGTCATCCATGAAAGTGATTGCCTCTAAAAAATATGACCAATAATTCCTAATTAGTTTTTGATTGTAAAATATGAAATCATATTAAAATGTAATTAAAATATAAAATGGATTTCAAATGGCCCATTTTTTTACTATATCATCTAAGCCATATCTATATTTTATCAACTATTCAATTCCCATCAACTATATCATCTATATCTATATTGTATCTGCCATATAATTAATTTATTATATATTAGCAAATATATATTGTATCAGTCATATTCTAAGAATTCCTACTAAATTGAACATACCTATATAGTATCATTGTTATAGTTCACCTCAACTACATCAACTAGATATATGTTGTGTCATCTATTTTAAAAGAATTTTCATATGTATTTGACTTCTATGATAGTATTTTCCATTACAACAACATTATATTTCCTAACTATATCAACCTTGTCTTATGGTGTCAACCATATTTGTGATCTTTGACTATATAACTATATTAAGATGGCCAATACAATCATTGTTGATAGGATTATTCAATAGAACATAAGGTTACAAATAATCATTGTGGATACTCCAACCTTACAACAACAACATAATACATCTCTTGGTTGATGTGATAGAGCATTCTAACATCATAAATATCTAAATTTATGGCAATAAAAGGAATTTTGTATGAATAAGAGGCATGTATTACAAATAAATGACCATATGATTGTACAGGTATATATATAGGATAATATGAGAGAATAAGAGAGTATATGCGATACATAACATAGTGATAGATTGTGTAGAGATATAGAGTAAAGAGATATATGTAATGTAATGATTTTTTTATGCATAAATTTATATGAATAAAGAGATCTACAATAG
Source organism: Torreya grandis (assembly GCA_037957365.1). Taxonomy (NCBI): domain Eukaryota; kingdom Viridiplantae; phylum Streptophyta; class Pinopsida; order Cupressales; family Taxaceae; genus Torreya; species Torreya grandis. The sequence goes on along the minus strand of JARHVA010009236.1, from coordinate 37,665 downwards.
AAAATATATGTGTATTTTCTACTCTTTGTGTGGGTGTATACACCTACTTCAAAATTTAATGAATACTTATACCAAATGAATTAATAATTTATAATACTAACATTTTAACAACATTATCTCTAACCAAAGTCATCTCAACCCTCATAAATATTTATACCCAACTCTTAATTTTATGTCAACACTTGTTGATGTTGTACTTTTGTTATCTAATTCCCAAAGGAAAGTGTCCATTCGAGTTTTAGAGGGTAGCATTAACATAAATTGAGGAGTGGTGGGATAAAATACTAAAAAAATCTATCTAAAAATATAATAATTGGTGAATCATTAAATACAGTAAAATCAAACCTAAAAATGAATCATTTGGTGACATTCATGAAATTATTTTGGCCTTGGATACTAAGACACATAAAACATTCAAAATATTGTGTAATTTTATTAGGAAACTAATTAATTGGATCTTGGAGAAGATATAAATTCTTATGAAAATTGACAAATATTGGACCTAGGGAATCAATTGTTGTTTAAATCACACTTGATTAACTTTTTTATCATTTGGGATCTTAAAGGTTGGACAAGATTTGACACAGATAAAGATGAAATTTGTGAAAGGTCATGAGGTGTGTTTTTTTTAAAGAGTGCCACTTATTATCTAAAAGGTATTTTTACATAATGGATTGATCAAGGAATGAAAATGTTTCCTTTAAGGGATAAGAACCTAAGGGATGGTGTGCACAAGAATAAAGATCCTGAAGAGATGTGACTTATCAAAACATTTAGTCTAATCGATTTGGTGAGGTTAAATAAGATGGAGGTAAAAATAATAATAATAACCATATTATGCATGGATTAATTAATAAGGAGAGAGATTAGGTAATAATTATAATTTAAAATAAAATAAAAATGAAGATGAAAAATGAATAGGAGAGGAAAAAAATGAAGAAAAAAATAAATTAGAATTGAAAAAGGAGATGAAAATGATCCAAACAAAAGGTAGATTGTTACAAAGAAATATAATTATAGAATATAAAAGTATAGCCTCTACTAGTGAAGATCCCAAAATTGAAAATTTAGACACCACTAATCTAACTAAAATAAATAAAATTACATTAACACCATTAGAAGGCATAGACAAAGCAAGAGAGAGGACTATGATAGAATAAATATTTTACATTACACCACAAGAGATTATGAATGATATGAGGAAGGAAATTTAAAAAGTATCCACACTCATTAGGACCTTTAAAATTTTAAAACCCCTAAGATTAGAAGATGATATGGTGAGAATGAGTTTTACCCCAAGTACATGAGGCCTAGGAAATAGTCAGGAAGTAGATAAGGAAATTAGGTTAAAAGATAAAATGAGAATACATATAAAATAATATATGGATAGAGAGATATAATAAAATACATAACATATAGGATAACATGTATTTTAAAATTGAATAAGGTGAAAAAATAGAAACAAATATAAATGAGGCACTACATCAACATATAATAGAAAGACAAACCATCCAAGAGATAAATGTGGAAATAAGGCAAGATACGGTAGAAGAAATGGGAGATAGTGTAAAATATTTTGTAGAGGAAACAAGAATGAAATCTTATGAATAACTTAATTAATAAAGAGAGAGATTACTTAAACGCAATAATATAGAATAAGAAAATGCAAAGATAGAAGACATACTAAAAGATATAGGAAGAATCACCCCAATTCAAAACCCAAGTTGGAAGGAACCTTTTGGATATTTGAGTTTAGTATGGTCATGTATTTATGTGAGAACAATATATGGTTTGTGTGTTATTTTAACAACACATGTAAATAAGTATTGTTGAGATCTTATATGGATTTAGTGATATGCCTATCTCCACCACTTTAAGATTTGAATAGGCTTCATATATGTACTATTTGGGTTGAATAATACTAATTGTGTTTATTATGTGCAACTCAGATAAATGTTTTTTGTATTATATCACGTTTTATCTCTAATATGGAAGAATATTTTTTTATGAGGGATAAACCTCTTTGTATTTCCCCTTTTGATGAGAGAGTTAAGTTTATAAATGTTTGTGAATTATTTTAATATAAGTTATGTGTTATATAATTGTAGTTTATAGATTAATTTATACATAATAGTTTATTTATACATCTTATAATAATAAATACCATCAATTAAAAGGTGAAACTCTGGTTAGATTCATATGCAAAACCCAATGTGTGTCATATACCTACATAAGAATATGAGTAACATGTATACCAAAGCCTTATGCTTTTTGTTTGAGATATGTTTTAAAATTTTATACCAAAAAATTTAAAATTTAAAAGGCATATTTCATGTTGTATTACTACATATAATTATTTTTGTTGTCAGGTAGGAGGTCCTTCATTAACTACATAACATAGGTGTATTTCACTAGATATTTTTCATCCACCTGATGGATAGAGACCTATGTCCTAATTGATAGGTCCATCAATAATGTGAATGGTAATAATGATTTGCCTTCATAATAAGGGAAACAATTACAATCCTTTACATAGGGGGGCACATCTAAGGGCTTTGAGAATATATCAAAATCAAGATACATAAGATTCATTTAACAACTACCACCTTTCCTTATTCCCCCCTATAAAATTCAAATCTTTTACAAACTATTCCAAACTCATTAGTTAATAAAATATTCCTAGGGCCTAGATAAGCCCTTTTGTAATTGTATCAAGCAATATATCAATGTGGTATAATATCTAAGTAAATTTATTGTGTATATCCTAGTAGTGGCCATAAGTCTTTTATAAATGTTGTTTTAGACTTGATTTTACTTTTTGGGTAAAATTTTCAAGAATTTGTTTAATATTTTATAAATTATAATAGTTTTTTTTTTTAATTTTATAATTCAATCAATTTTATATAAATATATTTTTCTTTTCAGATTAGATAATATAAGTTTAACATGTATAATAGGTTTATTGTTTTTAGTATTTTCAATGTATTTTTAATATTTATTTTAGTGTTATTAAACTTAATTAAATAATTTTTAAAGGCATGTCAATTAATATTAAGGGTTATAATGTTTAGGTATTCTTGTTCATATGTTAGTTTTTTGAAACATTCTAGTATGATATTTTATACTTTAAGATGTATTTTCTCAAAAATAATATTTTCAAATATTTTGGCATACTATATGTTTATCTAGATAAGAGTCTTTAAGTGTAAAATGTTTTAGTGTTAATTGTCCTCTTGAGTCTTTTTATTTTCAAAATGTGTCATTTTGACATCATAATCAATTATATTGTAAAATTTGAAAAATTCTCCTTGTAAGTAGACACAACATTAGATAAACCTAACATCATGTAAATGTATTATTTCACATAGTTAGGGGGTGGATAATTTATCATAAAAATGAGATTAAATTGAGCCTCATGGAAATGCAAATTTTTCCCAATAGACTAAAATTGAGTATAATTTCAAGTGGCAATGGTGGTCATCTATACTATTTATATTCAAGTGGAAATGAATATTAATAGAGGCTAAAAACATGAAATTGAGGACCTATTATTCATTCATAATTTTCATATGTATGGTAAAATTAAAAATACTTTAAATAAATTAATCGAAAATCAATAGTCTAAAATGTATCCTCTATTGAATAATTTTTAGTGATTTTTCTATGAGTAGCCCAATACCACTAGATTTGAAAGTGTGAAAAATTGGGTTCGTGTACATAGGTTATTTCTATAATTATTTGATTTTATGGTTATTATCCCATAACTCACTCATCATTTTCATATTTATGGTAAAAATAAAACTAGTGTAAATATATGAATAAGAAATCAATAGTCTAAAATATATCCTCTATTGAATATTTTTTAGTGATTTCCCTATGCGTAGCCCAATACCACTATAGGTGAAAGTGATAAAAATTGTGTTCATGTACATAGGTTATTGATATAATTATTTTATTTTATTTTTATTATATTATAACTAATTATAAGTTAAAATATGAACACTTATGTTCATGTTTGTAGGTAATCATAGTAGTAGTTTTCATGAGTAGCATGAGTGCATACCTAGAGTATGTGTTGGCATACATTATTATTTATAGTTTAAGTGTTGTGATTCCTCAAATTATGTATGAATTAATGGGGTAATTTATGGTAATTTATTTTATTAAAATCATATATTTATGTGATAATAATGTATGGTTTAGTTTTATTATAAAAAACATGTAAATAGGTATTTTTGATATTTTATAGGGATTTAATGATATTCCTCTCTCCATAATTTATATATGTAGTATTTTTGTTGAATAATATTTATTAATTTTATTTTATGGAACCCAAACCAACTGGAATAGACCACACAAGGAAATGATCCTATTATCACATAGATTTTGCACCCATTTCTTGATGTAAGAGCTCACCATGAAAAAACTAATGATACAATAGGAACAACTTTAACTGTAGGACCTTGGGAAATTGAGGTGAATTTCTAGAGAAGGCCAAATTAATTTCAATAAATCTATTGAAATTTATAAAATACCAATTTTATATAATTTATGCTCCTTTAGTATTCTTTCTCCTAAACTAGGGTTTGACTGGGTAAAAGAGTTTAAGAATGAAATTTTCAAAACTAAAAATGGTGATTGCACCAAATATTTTTATAGTGGATTTTAATTATTTATTGAATGAACATAATATAATAGAAAATATATTTAAATTTTTAGGATCACAAACGCATGTAGATGGGAAATCAAAGGTAATATTTGTTATTTTTCATAAAATGGACAACATTATTTTATTTTAATCAAATAATATTACAAAAGGGTAAATAAAATACCATAAATTAAATTCTATGACTGAAAATAAGATATAAACATCTATAAATATTCAAATAACTTTCATACACAAGGATTTATCAGCTAAGAAAGGCAAAATCTTTAATTTATTTCATTCTCCAAGTTACAACATGTGGAAAATATATTCACAATGCATTATAATATTAATAATAAAAAAAATATATATTGGGCTATGGGATATTACCCATACTTATACAAAATATCTCATAATTTATATGTAGTTATCATAAACTCCAACACCCAGTAGAAAAATCATGCAAATCTACAACTTCATGTGAAAACAAGTCAGATCTTTAGCTTGTGGCATCCTTGGCTTAGTAAATGGTTTAGAAGAGAGAATTCAAGAGATGTGTATGATACTTAACTTGGTGTGGCATGGATATACTTTATAAAACTTCATACAACACCTTTCTTTCCCATTTATGTAGCTACAACTTATCTTTATGTGAATGAGAGGTACCAAAGTGATAACTAAAAAATAACTCAAGTTACTTTTTTGTAAAACCCTAAGTTGGAATTTCTAAGTGATACTTTTAAAACTTGTAAGTCATACCACCTTTTTAAAATTGGAATTGTAATTTTCAATGTGTGATTTTACAAATTAAGCAATTATAACTTTGTTAAATTAAAAAGTGTAATTTGCAAGTTTGCATTTTACAATTTCCAATTTGTCAAAATAGAAAGTGTAAAATACACATGGCTCTTTCTCAAAAAGAGATATAAAAAGATATTTTTAATTTATAAGATGCAACTTTACAATAGTTAAAAATAATGATAATACAACATATGATAATGCTTTTAATATAAATAATTAATCGATTTCTAATACTTCTACCTCTTTATCTTTTTCAGCCTACAATTTTTGAACATATTCATCAAAAGTCTTGAAGATCTCCTAGATTATTTATTCATCTATTCCAAAAGAGTAGAGGTTAGTTATCTCATAATTTGTTGATGTGTCAAAAAGTTCCCTCCTCAAAGTCCTGATATCTTGCATATATTTATCCATCTTATCCAACATGTTATTATACTTGATGTAGTGATCGATAGAGCTCAAGGTAAAGACTATATCTTTAGCATATTCATTTTCTATCATTTCTTTGAATTTTCTCTAAACCTCTTTCTTTTCAGCATCATAGTGTTGTGCTAGTGTCAGCACTAGCTCAGAACATTACACCATCAAGGGAAAAGATGCTACTTATGTCAATCTAGAGTCATAAATACTCTAGATCTATTCATTCTTAAACTCTATATTTATTCTAGTCTAAAATTACCCTATGTGAATGTGACCTAGGTATGTATCTATTATTTTAGTGGTATTAGATTCTAGGTTGAGAATCACCCTAGGGCATTTTGAATTGAACTTTATCTCCTTCTCAAACATGAATTTTGGAGAGAATGCTTAGTAAAAATCAACTACAAAAGTTGTTGGGATTTGTAGGTACTAGAATAAGGTAGAATCTCGGCCAGAGATTAGAGGTGCTCTAAGCAGGTGGAAAGTCTATAGGAAAATGATTTTATAAACATAGGTTGAAATATTTGATAGAGATTGGAAGTGCAAAATATAGGTTGAATCTCTGATAGAACTGGGAGTTGCTTGAAACAATGGATAATCATATGGGAATGAGAGGTTATCTAAACAAGTCCAAAGTCTATGTGGACTCAGAGTAATCTTTTAGGGAATATTCTCTAGTTATTGGGAATATACGTGGGTATATTTTCTTGGCTTTTTAATAAACCCTAGATTTTACTTTGAATTCTTGGGAGAAAACCCTTTGTTTTTTATTATGAATATTTGGAAAATAAAACCTATGATTTGGATAGATAAAAACATTGGAAAATAAATAAATACATAGATAATCTTAATCTAAATGATGCCTATACAACATGATAAAAACCCTATAATTTGTAATTAAAAAAATTATACAATGTTTGTAGATTTGAAAGCATTTCAATCAAGCTTGGATTATAGGAAATGTCTTATAGAAAATACAAAGGATTTAACAAAATACCATACAAGGGTGGGATAGGTCATCATAGTGTTATATGCAGACATGGCAGGGTCATGACTTGGCATCACTATCAAATCTCCAAATCTCAATTTATCAAGATAATAATGAATTAATAAATCCTTATCTATATTTATTAACATTAAACTTATCTATAATTAATGCATTCATAGATGCATTTGGTGGAAATCTAGAGTGCACAAGTAGTTTTAAAATTTTGAAAATTTTATGTTGACTTCTAAATTCTATAAGGAAAGGTAGGTTGAATTATTTAGAAATAGCAAGGTAGAACCCAGACTGTAATTCATAAATTTACAAAATTTCAAATTGAATTTAGAGTTCTATATTCTACAAGCTTAGTTGTCAATGGGAATCAGAACTTGGATTGCAATTTGTAATTTTCAAAATTATAAATTTCTCTCTGAATTTTGGATTCTAGATAGAGTGGTTCATAGGAAGTGGAACTCTATCTATAATTTACAATTTTGAAAATTGAAAATTGTAGTCTAATTTCTAGATTATATAGTGTGTTTGTCTTATAAGATCTGAAACTCAACTTATAATATGTAATTTTGTAAAATTGCATATTATAAATAGGTTTTTAGATTACATCAATTAGTGTATTATTGGATCTGGAGCTTGGGCTACAATTTACAATTTTATAAATTACAAATTGTAATCAGAACTCTAGATTCCACCAGTTAATACATAATGAGATCTGAAGCTCAAGAAGCAATTTTCAATTTTTTAAATTGCAAATTATAGACAAAGTTCTAGATTTAAAAATACAAAGGAAGAGTGTGCTTTAGGTTAATTCCATGTATTTTTTCAAAAAAATAGGGGGTCTCCCTTAGGGTACTTAATGTTTTGATATTTTTGGTTCAAAAATGTCAACATGACCCTTTGGACCAAATACCATCATCCATACCACTTTAAAACTGAATAGATCACCCTTTTCATTAAATGAGAAGAGACATATAAGAGATGAGTTTGAAAGTAGTTACAATCAATTCAATGAAGAAGTTGAAAATAAAAGAAATTTTTTAATGAATCAAGTAGAGATATTACAAAATAATTATTTTCAAGAAGAAGTGAATAGAGATAAGGGTAGTCATATACCCATAGTGAGACAATATAAATATACCAAATATATAAGTTCAACTAGTGGTTATGTAACAAGTATTTAAAGTGATTAGACTACCAATAACTCGAGTACATAATATAATAATTTAAAAATGACAAAATAGAATAAAGTTACCTTTATTTTTGAAATAAACAAAAGGCACATAAGAACATTTATTTGTGTTAGATTCTTACTGGAAAATTCATAATTTAGTTGATGATAAATTAATGATTTGAAATTTTGTGTAAACATTACGAGACTATGCACTTAAATGGTATATGAAAAAAAATCCAAGACATTAAAACTCATGGACACTATTTAATAAGGTCTTTAAATGATATTTTGAATTTTCAAATATCCCTACTGAGAGCATTATAAATATGTAGGAATTAATAAAAAAAGAGGAGACTATGAAATATTATGATCAAATAATTAAAATAATAGTGGGAAAATGGTTGAACCCCTTAACAAAAAAACTAAATAGAATTGTTTGCTTTTATTTTAATGTATTATATAAGAGCCAATATGGACAGAAATATTTTTAACACAATTTTAAAAATATTATATATGGTCTATAGGATGTAATCTCAATCTTAAAGAAGATAAATGGACTCCTCCCTTGAATACAATATTTAAGGATTAAAACACCAACTATTAGAACTAACATGAAACAAGAGATCCAGATGAGGATAGATGATTATATTTCATCATAGTCAAGGAACAATTTTTGCATGACCATGGATATGGCTCATAATATTTTAAACATAAGGACACTCTAAGATGAATTTCCCTTATAAATGAGAGAGAAAATAGAGTTGTATCAATTATAATATCACAAATGCTTTTTATATGTCACCACTAGTCCAAATACCTATCAATATGAATATAATATATTATGTAGTATGTCGAATGTATGATCAAAAATATCAACATGAATGCCTAATGATGGAAGTAACACCACCTACTAAATAAAATTATGTATTTCATAACATGTGGATCCTTTAATCATTACAATCATGCCTTCCTAGGATATAAAGACATAAAACACATAAAAATACATTAATATAATTTTAAATGTATGAGATAAATATATGACACCACCACCATAGAGAATAGTTGACCCTAGTGTACTATAACTAAAAAATACAATACCATAAATTACCAACAATATAAAACTTGACATGTAACAATCATTAGAATAAATTTTAAAATAATAATCAAGTCACGTAGAAGGGGGGCATAAAATAGAAGTGGAGAAGGGTAATTTGGTTTAAGAGGATAATATATATAAGGTAATTACCTCCTATTTTAATTAACAAATGAGGAAATATGGGACATGTAATAATAATCTATTAAGGAAATCTAGGTCAAATATAGATTTTGTTGAGAAATACGAGCACCTGACTCATTATCATGCCCCAAATTAATGAAATAATATAAAAATGGTACTAAAAATACTAAATAAATATATATTTACCCACCTAAAAAAGGATCTAATAATGTAAATAAAGTTATTGAAATATTTGAAACTAAAGATGGTATAATGACATAAGACATGGTAATGGAGATGGTAAGATTAATGATGAAGAATAATGATCCTATACAAGGGTAACCTTATCGAATAAAATAAAATAATTTAAATAATTTGTTAGTGAACATAAATATTAAATTATTAAAAAAAATTAGGATAATGACTCATAAACCAAAAGAAAGAGTGGAAGTGACTACCTAGAGTGGAATCATAACTAAAAAGGGAAAGAGGAGGTAATAGAATCTAAAGAATAGTCTAAAAAATAAGTGATGAAGACTAAAAAACACATACAAACATGATAAGGTATTATATATAAATAAGACCATTATACAATATTAAAAAAATTAAGATAATACAAAATTAACATATTTTGATGAGGATGATATATATAGCTTAAAGTGAATATTTAATTTAATAAAGAGGAAATTCTTTTTGATAAAATCATTGTCAGAGATCTAGATTGCACCCTAGTTGAGCAAGGGGGATTTTTCAAGTCTTCCTAATAAAATATATTCTAATATGGGAATGACCTTAGGCTATGGGTCACCTAATATTGGGTCAAATCTCTAGAGAAAGCTAGCTTCCTTCTAGTTCTATCACTTAAACTAAACTCTGACTAGGAAAAGGAAGAGAGAACTAGGTAACAATGCATGAAAACATGTAAAGGAGGTGATTAACTAGTAATTTTATCATTTATCCACTCTTTTTGAACTTCTAAAACCACTAATGAGACAAGCAAAAGACTGGATCTATAACTCCAAATGTCTATTATGTATCAGTATTTCATGTAGAGGTTCACCAAGTGATCAAAACCTAAGGGAAGTGATCAAAAGTCCTGATTAAAGGCACTTAATTAGTTAATGTATCTACTTTTTATATTTAATAAATTAACATTAAACACTAAACATGACCTAAAAAACAAGATAAACTACTAGCTAGGTGAAATTATGACTTGACAAGGAAGAAGCTTCTACCACATATGCAAATAAATATGACATAAACACACTAGAATAATATGATGAAATATTAAAATAGTCCTTTATTCATTTCAAGAGGTTATAAAGCTCAATCTTAGTAGATTTTAGTCATTCCAAAGAGAGGGATTCACTCCTATTCAAGGCTTAGGAGCTTGTATTTATAGAAAAAGGAAGGGGAGAGAGGAAGTTGTGTAAGTAAAAAACATTGAATGAGGTCTAACTACTCTTGATTGATTAGAATTAATCCAAGGATGTTGAGTCATGATCTTATCAAGAAGTAACAAAATCTAAAATCTCTATAAAATAATTCAATTCTCCATGATCTTTATCTAACCACCAGGTCTCCTTCTTAGGACTCTACGCCATTTTCTCCTTGATCTTCTTATGAGGAAAAAATAATCATATCTTAAAAATAATAGAGCCATGCTTGATTTTACTTAGGAAACTACAAATACCTATTCTACCTTTACTTTAGAATTTAAACCTAGGTCTAACTATAGATTAAAACCCAGTCCTATTTATTGGTTTTCTCATAGTTTCAATATATAGATCCAAAGTGTGTTTAATGCTTGGTCCCTTTTTTGACTCTCAATAATCAACCTTTGGTTTACACTAGGCCTTTAAGGGACCTATTTTACCTTTAAATAGCTTCAATGGTGATACCCCATCCTATAATGTCCTTCTAGTTCATTCTAGGTCATGCTCAAACTTTGGTCCCATGTATTTACTTTTCCCCATCAAAAATTACTTCTTTTATTCCTAATAGAAAATATCCTAGGTAAACTTCACTCATTGGTTATTGATTATCGACATAGCTTATTGAACTTTTGACCCATCTTGTACTATTGATCCCCTTTAGTATGATCAAATGTGTGTCATTGGATCTACTCTAGGGACCCTTTTGACCTGTTGACCTACTCATGTGTCATATATCTTCGATACATGATTGAACATGAGCCTTTGATCTTAATAAGACTCACCATTTAAACTCAAACATATAATTTACGAGGCCCAAAATTTACATCTACATGCCTATCATTTGATGTCTATGTGATTATCATTAACATCTATGTGATTGTCAATCTTTAAACCCCAATGAATAACTACCAAGATTTATTTTGACATCCCCATGACCATTATTTGACATCAACATGAATATAACACTTTGAACACCAAATATTTAATTTATGAGCTTTACTTCGATTTCCACACAACCATCAATGATGTTCACACAACTATCACACTACTTCTTCAACTTTAAAGGCTTGCATCTTGAGATAGAAAAATCATGAAGGCACCAAATTTTTAGGAGATGTTCATGGCATCAAAATATTGATTCTAGGTGATCATTTATCCCTATTATGGTTTCTAATCATACTTATAAAATGCATAATTAATCTAACCTATCCATTTCTACATGATGACTTGATGATGGTCTGATCTCTTTAGATTTATTCTTGAATTGTAGCTTAAATTTCTAAGGATTGAATGAATTTTTGAGCCCTTATAAAACTTTCCCATGCTCCTTAATTCTATGAACACCATGAGACCTACTTAGATCCTTCATTTACTCTAGACCTACATCTCAAAATTAATAAGTTATACTCTAAGCTTTGTTAAAGTTCTCTTTCCACCCTTGGACCACTCATTCCATCCAAAACATATATTCATTTACTCAAACCATTTATAGCTAAAAGATATTTATTTGGGCCAAATTTGGTCATCTTTGAAGACTTAGCTAGGTAGTATGTCTGCTATGCTCAAACCTAGACTATTTACATGACTTTAGACTCATAATAAATGACTACAAGAAACTTATTTGACTTAAAAACATAATAGATTCCACCAAAATAAGGAAGGAAACATGAAAAATAGGGAAGTTAAATTAAAAAATTAGATGTGCAAATAAAGCACTTATTTGGGACAAAATAGAAGTAAATTAGTCTAACTAACAAAGACAAAACATGATCCATGTGGATAAAAGGAAAAATTTTGAACTCACTCATTCTAGGAGATGATACAAGTTACAAAGCAGAGTGTTTATTAAACATAACCTTTGATTATTGACTCTTATTTCATACCAACTCTCTTAGAATCTCCTTAAATGAGTCATCAATAACAAACCAGTCACCAAAAAAAAATGAACTCATCTTGCACTTCAGGATGTTTTTCATGATACTTTTCAACTATAAACTTGTCTAGTGATATCTCATCTATGCATTATCCTTAAGTGACCTCATCTTTCTTATAATTTACTGTGAGTTCATCAAAATCTTCAAGGATATTTGAATAGTCAACCCTATCTACATCATGTTCTTGAATAGGTGATTCTTATCAAACTTCTCAATAACATTCTCTTTAATAGGTAACATATCCTTACAAAGATATTTAATCTCTTGTCAAGATTCAAAGTATAGCTAAAAATCATCTTTATGTTCTTCACTTTGATCAACCTGGATAAGATTATTTTTAAAGGTATCTTCATCTTTCTCAATTGGAGACATCTCAAATTTAGTCATGACTCTAATTAGTAATAATTATTCATGGAGTTCTTTTACAACAAGCCCAACCTTCTCCTATATACCTAAGATAACTTCTTAAATATCAGCTACAACCTCATTTTTGACTTGTTCCTCAAGTGAACTATCAATTAGGATATTCTATTCATACACACTTGAAGCATCTTCTTCACATTCTCCAAGAACTTGACTTGCATCTGTAACCTCTTTCTTTATCTCCCATAAAATAGGCTCCTCTTGAAGAAGGGAGATGGTGAGAGGGTGATGAGATTATTTGGTTTGATAGTGAATATGAAGCATATAAGGTTGATCATGATCATATTTTAGGATATTTAGGGTAGTGGAATCATTTAAGGAGTTTTAGAGAGGAGGGAAAGAGAAACGTTTAAGGATGTCTACATTTTACTCCTTCCACTTGGCCATCACCTCACAAAAGTTTGAAATATCCTTGTTTACATGGACAACTTAAACTTGAGGGATGATTGGTGAATAAAGGGGACTATAATAAATTTTAGTATCCTACATAGGCATATGGATAGCTTATTGAATAAGATATTGATTCCAACTAGGAAGCTCCATTGTCTCACATTGGGCATGGTTAAGAACTTCATGAGAATAATGAGTACAAAAAGATTGGTAAGGAATACAAGAGGGTTATTTAAAAAGCTAATTTAACTCAATTTCATAACTCTCCAAATCCTTCATTTTTTATAATACAAAGGTACAAAACTCATGCCTCTCCTCTAGATCACTAGACACATTTATAAATAAAGCTTTCGCTTCATCATACTAGGAATTTGAACATACTTTTCTTAATTATGCTATAATTTTGAGCTGTATATCCTCCATCATTTCTTAGAGACAAGGTTTCTCATGTGAAACATCATATCCATATGATAAATGTGAAAAAAATTCATGAGATTGATATGGTTCATAAGGAAGCTAATATTCATGCTTTTGATAATAAGGATCATGAGAAACTTGATAAGGCTCATCATATCTTTGATAAAAAATTTGGTAAGGCTGATTAGGTTCATAACAAGGATCATATGGATCATGACAAGGATATTATGATCCATGATAAGTCTAATAAAGAGATATTTTATAGGGGTTTTCCTCATAAATAGCCATGAAACTAACATCAAAATATTGCAATAAAAATACACTTACTTGGAAACTTCTTGGGCTTTTAGAAACAATTGCTTGATCTTGGGATCACCAAATTATTCATTAAAAACAATGTTTTAATTAGAATTTCACCAAGACCAGCTCCAATGTGTCCCACTAGGCATGCCAGAACTATTAGCATCCTATATTTCACCCTAGATGAGTAAGGTGATTGTTCAAGTCTTCTTACTCAAATCTAGTCCAACATAGGAATGACCCTAGGTTATGAGTAACCTAATATTGGGTGAAACCATTGGAGAATGATGACTTACTTCTAGATATATTACCTAAACTAAAATATGACTAGGAAAAGGGAGAGATAAATGGACAAAAATGCATTAAAACATGTAAAGGAGGTGGTGAAATAGTAATTTAATCATTCATCCACTCTTTTTAAACTTCTAAAAACACTAATGAGATGAGAAAAATACTATATCTACAACTCCAAATGTTTTTATGCATCATTATTTCATATACAGGTTCACCAAGTGATCAAAACTTGAGGGAAGTGATGCAAAGTCTTGATTAAAGGCACTTAAAAATTTAATGTATCCACTTGATATATTTAATCAAGTGACATTAAACACTAAACATGAATTGTACAATAAGATAAACTAATAGCTAGGTGAGATTAGGAATTAACAAGGGAGAAGCTTCTACCATATATCCAAATCAATCTAACATAAACACACTAGACTAATATGATAAAATATAAAAATAATTGTTTATTCATTTCAAGAGGTTATAAATCTTAATCTTGGTAGAGTTTAGTCATGACCAAGAGAGGGATTCAATCTCATTCAAAGCTTAGGATCTTATATTTATATAAAAAGGAAGGAGAGAGGGAGATGTGAAAGCAAAAAACATTGAATGAGGTTAAATTACTCTTGATGGAGTAGCATTAATTTGAGGATGTTGATACATGATCTTATCAAGAAGGAACAAACTTTAAAAGTTCTATAAAATAATTGAATGATCGATGATCTTTATCTAACCACTAGATGTCCTTCTTTAGACTCTATGCCACTTTCTACTTGATCTACTTATGAGGACAAAAACCTCATATCTTGAAAATGATAAAGCCATGTTTGGTCTACCTTATGGGGCTATAAGTACCTATTATTCCTTTACTTTGTAATATGAACTTTGGTCTAACTATAGATTGAAAACCAATCATATTTATTAGTTTTCCCATAGTTTTAATATATAGATTCAAAGTCTCTTTAAATATTAGTCCTTTTTTCAACACTTAGTACCAACCTTTAGTCTAAAAAAGGCCTTCAAGGGACCTATTTTACCTCTAAAAATATTTAATGGTGATAACCCAATCCTAAAATGTCCATTTTGGATCATCCCAGGTCATGCTTGAACTTAAGTCTCATGTATTTACTTTTCCCATCAAAAATAACTTCTTTGATTCCCAATAGAAAAGTTCTTGGGTTGAATTCACTAATTGGATGCCAATTATTGACTCAACTTATTAAACTTTTGACCCATCTCTCACTATCTATCCCCTTTAGTGTGATAAAATGTGTGTTATTGGATCTACTCTAGGTACCCTTTTGACTCGTTGACATGATCATATGTCATAGATCTTTGATATATGATTGAATACAAGACCTTAATATTTTTGGGACTTACCATTTAAACTCAAATGGATAATTCACAAGGCCTGATATTGACATCTAAGCACCTATCATTTGAATTTTGTGTCAGTGTCATTGACATTTGTGTGATTGTCAATCTTTCAATGCTAATAGATAATTGATGAGATTTATTTTAACATCTACACATCCATCATTTGACATCTATATGACCATCACACTTTTAACACTGAATAATTAATTCAAGATCTTTACCTTGATGTTTATGTGACTATCAATGATGTCCATGTGACCATCACACTTCTTATTCATCTTTAAAAGCTTGTATATTGAGATAGAAAAAGCATGACGTCACCAAAATTGAAAGAGATATTCATGGCATCCATAATATTTATTCTATGTGATCCTTTATCCCCATGATGATTTTTTAGTATACTTATAAAATTCATAAGTAAGCTGAGCCATCC
The DNA here is from genome assembly GCA_037957365.1 of Torreya grandis. Lineage (NCBI taxonomy): Eukaryota > Viridiplantae > Streptophyta > Pinopsida > Cupressales > Taxaceae > Torreya > Torreya grandis. Next base: position 21,417 of record JARHVA010009236.1, on the reverse strand, counting down.
ATTTATACATGACATCCTGATGGCAGCCTGATCTCTCTGGATTTGTTCTTGAACTATTGACTAAATTTCCAAGGCTTGAATGAATTTCTAAGGCCTTATCAAAATTTCTCATTCTCATTAATGCTATGAACACCATTATACCTACTTGGATCCTTCATTTTATCAAGACTTCTTACAATTAATAAGTTACACTCTAGTCTTTGTTAAAGTTCTTATCTTTCCACCCTTGAACCACTCATTCCATCCAAAACATTTGTTTATCTACTAAAACCATTTCTAGGCAAAAGATCCTTATGTGGGACAAATTTGGTCAACAATTATCACAAATTTTTCATGTATTGTAACAAGAAATAGAGCGTACATATAGTAAGGAAAATAAAATAAAAAGTAAAAACATAAAAATAATGTATTTAGGATTAATTGTAAATTTAAAATGATGGCCATTTTATTGGATGTAAAGATAAAAAGGTAAAAATAAGAAAATATTATTATATCTCTAGGATAATACCAAAATAATTCCATGAAGTATGTGGGAAATTCTAGGGAATATGTAGTCATATGCCTTAAACTATGGCATTATAATGTCATATGGGGCCCCATGGTCACCAATAGTAACACTCAACAATGTACCAGTTAATTATATCAGAATATATTTAAAATTATATTTCAAAGTCATCAATATTTAAAATACTTGATACCCTACATTATTAAACTTATAATGGTTTTTAAATTGTAATGGTATTTTAGATTCCGAAGATGAGGAGATGAGTTTCAAAGGAAATGGATTAGTATTTCACTTTCCATTAGAAACCATCATGTCATCCACATGATCTGAATAATTATGGACTAGTGATGAAGACATTTACTTTGATTATATATCATGAGTCTATAAAATTAATATAAAAACCAATGTGAATGAGGAATATGAACCAAATGAATATGGTGAAATATTCATATAAATTGAATAATTAGAAACATATGAATATGAATATTTTGAATCATATCTTAATGGGGAGCCAAAGATAAGAGTAAGTAAAATTCACCATATGAAGTAATTAAAAATAAATACACAAAATATCAATATCAATATATATCTAATCCCACAAGAAAATAGAGTATAGTGCATTGAGAGATGGGCATCTCATGTTAATTTACCAAAACTTAGTGGGATTTTAAATAATCAAGAATGCTTGGAATAAATTTCAAGAGTTTTTCCCTTAAAAGAGATATGAATCAAGCATAAAGATTATACTCTCATTATCATTGTCATAAGGTGGTGTAATAGTCATAAAGTTAATATTTTAAACTATAAAACATTCAACATCCTATTAAAAATAAATTTTATTAAATAGGAAAGATATTTTAAAGAAATAATGACATATATAGGATCACATGTTTTGAATCATAATAGCCTAAATTGTGAAAAACACTAGTTGTGAAAGAATAAAATCTTAAAATACTTTATATATAATTATTCTAATAGACCTTATATACATATCCTATAATCTTGTATATCCTTTATAAAATTCAAAGAGTAACCACAAACTAGAATGAACCTAATACTCAATTCTAAAAAAAAAATTAATTTCTACAATCCAGACATAAGAGTATGTAGGGCACTAAGAAAAATTAATGAATTATTGGTTATACCATATAACATTAACAAAATGTAATTTATAATAATTATAACATAAATTATAACATTAAGTAATATAAATTATTTCCAACCAATTGATTTTATCACAAATCAAGTAGAATGTATTTAGAACCAAAAAGTGACATAAAGTAGTTACACAACCAAGAAGAAGATGAATAAAAATTATATAGTATCAAACTAACAAAGAAAGGAATTTAAGATGAAGATAAAGAGGACAAACCAAAAAAAATAAAATATAAATTAAATTAGAATTAATGGAATTAATTTAAAATATATAGGATATAACATAACGCTTTTATCAACCTCTTAAAATTTAGAGACAAAAATATAGCCTTGGGGGGACCCTAAAAATGCTCAAAAATAAATTTACTAGATTGAAGTAGTGGTGGGTAAAATGAGTGAATTATTAAGATAATTTGAAGACTTATTTCCTAGAACTTTGACATAACTGAAAAGGATTTAAGGATAAATTGTAATGATGAAAATACAATTCAAATAAGATTTTAAACCACTAAGAAAGATACCTTATCACATTAACCCAAATTTTAAATCAAAATTAAAAGTGAAATTGATAAAATGTAAGGTATTTATATTATCACATCAGTGGAAGAGTCAAAATGTATAATTATAATGGTTATTTAGAACCATAAAAATAGGAGAAATTTAGATTTTTCTTGATTACAGATAACTAAATAAATCATGTGTGCACAACCCATTCCAAACACATTTTACCAAATAAACTTTATATAATGTAGTAGGAAGAGAGTTATATTCTTTCATAGACTAATGTTTAGGATATCACTAGTTGAAGATATCCCTAGAGGAAAAACAATGTTTGTGATAGAATGGGGATCATTTATGTACATGATAATATCATTCATCTTGAAAAATGAACATGTGATATTCATCTAAATTATGGTAAATTATTGTAGGGATTTTATCCATGAATTTATGGAATTATATTTGGATGATTTAATATTATATGGATTAATACATGATCTTGTCCAAACATTGTGGTTGTTATTTTTACAATGTAGGAATTTGAATATTTTCTTGAATTTAAGTAAATGTGTCTTCATAAATCCATTTGGATCACTACCAAGACATATCATTTGTAAGTTGTGACACATGGTGGATCTAGTAGAAAATACATAATTGTAAACCTTTCACCTCTAATAATACAAAAATAAGTCAAGACACTATTTGGATATACCAAGTATCACCACAAGTTCATCAAAAACTATGTTTAAATAAGTTCCCAAAAAAATATAAAATAAAAATAAGAAAAATTTAATTTCATGCACCCCACAATACCAAGACACCCATGGAGTATATCCTACCAAGCTTAAAATTAGTGATCACATTTTATATGAATGAAAAATAATATTTAAAAAAAGGTTGGATGAACTAAAAAAACTATATAAGAAAATGTTTCTAGTAACCTATAACCAAACACAATATTAATAGAATAAAATCTTGGCATGCCTGACATATTAAGAATACAAATTTCCATATAAGTGAAAAATAATTAGTGTAGGTAGAAAGTATAAAAATGGATCCAAACTAAAAAATAAATGGTTAGGATCCTATTTAATCAAAGTGATTTTAAGTTATGTAATCAATTTATGAATTTTTTCAGGAATGATGAGAAAGGGTTACTTAAATGACATAAGAGTGAAAGCCTACACTATTAATTAACATGGTTAAATGCTGAGAAAAAATATACAAAAGTTTAAAAATAATACACATACACTCACACACACAAATACATACATTCATACATACATACATGTATGTATGTACATGTGTGTGTGTGTGTGTGTGTGTGTGTGTGTGCGCGCGTTTGTGTGTCTGTCTATAAACATACATACATACATAATACATATAGACAAACATATATATACATACACACATATGTATACATATATATAGTGATTAAAATTAAATTGCTCCAAATAAAAAATTCTAAGAAAAAATAAATTACCACTATGACTAAAAATTAGAAAATGATACTTATCAAAGAGGGGAAGCATAAGATGGAAAAAAATGCTTTTCATGAATAAAAGTGATTAATACAATTTTTTCTGCACAAGGAAAAATTCATGGATTATTTGAAACAAGATGGAAATATAATAAGAGAAAAAATAGGTGGTTAGTAGTAAAAATGAAAGAATGTTTTACAAATTGTAGTAAAATGTACCTAATGTTAGTATATTCTCAAACAAAAGAGACTAGCCAAAAGAGGTCTTCCTCCATCTTTGTCATTCCATTATTGAGAATTGGAGAAACTTCCCTCCCAGAGACAAAAATCTAGGATCTACCTTTGCATAGCTAATTTTCAAAAATTGGGAGGTGGTACAAAAAAGTAGGTCTCCTTCAAAAAAATTGATACGTAATAATGTTAGGTGGAATCTTCCACCTAAAATCTAGGTTAAGCTCAACTTTGATAGAGCCTTTAAAGGAAACCTAAGTCCTACATGTAGGGGAGGAGCCATAAGGAATTTGGAGGGAAAGTTGATTATTGCTTACATAGGCCCTATGGGAATACAGGTATGTGACTGAATCTAAGGTGTCACTCTGGGGCATTCATCTTGCCTCTAACCTCAAGATGGAAATACTTATCATTTAAGGGCATTCTCTCAATAGCTTCAATGATCTATAAGGCAAAATAACCCCTTCTCACATAATAAAATCCATAATTGATGATGTTAAGAAGAGATTGAGGTAGATGGCACACTCCTCCATTATTCACACATATTATGAAGTAAATGGGTTGGCATATTTAATTTATAATATTAGATTAGGTCTCCCTATTTTAACTAGTTGGAATAGTAGATGCCATGTCCCTGAAAGTGTCATATCATCCATTCAAAATGAATCCATCTCAGGATAGGATGGTAACATGGATTCCACATGCATAAAATTTACTTCTCAAGTGAAGGATTTCAAATATTATTACCTGGAATCATTCTAATGTAAGGAGAATTAATTATAAAAGGTGGGAGGAAGCACGTACAAGTTTTTTTCAAACTATTAGCTCTAAGCCTTATCGGGGTTTTCCAAATTCCATCTTCAACTCTCAAGCTACTATTGAGATGGGTGAAGATAGGGACCATCTTGAACTGACTTACTGGTTCGATTTCAAAATAATGAAAAAGGAGTGGAAGAAGATTCATAGAGGAGGCCTCACATAATTTATGCTAAGGGTAAATCAACATTATGTAGACTTGGTAAAAAATTTGTTGCGGTGTGGAACAAGACGGCTATAGATTTAAGAGGAGTTAGAATCTTTGTAATGGATGAGATGATTGGAGAAGCCACAGGGATGTCATGAAAAGGAAAAAAATCATATAAATATCAATGAGAATAGGATATTCTATATAGGTTTTTTCAAACTAATGACTTCATTAAGATAGATTAAAAAGGGGTTTGCTCACTTGAACCTTCCACATGAATGGATCAAATCCTAAGTAAAAATAATGAAGTATCTAACACTTGAAGGTAATTACACCCTCATTTTTTCCCATTATATTATCTTTATAAATCACTTTTAGGGTTACAAAATCAGCCTTCCCTATTATCTCCTCAAATACCTAGAGAACTCTACTCTCACACACCAAATCAATGAAGTTAATGCCATCCTACACCAAGGCCTTATCCTGTTATTGATAAAGCACAATGAGACCCTTTGGGGTAGGGAAGTTCCATTGGAGGGGTCATCTACTGATGAGGACTCCTATAAGGAAGACCCTACTTTAAGGTCCAACCACTTGATAACCAGTATTTCCCATGCTAGCCTCAATTCCAAAAGCTCAGCTAAGGATCCTCCCCTAAAACTCTATATTCTCAAACCTAAACAACTCTTACTATAAAAATAAACCTTAGTGGATGTAGTAGGGAAAGGAAAGACCCCCTAGTAGAGGAGATAAAAACCAACATAGATCAGATGGAAAATTTTAATAATAAGCTCCATGAGATCAGATGTGTCTAATAGGCCTAATCCAGGATTGGAATTCCATGAAAAAGAAAGTTGATAAAATGATAAAATGATCCAATATTTCATTCAAATAGATAAGGATAAAAGGACCCCCTTGAATCAACACATCATGGAGGTGGAGACATCTTCCCACAAGGTCCAACCACTTCATAACCAGTATTTCCCATGCTAGCCTCAATTCTAAAAGCTCAGTTAAGGATCCTCCCCTAAAACTCTATATTCTCAAACCTAAACAACTCTTACTATAAAAATAAACCTCAGTGGATGTATCAGGGAAAGGAAAGAGCCCCTAGTAGAGGAGATAAAAACCAACATAGATCAGATGGAAAATTTTAATAATAAGCTCCATGAGATCAGATGTGTCTAATAGGCCTAATCCAGGATTGGAATTCCATGAAAAAGAAAGTTGATAAAATGATAAAATGATCCAATATTTCATTCAAATAGCTAAGGATAAAAGGACCCCCTTGAATCAACACATCATGGAGGTGAAGACATATTCCCACAAGGTCTAACCACTTGATTACAGTATTTCCCATGCTAGCCTCAATTCCAAAAGCTCAACTAAGGATCCTCCCCTAAAACTCTATATTCTCAAACCTAAACAAATCTTACTATAAAAATAAACCTCAGTGGATGTATCAGGGAAAGGAAAGACCCCCTAGTAGAGGAGATAAAAACCAACATAGATCAGAAGGAAAATTTTAATAATAAGCTCCATGAGATCAAATGTGTCTAATAGGCCTAATCCAGGATTGGAATTCCATGAAAAAGAAAGTTGATAAAATGATAAAATGATCCAATATTTCATTCAAATAGCTAAGGATAAAAGGACCCCCTTGAATCAACACATCATGGAGGTGGAGACATCTTCCCACAAGCTCCCCCTTATAACCCCCACCAAGAAGACCCCTGTCAAGGAACAGATATAGAAGAGACCCAGGATGATCCTACCTAGGGAGGATGTAGAAGGACACAAAAATAGAACTAGGGCCAAAATTACAAAGATAAAATAGGTCATGCAGAAGATTGTGATTGAGGATGTAAAGGTACATATGGAGGGATCCCCCCTCCTATAATATTTTACTATTTATTTTCATGTCATTTTGCCTTCTACATAGATAGTTAGTTGTTAGTACTATTTCCATTTTTTGTCTTTTAGCCTATGGGGATTTCTACTTTCACCTATATTTTTTAACTATGGTTCTTGGTCCATGTAAAACCAAGCTATTTAACTTATCAAATAAAAAACATTAGAATATGGATTAAAAAAATGAATAGTGAAATGTTAAAATGAAGTAACTACAATAAATGAATAAAAAAGGAAAATAATTTAGGTGAAAAATAGTAAAAATATATAAAGGTAGGTAAAAATATTTGTTTACATTGTGTATCTAAGAGAAAAATAAGTAAATTTATAAATAAGAGACTACCCTCCATACAAAATCAAAAAAACCTCCACAGTAATAAAACCTTGCTAAAAATTTCATGTGAATGAAATATATTAGGAAGTAAACTTTACCTCAAGAAGAATAAAGAATGGATTTTACCTAAGTGGTTAGAGACAAGTAGATAAAGAATCCAAATTATAAATTAAATTCAAAGAAATAAGAGATGATAGATCCACAAGACACTTTTTCAAATGTCAATGCTCTGTTAACCCACTATAAGGACATTTAGAAGTATATTAACTCTATGTTGGGAGAAATTTTCCTTAAAATAATGTAGTGTAAGTGCCTTATCATGATGTACACAAACCCTCAAACATAGACATTATAAAAGCGTAGAATACATGGTGATTGATAAATTGAGGTTGGATGCTTGGAGTAAGTTCCCATTTTCCCACATTACAAGGAGCACAATCAAAGTGTTGTTGAGATAACCTTATGAAGATGTCTTATATCTAGATAGACCATATTGTATTACCCCTATGTCATCCATATAGTAAAAATATTAATAAATTAAGGTCACAACACCTATAAAATATGAAAACAATAAATCTATAAGTAGGAAGTCCATTGTGGACTTCAAAGTGGAAAACCCTAAATAGAGTGCCCTCTCCATTAAAAGAATTTAAAATATAAAAAAAGTTGCTATGAAACAAATTCAATAGTATAGAAAGTATACTACACCAACCATAAGTATTTTTCAATATCTATAAGAATATAGATTATATGGGACATGGTGGTAAGTGACATGCACTATGAATTATACACCACACTCTATGATTTATTTTTTAAGAACCTCAAGAAAATTAAATCTTGTACTCATGACTTCTATTATGGTTATTTACTCATGTTACTTACAATTTATTTTACTATTATTATTCCTATGAGGTAATAAAAAACTAAATGGGAATTGAATATAAGCATATTAGAATAATTAAAATCCCACTTTGACACATACTACATAAGGGAGAGGACCATATCAAATATATTGGCTTTAAAGAGGTGAATAAGATCCATGGTCACAAGGAGGTCTAGAATCTACATAAAAATTATGTGTAAATATTACCCAGAGGTTAGGTTTATTTTAGATGAAAATATCATATACATATAAGCCTTTGAGAAGAAAACCATGACTCTCCCTCCCCTACCCTATGAGGTCTCTTATGAACATGTTGAAACAAAATTAATAAGAGGTATAAGATTTACTTTGGATACTCATATAATGAAATTTAGATGCATTAAAAAAGAATAAACCCCTAACTAACAAACCATAATACTTCTATGGTATATAAGTGCATAAGCCCAAATAGTATTTGATATGAAGGATACAATACAAATAAGGGAGATAGTGTGAAATTCATATATAGGCATCATAACACACATATCAACTTATTTGGAAGAGAGAGGACAATAAAAATAGCTAAGGAAGGAGAATGAACTTTAAGATAAATAAGGAGGAAGATATAAATATAATAACAACCACAAGTATTCTTTATAATAAATATGAAGATTACCTAACATCACAATAGTAATGGAAGAATTCACAAAGAAAGGAGGGAGTGAAATGAATAAGCAATATGTATGATAAGTAACACAATGAATGAAATATAAGGCTAAAAACTCACTGATGGATTATGTATAAATTATCACATATACACTTTCTGATGTGATATAAGTACTCCTACATGCACTCAAGCAGATTTAATTGACACCCAAGAAAAAAATAAAGTGGAAAATTTAGTAGTATAAGAATATGAATATTTTGAATTAGAGAAAGAAATGGGAGTAATATAAATTTCTACTAAGATAAATAAATACTTCACCAACTTCAGCAAAGAGAAATAATTACAAAATTAAAAAATGAATTGGTGGTAGAGACATTGGAAAAAATAAAAACAAAAACTACAAGCGTTGATGTATTTGGAGCCACAAAAAAATAATAAAAAGAGTTATAAAAACAATTGGAGGATTAAAAGGAGATAATTACATAAACAACATACCTAAATTTTAGAAAGACAAAAGGTAAAATTGGACAAAGTGGAGAAATAAAAAATAAAATAAAAAAATAAATATAACAAGAAAGAATGGAGAAGAAAAAAATAAAAAAATAGAATGAGGAAATAAAAAATAAAAAAGGAGTTGGAAAATCAAGAGGAAAGAAGAAGAAATATCAGATAGAGGAACAAGATAACAAAAATAAGTAAAAAAAAGAATATAATTAAAATAGATAAATAGAAGAAAAGGAAAATAAGGAGAAATGGATAAAGAGGAAAAATAAATAAATAATAAATAAGAAAAGTAAAATCAAGAAAACATAAAAAGGGAATAAAAAGAAAAGAGGGACAAGGAGGAAAAAGGGATAAAATAAAAAGTAGAAACTCTACTGAAGAGTTCCTCAAATATATGGAATTTAATTAATAATGAAGGTACATGGTGATCTAGAATATATGGGATCCCTCCCATATTCTTTAGTAACACCTATGGACTCCTCAAGTGAATAAAAGTATAGATAGCATAAAAAAATAACTTAATTCTAGTATAATGGTACCACATAGCCTCTTACATCCCACATAATGAGGACATATTGTTGTGTCACTCCAAAATTTAACACCAATAGACAAATAGGCCATCCATAACACTTGTATTCAAAGTGAAATGTTGGATTAGATATCTAGGTGTGTGAGTTGAAAAGAAGGGATAAAAATTAATCTCACTATATGAATTAATTATAGGCCACAATATGATCTAAAATAAACATTTCCAATTGAGAAATAACTAGAAGAAATAATGGAGAACTTCATCAATCATGCTAAACACATGATTTACCAAATTTATATGAGTATATTTATATAATAATATGATTTAGAACTATTAAGACCAGTCATATGATGAAATCAAACAAATAGAAAAGAATATAAATAATGGATTGATAAAATGTGGAAAACATGATGGATATGACAATATTTTTTGCACACTCTATTATTTGGCCCCTATATAACCAAGATAAAAATAAATAATTGAAATATTTGGAGAGGCAACTCATCATAGATAAGGAATACAAAGGGGGTAAATCACATATGATATTTATATTTGAGGAGACGGAGGACTATGGATTACTATTGAGAAGTTAGATGGATAAAATTGAAACCAAGATAGTATAAAATGAATCTTATTAGAAAATATAAGAATCTACACCAACTCTGAATTATATTCTGAAAGTGGTTAAGGATAACATAGTTACATAATATAAGATCTTATAAGCAAAGGCCATAGTTTTGAACTAGGAGACATTCTCCAAAACCATGTGAAAAAAATGAGAAACATATATTGAAATAGGGGTATATGTTTCTCTTTTTTTTCCCATGGTTCTAGAGAACCAACTATAGGTAGGTGTTTTTTATGCACCTGAACCTATTTAAAAGAGGGATATCCAAAGATTTCCACTCCCCATGGTCTTTATCTATATGGTCTAGGTACACTGATCTTCACTTAGTGACTCGTTGTGACCATTCTAATTCAAGGGGCCTTTACTAGTTATGTGGGATATTTCAAATTTAAATTTAATAGTTTCTAGTACTTGAATAATATAAAATGTGAATTATCACTTGTCATCTCATTTGGGTGATTTTTGTGTGGTGTGGATGGCAATAGAGCGTGTATTCATTTTGAGATTACCCATAATTTTAAAATCAATGTATTTAGGATTTATTTAGTGTTTTTTGTGGCTTATTTAGGAAATACATCCATCAAGTTATTATATTATTTAAATTCAATAGTGTAATAGCAATAATAAAATGACTTGTAATCATAGATATAGTAATAGATACTAAATTTTGAAAAGAAACTCTAAGCTAACCAATTGATAAAAAGAGAAAAAGAGAGGAGGAAAGAGAGAAAAAACCTTGGAAGACATAAGTAAATTGAAAATTATCCAATCACATGTAACCCACAAACCAATCCTAAATCCATCTAGTATTCACATAATTACGATGTCAACCTGTGATAGAATCTACAAAGAATGGATCTAACAAGAAAGAGATAGACTTCTACCATATACCATGCACAAGCAAATGCAAAACAAATATTTTATAGTTGTTTTTATTGAATAAAAATGTTGCTTTAATAACATAATATGGTTACAATAATCATTCCAATTTAAATTTTGACAACATCTCCCCATGCAAAATAAGAGAGGGAGGAAAAATAGCAAAATGAAAAAATAAATTGATTGGTCTAATTTCCCATTGAGGATAAAAAAGAGCCATCCCATTTCCAATGGGAATCAAACAATTTATATAAGTTGGGGTCTTCCAAGGGAGTGGTTTTCCCTCTATAATTCCCTAAAACTAATATTAATACATTCAGATACCTCCTCCCATGCCAAATTCACCACTTTTCAATATTCATTTTCCTAAAAAATATAAAAAAACAAGTTAAAATTTGCCATTTAAAAATGTGAACAAATTTTTGCACAAGAAAAATTAGGAGAAACTTCTATTACTAGGACAATCATAATCGAACTAGCATTCCAATAGATCAAAAATATGACTCCATTTGCTCAAGTTATGATAAAATAACCAACTATGCCTCTTAAAACAACTATTTATTTCTAATTAGACTTTTATTAGTCATATGGTTATAAAAATAAATTATTATTCATCCATTACCTATTTGAAACTTTTAACGCTAAACAACACTACAAAATCACTTTAACTAACTTTTAGACCTAATCTTAGTTTAAATGTCCAATTTCCATTGTAAATAATGATAATATTTTAATGTTTGAAAGTTGGGGTAGACCTGTATACCTAATTAGGTCTATAGGCTTAATTAAGATTATGCCCTTTTTTAATTTTTGATTCTCATCTTAATTAGGATTTTCATTATCTAAACCCTGATTAGAACATCACAAACCTAGGTGAGGGTTTGGGGGGTTGAAAATATTGATGAAAATCTTGTCATGGATTTGATAGGTTAAATCTTGAATATAATGCATATGGGGAACTGGGTGGTTATTTTTCCTAAATAAAAAAGGAGACGAGTCGAGAGGGTCCTTGACCTAGCTGAGGATATTCCCCCATCTATAACATTGTTTTTTAAATGAAGGTAAGGGGTGGCAAGGTCCTGACTTAGTCAGGATTCACACCTTTGAATACAAATATGGATCCCTTTGCAAGGAAATATAAGTGAAATCCCCAAAAATAAACATGTTGGCCTAAGTGGTGATCATAACCCTAGCCAACATTATGAAGTATTTTTAGACCATGTAAAGACTTTTACAGAACTTCTAGTTTCGATTACAACTTCCGCTAGTAAATGATCTCCTTGAAGACCTAATCGACCTTTAAAATCATGGTTAAGTCTAGGGCTTAACAATTTTCAATTTTAGACAAAGTCATTTATAAAAAAATCCAATTAGAATTGAATATGTATTTTGTCCAAGGACCTAACCAGAGGTTCTAATAAGTTTTTCCACCTGAGATAGCGAGATCATGTGAGGGTAAAATGGAGGCCAAGACAATGCTTTGGAGAGAAGTGAAAAACACCAAACTCATTTTGAATATCCCTAAAAACATGATGGAACCATTTCCAAAACTACACAAAAATTGAAATTACTTGGATCAAGCCAGGAGACTAGTGCAAATTGGAAACATCTATCTTACAAGACCTTGTACGTGGGATAAGTGGCTTGAAATTATGTTTATGTTTGAAGAGAAAAACATTAAACTTATACACATGAGAGATAAATAATGTTTGGGATATGTTTTATAGGCCTAATAAGAATGTAACTCAAAATGACCCCCTGAAGTAGATACAAGGAGTTGAGAGAGCAAGCAAGCCAGAATGCCAAGTGAGTAGAAGTGTAACAAAAATCCACTTTGGGACCAAGTGTTATTTATGAAACTTTACCGTTCATCCTTGTTCATCAAAATTGGATATGTTTTAAGATCCCAAAGGTCATGGAAATATATATGACCACCTAGACCAAGCTAAGAGAGTTGAGAGATCTTAGCCTTAAATGCAAATTGGGAAGTCATTACTCCAATTTCATTCTAAGTGTAAAATACAAATTTGACTTGCAAAAACGTGGTATTTAAAATGGTAGTGGTTTTGAGTACAAATTTAGTATGAAAATTAAGATGGACCACCAATTCAAATTGTAGTTTTGAGACCTATGAACAATGAATTCATACGAGAACAAATCAAAAGGTCAAAATAATATGTTCCCTAATTCTTGGAAGAATTAGGACATCTTATGCAAGAAACAACAAATGGAAATTCTACTATAAATTACTCTTTGGTAATTTTAAATGTTATAATGATGTTTATGAACCTAGAATCTTTGGTTGAGATTTTACATGAAACATGAATGGATTAAAGAAGGGAGAATATGAGAGCGGATAAAATAAAAAATCAAACATTCTCATTTATTGAGTGTGTGCATGTGAGTTCATTTAATGCTTCCTAGAAACTATAAGGACTAATTACTATAGATACAATATTTAGGATAGTGAATCCTACCTTGATAACATTTTCCTGGACATTTTTGTACTTTTAAACAAGCATCCATATCCCCAATAGATTTTATGTTGATCCCACTCTAGGCCTTGTTCCACTGCCAACTAGGCTAAAAATCTTGTGGTGGAGTTACTAGACTAACCCAAATTCAAGTTTTTTTTAAATTGCTCTTTTTCTATTATTTTCTTTTCTTGTCTTGATTTATATTTTCTCTTTCATGTTTAGCAATTTTATTATGATTAGGGGACCACTTTAAGAAGTGAATGGTAGCACTATATATTTTTCACCCTAGGTATTCATCATAACAAATACATCTAGGCAAACCTAGAAACCATTAAGATATGAATTTTGTGCTTGACTTAGAGAGAATATCCTCATTGACCAAATAGTTTTACCAAAACTTAACCCAACTCAAACAAATTCAAAATACATATGATAGATAAAATTTTAAAACTAATTTGGAAATAGAATATAAAGTCACAAACTAATCAGATCATTTAAGTATCATAACCATCACTCAATTTACTTGCACATGTGCCTTCATTTCTTCATTATTTTGAATAATAGGTGAACCTAAAAGGTAGAATAGGTAGCCCAAACCAAAAATAATAAAATAACTAGGCTGGATCAATAATGAAAAGAAAGTAAAATGAGAAAATAAAATGAAATTAAAAAAAACATAGGAAATAAAACAAAATCAATTCAGGAGAGGGAGAGAGAATGTATTTATAGGAAATTGTTAGGAAAATTCATGTCTAGAAGTAATAATTTTGAGGGAATACCCATGGATGAACCAAGGACATCCTCATTAGTTAAACACTTGATACATAATTTATTAATGCTTAGGATTTTTAGAAGATTGGTAGAGATCCTACCAAGTATATGCATGTACTTATGCCTATGTTGACCTCTAATCTCATGAACATTATCCCACAGAGTTGTATTGACATTGTTTACATGCAACTTAAGTAAATTTTTAGAATTAAATATTGTGATGCACTTACACTTAATTTTTAAAAATAACTTGGGATAAGTTTGGAGAGATACCTCTATCCATACATTAAATTATGGTGAGGGGTAGGAGTGGGTATCATAACATCCCAAAAATACCTATATACCCAACCTGGTAAGGATAATATCTTCATAGCAACCAAGTGGTGAATCCATTATTATCTATTATTTTATTGATATGAATGCTTTGGTAGAATTATCTTTATAATTCTCATCTTATATAATGCATAAGATTGATTATTCCAATGTGAATGATCTTCTCAACTTGTAATTGGTGGAAGACATGTGTAAAGATTTACATTAGAATCTATTCTCATTTTTTACTTCCACTAATTTCATTACTTCATGGTTAGGGTAACCATGTTTGTAATCATTCATTTATATATTGGCTACATCCACTACTACAAGGAATATATGGATACTATAATCCTAATATTTATCTATTTTAATGGGTCCAAATATATTTTAGTGAGGGAAACAACCTAATTTTCTTCCTCCTTACACTTATCATTAGCAACATAAAAGTGATATTCAGTTGAAAGGACTATCATGACTTCTCCATTGAATTTTAAGTTAATTAGATCATATGTAAGGTTTTCTTAAGGTGAAATAATTTTATTTTTTAACTTGTATATCCCACCTTATTCATATTAATAACCTATTTCATCATTTTTTATTTTTTTCTTCCATCTCCAAGAACGGGATGGGTGATACACTCCTACCAATGAGTTATTTATCATCATGAATTAGACTTTAAAATATGAAAGAAAAAACATATAGAAAGGGTGTTTTACATGAATAAAAAGCATCTTCTTCATCCAACTACTCTAAATTTTCTATATGTTCATCCGATTGATTACAAGGAGTTTCTAGTTCTTCTTCAAGTGTAGGCATCTCACTAGTGCTCTATTTTTTTGCCGATAGGTAACTATTACCTCCTCAACGTCATTATAATCATATTCATTAACACTCTTATATATTGGTTTATTCTTTTATAATGGTGCATTTTTGGTCAACAAGACCATTTATACACTTGTCTGATTTCTATATCTATAGGTACCAAATTATGAAATTTGACACATGGTCCCATAGACTAGTTTAGGCATTGATTTTGTGTATTATCTTAAAAAATTATAATTATATTATAAAAATCACATAAAAATTATTTATCACTAAAATAAGGGAAAATATCCTACTATTCAAACACTAAAATATCATGATTGCATGCATTAAAATCAATGGTAGGGTTTTAATTAGTCAAAGGGAGTTTAAACTGGTTATAGGATTGAAGTAATGTTTCATTGTAAAGCTCAAATTTTCTATCCAATTTAATTATAGGCAAGTTAATCGAAGGATATTGGGTGTAAAAAACAACTATCCTTGTGAATAAAGTAGATCCTCATAATTGTCATACATGGATTATTTTTCTATAGTGTATGCCTCTCAATAAACCAATGTGAGAGATATGAGGTTGGATGAATTCATCTATATGAAGATATATATTAGAGGATCTAATGTATTAATATGAATAGTAATATATTTTTCCTCCATTTATAATAAAGGTTATTTTAACCCCCTACAAAATTAGTGGAAGAGGGTTTTGAATGTGATAACATGTTCATTATCTCCTTACATGCTATGGAAAATTGATAGTACAAATAAATAGGGTTGGTGGGAACATTAAAATGAACAAGGGATAGTTTTTTAAAGGATACCCATGTATTGATTCATCCATCAAGTAGGCTGAGGTACCAATCATTAGCAACCTCATCAAAAACATGGGTAAACAAATGACAAGCCACATCCTCAAATTGAATATATATACAAATAATGATTGACCTCCTTAAAGGCCTAAATGTGTTCTTCTACTATCCAAATCCCACCATGTATGTATATTTGATATAATTCATCAATATTTTTTGGTAGATCATGAATGGGCCTTAGAACATTCATAGTTTATCCACTTCCACCTAGCTAGGCAAAAGCCATACATGGGCATAAAATTAAGTTATCCAATAGTAAAACCTATAATATTAGTCTAGGCAAATCTTATATTTTTCAAGTTAAAGATTTCCATTATAATTTTAGTTTTAAGTTTAGGTATTGGTGTCCCTCCTTTTAGCACCATTTATGTTGACGCATGTTTTAAGCATGCAATGGGATGGGAAAATATTAAAGAAGATGATGAAAATTTTAAAATTAGAGATAAGCTTGAAATAGTCCAATTTAAGCCCTCTTTCTAGCACTAAAATGTTGATTGATCCTTTGGAATTAATGGTCGACCAACTGTGGGTAGGTTTTTTTTACCCACCTACCCCTCCTAAAAGGAGGGGATCTTAAGATCTTTGCTCCCCAAGGTCTTTATTTACCTAGGCTAAGCACATAGATCTTCACTCAATGGCTCGTTGAAACCATTCCAATTCAAGGTACCTTTGTTGGTCCTATAGAATATTTCATACTTAACTATTGTATTTTAATGTACTTGAAAAATATAAAATGTGAATGCTCATTTTTCATCTCATTTGGGTGAGTTTTGTGTGGTGTGCATGGAAATAGAGTGTGCATTCATTTTGAGTTTACCCACAATGTTAAAATAAACATATTTAAGGTTTGTTTAGTGATTTTTGTGATTGATTTACAAAGTGAATCCATTCATTCATTTCATTTATTAAATTTAATAGGGAAATAACAATAATATAATGATTTATAATGACAGATATAGCAATAAATACAAATCATGAAAGTAAACCTTAAGCTAACCAAATGATAAAAAGATTAAAAGAGGGGGAAATAGAGAAAAATCATGGGAGTATGTAACCAAATCCATAATTATCTGATCACTTTCAACCCACAAACCAATCCTATATTTAGTTAGTATTCACACAACCATGATGCAAATTAGTGCCAGAATCTAAGCAGAAGGGAGCCAAGAAGAAAGAGATACAATGATACCATATACCATGTGCAATCATATACAAAAAAAATATTTTAAAGACATTCATATTGAATAAAAATGTTTCTTTAATAGCATAATAAGGTTACAATAATCATTCAACTATAAATTTAGATAGCATCTCCCCATTCAAAATAATATAGGGAAGAAAAAATAGTAAAATGCAAAATAAAATGATTGGTTCAATGTCAACCTAAGGAGGAAAAAGAGCTATCCCATTTTTAATGGGAATAAAGAAAATTTATAAAAGTTGGGGTCGTCCAAGGGAGTGGTTTTCCCTCAAAAACTTCTAACAACTGACATTAATACATTTAGCTACCTCCTCCCATGCCAAATTCACCACTTTTCACTACTCATTTGCCTACAAAAGAGGAAAAACAAGTTAAAATTTTCCATTAAAAAATGTGATCAATAAAAATGATATAAAAATGTCAATATATTTCACATAAGAAAAATTAAGATAAATTACTATTATCAAGATGATTGTAATCAAACTAGCTTTCCAACAAATCTAATGGATCAAAAATCCAACTTTGTTAGTTCAAATTATGATATAAAAAACCAACTATGCCTCTAAAAATTGCTAGCTAGTTATAAATGGACTATTTATATTCCCATGGTTACAAAAACAAGTTATTATTCATCCATTACCTATTCAAGACTTTTAACCCTGATTAGCACTACAAAATCAATTTAATTAGCCTTTAGACCTAATATCAATTTAAATGTTTGATTTACATTTTAAATAATGTCAATATTTTAATGTTTGAAATTTGGTGTGGGCCTATATACCTATTTGGGTCTATATACCTTATTAAGACTATGCCCTTTCTTTATTGTTTGAGTTCTATGTTAACCAGGTTTTTCATTATCTTAATGTTAGTTAGAAAATCGTATACCTAGGTGGGGGTTTAGGGGGTTAAAAATCTTGATGAAAATTCCACAAGGGATTTAATAGTCTAAAGCTTGAAGGTAATGCCTATGGGGAATTGGGGGGTTTTTAACTAAATAGAAAAGGAGATGAGTTAGGGAGGTAGGGGGTCCTGACCTAGTTTGGGGTTTTATCTAGAATATAAAATTGTTTTTTAAATGAAGGTAAGGGTGGGGAGGCCTTGACAGAATTGATAATCCTAATCCCTAATATAATTATGGACCCCATTATATGGAAACCTAAGTGAAAACCCTAAAAACCAACATGCTGGCCTAAGTGGTAATGACAACCCTGACAAGCATTATGAAGTGTTTTTCAACCATGAATAAACCTATTCATAACTTTAATCTCCAATTAAAAATAACACTAATAAATGACCTCCCCAAAGACCTAAGTAGGATTAAAATTCCTATTTAGGTATTAGGTCTTAAAAATTTTTAAATCTATACCAAATCATTTAGAAAACTTTGATTAAAATTGAGGATGAATTTTGACCAAGGACCTAGCTAGAGGTTTTGACAAGTTCTTTTACCTAAGATAGTGAGATCTTGTGAGGGAAAAATGAAGGCCAAGATGATGGTTTGGAGAGAAGTGAAAAAAACCAAACTCAATCAAAATATCCAAATTAACACTATGGAACCCTTTTTGGAGTCTAAAATTATATGAAACTTAAAATGACATATTAGAGCAAGCCAATATACCAAGGTAAATTGGGAACATCATTCCTACAAGACCTCATAGTGGGATAAATGGCTTGACACTTCATTTTTTATCAAATATCAAAAAATTAAACTTATCCACATGAGTGAGATAGAGGGGATGGGATAGTTTATATAGGCCTACCAAACATGTAACTCAAAATTACACCCTAAAGTAGCTTTAGGGAGCTAAGAGAGTAGGTAAGATAGAATGCAAAATGAGTAGAAGTACAACATAACTTTCATTTAGCACCAAGTGTTATATATTAATTTTTACCATTTGGGTTTGGTAATCACATTGGAATAGGCTTTAAGACCTTAAAGGGCATGGAAATTGAGATTATCCCTAGATCATATTAAGAGAACTAAGAGATTTTAGCTTCATAAGTAATTTGGGAGGTCATAACTCCAATTTCACTCTATGTAAATACAAATTTGACTCACACAAACATGGTATTTATAATGGTGGTGGTTTTGAGTCTTGATTTGACATGAAAATTGAGATAGACCACTAAGGAAATTTATAGTGCTGAGACCCATAAATCATGAGCACATGTGGGAGAAGAATAAAAGGTCAAAAAACGGTTCCCTGATTCTTAAACAAATTAAGGCATTTTGTGCAAGAAAAAACACCATTTAGGTGGGATAATAAATTATACTATAGTATTCAATGCTAGATGTCTTAGTTTCTTGTTTTTGATCATTTTAATCTTCCATAAGAAATAGTTTTGTTAGTTTTTGCATTAGGTGATAATGAGTTTATTTTGAGTTGAATATTCCATGATTCTTCAATTTTATATTAAATATGATATAAATTTATAAAATAAAAGGAAATATTTATAGTATTATTAAGTATAAAATAAGGTTACTAGATAGTGTCCCAATCCTACATCTTAATTCCTAACTCCTGAATCATTTATTTCATCCTATTTTTAGATAATTTTACTTATCTTATGTAAATTAACTAATAAAAATATATATTTTTCCATATTAAACTAGATTATTCCCCTTACTCTAGACCCCTTTTTATTTAGGAACTAAACACTAGTTTCCTAAAAATAATAAAACATTTAGTGAACCCAACTTACTTCGAACAAATCTAAAACCCTAGGTACCCTTAGGGTTTTTCCTTGAAACTAAACACTAGTTTCCCAAAAATAATAAAAAATTTGGTTAACCCTACTTAATTCAAAAAAATCTAAAACCCTATGTACCCTTAGGTTTTTTCCTTCATATTTTATGCAAAAATTTAATTTCAAATCTTTTATTTTAATATAATTTTTTTGTGCATTTATTCTATTCAAAATTAGTTTTATAATTTAAATTATTTTAATAAATTTAAAAAACTATAAAACCCCATCTCAAAACCCTATATTTATAAACTAGGTCCTCAAACCCCAAACCTTCCTCCCTTACAATTTTTATAAAACTATTTTGGAATTTTTGTAAATTGTTTACTTTGTCAAAAAAAATTCAAATTTTCAATATTAGTAGTTTTCTTGTGAAAATTTTTAATTTATAATTTTTGTATTAAATTTTATGTATTTATTCTATTCAAAATTATTTTTATAAGTTAAATTATTTCAATAATTTTCAAAAATTATAAAACCCTAACTCAAAACCCTAGATTTCCAAACTAGGTCCTCAAACCCTAAGTTTTCCTCCCTTACAATTTTTAGAAAAAAATAGTTTGAATTTTTTTCAAATTGTTTACTTTGTCAAACATAATTTCAAAATCTATATATTCATATTTATTTTTGCATTTATTTTCTTAATAGTACTTTTCAATATTCTCTTTGGTGAAAGAAATAAAATGGAAACTAAGGCACTTCTTCCCTCTCATCTCATAGATCAATTTTTAAAATTTTCTCATAATTATGACAATGAATGGAAAAATTTACAAAATTTCACATTAGCTAAAAATGTGGAAAATGAATTCATTTAAAATGAAGATAATTAATATTTTTTAATGAAGAATATGATGATATACATGAAATTGATAGTGAAGTACAAGTGGATGCATCTTCTTCTCTCAAACCTATCTCTTTTATTCCTTCTAAAGAAAATAATTTTGATAAATGGGAAAGATACTTCTCACCTCATTATCCTCTACACAATGCACCAAAGGAACAAATTAGTCATATGCTTCCAAGTGAACCTCTAGTTGGTGATAATTTGCTTCCATGTGAACCTTCTCTCTCTC
>JARHVA010009235.1:342500-345687 GCA_037957365.1 Torreya grandis | reverse complement strand
ATCTTATATTATATTATTTATTTATTTAAAAGATATTATAATAGAACATGTTCTATTTACCATAACATTAGTTTATATTATAAGTTCATTTGAAATTAAATTTTATAGATTTATTTGCCAAAATCAATGTAAAATTGTAACCCATCAACTTATGTTTATCCATTTGAGGAAAATCATTCCACAAAAATGGTTTTGTAAATCAATCTTTCCTACTCTTTTTTCAATTACAAAAATATTAAAATATAAAATTCATGAACTTATATTGATGGCCATACATATTTGTTTGCCAAAATAAATATACAAGTATAACCCATTAGCTTATGTTTATCCGTTCTGGAAAAGCATTCCACATTTATGGTCTTGTAAATCAAACTTTCCCATTCTTTGTTTCATTAAAAAAAATTAGTGAATAAACTCCATGAATTTTTTTTCATGTCGAATGCATGACCTACTTTAATGAATAAACCCACTACCGATTCCACTAAGTCTAGTGAAGATAGAATCAAGACAAATGGAAAACTATTAATAACATGAAATTCAAAAAATAGAATCATAATACTAAGGAATCTGGGTTAAAAAGCACATCACAATTTGTTACCACCACTTCCAAGCCTCTCCATACCCCCATCCACTTCTTAAGTTGAAAACCAAATGATAATTGAATTAACACCTAGAGTAATGAATGTGATATCTAAATCTCAATATATGGAGGAAAACTCACATCCTTATTTTGAAGTGATACAAATATTAACACATCTTTCTTTGCAATCTCCTCCCATTCATCGACGTAATTTTCAATACATGATGCAATAGATGGGTATGCACCCTCTCATTTTAAAACTACAAGTTATTTAATCTAAGGCATAATTTATTGTAATATATTTAAAGCAAAAGGTCTTAAAACCTTTCACGTGATGTCTTGAACAAAATCTCTTTCTTGAAGCTCACTTTTAAGACCATTGACCAAAACAAATAAATGAATTATTAACATTGAATTTAGTTTTATTTAATATAATTATGAATGGATCTCATAAACAAACCACACATAGAGTGGAAGGTATAGAAAATGAGGGTTACATAAGAATTTGGTTTTCTCTTCACTAAAATAATACAAAATAATATTTATTTTAAGAAAACTAATATTTATTGAATTCATTGCACACTCATTCAAGTAAATATAGTGCCAATGTCAGAGGATACTTCAATTACTATGAGTCAATCCTTCACACACAACATTAACAATTTTTATAATTATAAGACTACCCTCCTTGGGGAATGTGAAATTCTTAATGGATATTTGTTATAGAGGTTTTAGTATAAGGAAAAAAGAACTTTATATTGTATAGTTTTATACATAACTAGTATGACCATTTATTGAATACATTTAGAGAAATCCATGTAGTGGTTTGTAATATTTAATTTTATCTGTCTCATTATCCATTTCTCTTTTAAGTACTTCACATTCCTTTCCATGGTTTTCCATAATAACATTATCCATTATAGGAAACACTACACACTCTCTAAGTTATTTGATACAAGATTTTAGATAGAGTGGAAATATAAGATATGAATCCTTAGTAGTAAAACATAAAGCATAATGAAGCTAGTAATAAAATAAAATTAGGCATATCCTATTTTTCCCCTTTTCCTTATAATATTCATCCAATATGCACCTTGTGTTTGGCTTATATAAAAGCTTACTTGGGATCATAATTGGATGTACCCTATTTAAAACAATAATTTTTTTGGCCAAATTATTACATTCACCAAAATAAAGTGTAGATGTAGATGTGTGGAAAAAAATTCACAGGAAAAATAAATAACATGGTATTTAAAAATTATGACAAAATTCTTGATCAAAATTTGGGTAAGTATGGGGTAAAATTTAATTATGACAAACTAATGCATCAAATAATAATGCTCTGAATATATAATAAATAACACAAGATGATTTGTAACTTGATAAATTTATAAATATGCTAAAAGGGGGAAATACTAAAGAAATATGTCATAGCTAGAAATTAGAATGAAGGACTATGACCGTTACTAGTTAATAGGTTATGTGCATATGCTTATTGACTATGGATTTGAAATAAATTTTCCTTGGATATATAGACATGGCCATTGGGTTTGGACATGGGCATGGTGTGTTTGTTTCCTTAGGGAGCACTAACATCTTGTAGTTGTTACATATATTCAACTACTATGATAGGGTCACCTTCATCTGTGTTTTATATTTGACTATGTGGGAGCCCTTGATCCATTACAAAAGCACTCTATATCTTCTCTTTCACTTGTAACACTACCTCCATAGACCAGTAGGTAATATGTAATCACAATGTAAAAATGACTGGTATGTTGACTTTTCAAATGTAAATGTAATCAATTTTACGAAAGGTTTTTTATTTTCTAGGTAATATATATATATATATATATATATATATATATATATATATATATATATATATATATATATATATATATATATATATATTATTACTATTATTATTAACATTTTTTTTAGGTTAGTGGTGCCAAATAAGCTTCCACCTTCACATGGTTGTCACTATCAATCAATAATTATATATTCTTGAAGCTAAGAGAAGCTTAAGTTTTTATGGGTATTTGAACTTGGGCTAAAACAATTCATTTTTTATTGTTTTGGGAAGGGTGTTTTTGAGACTAGAATGGGTGGTGGGTTTGTTAAGCAGGCCTGATGGGAGGCCAAGACCCTGGTCCTAGATGTTATCCTCCCCCTTCATGTGTTGGAGGTGTCATTTTTCACTTAATAAACATCTGAATAAGATTTATGCAACCACAACTCAAACTTTGACAGGATCTATTGTTAGTGTTTCCACTCTCCAGAATGGTAGTGAAAATGTACTTTCAAGTGGATTCAAATATGATGGAAGTGTGATAACATGTAATATACATATCTAAATGTGATCAAAGTAATATAATTATAGGTGGAGGTCCCAGAGCTATGAATGTCAGTTGGAGCTTGAGAAGTTGTTTGTTTACTTAAAAAAACTTGCATTTTTGGACCCACCACTACAACTTATCTAATAGATTAATATTGAGTATTCCACCTGATTTATATAATGTGCGATTAGATGGCTTAAGGATGTATGTGAGGGATTTGATGGTTTGTTGAAATTACTTATTGACCTATTGACAACTTTGACAA
>JARHVA010009235.1:330000-337500 GCA_037957365.1 Torreya grandis | reverse complement strand
AAAGGTAATTATGGATGGCCCAATAGTTAGATGCGAATATGAATACAACAACTATGCCAAATCAAATGTTGTAAATTCCTATTGTGATGATTAAATATTCATCACCTCCCGCGACATAAAAAATGATATATATATTATATTAAATTTCTATTTAAATTATTTTTTAGCTTAGAAATTAAATTTATAATTCTAACTTAAATTTTAACATGACATGTATATAAAATATACCTACATTTGTGTGGTGACTGATATCTACAAACCAAACATGCATGCCAAAAACTCATCACTGATAAGAATATGATATAAGCCATCTAAGCTACCAATGCCATCATCATTAAAAGGAACTGTACACATAGCTCCACATGAGCTTCAAAGGTGGGATTACGATCAAGTACCCTATGGCATATCTATAGCATCACTTTATGAAATCCTAATCATATGTTGAAATAATTATGAATTTGGTTGAGGACAAACTCATAGTAGGTTTACCTCCTAAAAAATAATGAGACCTCATGGTTGTTACATGGTGGATAGTCAAACACCATCCACTATTGATCATAAAAATTGGTCATGATTAAGTTATGTACACAACGATGGATAAGAAAATGTTTAGTAACATAAAATGTGGAATTAGTGGTTGGGTCAAAAAATAGGGTATAAATTTTGGCTTTTGAAATATCCAAATTCTTGACCTGAAGAGTTGACATCTTGTTAACATCATATGCCCTACAAGTATCCCTATATGAGGTTCATTGTTCAACTTGACTTCTTATAGAATCAATTTTACCTAATAAGGTCTATAAGGAATTGGCTAGATGGGAACAATGGGGTTGGTAAAACTATGATCCCTAATTCTGCAATTAAATTTTCAATATCAAGTTTATTTCCTACAATGTTCTTAATCAAAACCTCTTGTCTGCCAGTGGTTTTGGGGCACTGTAGGAGGGTCATGTAGATGAATAGGAGGAATAACAAGGTTCTGTGGAAGGTTAGGAAGAGGAAAAACCATAGGGTTTTATGGAGGGTTGGGAGGGTTAGTAGGATAGGCTATTAAAAAAACCAATTATAATTAAAAACAAAGGTTAAAAAATGAAAATTATGAAAAATTAGTGTTAAATAGGGAAGATTTTGATCACTTACCTCTCCTATGCAGAGGCATCATCGATGAACAGGTATGTGGGGTGAATTTGGTAGCTTTATATAATTCTATAGAATATTCTAAATAAAACACAATCATAGAAGTAATGGCATAGTTAGGGGACTTGAATTCAAAATGAGTAATTTTGCATTTGGGTTTCCCTTTTTAATTTTTTTTACACACAGGTAACATGACCATGTTATTAACACTATCACATTATTTTAAATGTTAATAATGTGATCATGTTAATAATTCAATCACATTATTATTTAAAATAATTAGATCACATTATATAATAATGTGATCATATTATGGCTTGACAATCCTGAGCCTAGATTTAAATAATGTGATCACATTAATTAAATAACAATATCTTGTTATTAATTAATGCGATAGTGTTAAGAGTAATGTGCATGAAATTTTCCCTCAAATCCATGTACATACAAAAGAGGAATATAAAATATATGATAAATCTATTCCTCTTTGATCACACGTGGCTAAGAGATAGAGTACTTGTTTTGTCCTAAAAATGTCCTTCCCTATATGCAAAAATTGTAGTTTTCTAGGTCAACTTTAAATGCATGTAAAAATAAAATAGTGAGTCATTTTCATGAACTGAAATAACCCTCACCTGATTTTATAACCCATATAAATTCTCCTTTTAGCATGGATATCTAATGTAAGATATTAATCTCTAGTTGATGACATAGTAGTTATTGTTGAAATGTAACTTTTATGCAGTCAAGAGACAAGTTATAATCCTCTAACTTACATTTATTTCTCTGGGACCTCCCTTTATAAACTAATCTCATAAAACTATTTAAATATGAAAATGACACATATATCCAGGACCAAATCTAAAACTACACCTAAATGCATGTTTTTACAACTACCCATGAGTGTGGAAACACTGAGAAGAAATGTTGACATTGTTGGAGATCTCCACCTCCAGTGTTTTATGGATGAAAAATAGCACTAAAAAAAAATAGGGGTGGCCAATAATGCTTAACACATAATTATTAGTCTCTTATCACACCTGTCTCGGAGACAGAGTAGCCATTCCTTCCTCAAGAATGTCCTTTCTAATATAATCCATATTATAATGAAATGAAATTGTATTTTTTAGACCAGCATTATATGCACGTAAAATGAAATTATTGTCATTTGAATGAAAAAAATAGCCTTCACATAATTATATAATCCCTATAATTACAATTTAGACAAACATTATCAAATTTAATACATGAATCCATAGTAGACAACATAGTAAATTGTTATTAAATGCAAATTTTATGTAGTTAAGAGACAAGTTCTTATTCTCCAATTGACATTTTCACCTCTAGGATCTCCCCTTGAAAATTCATCACTTTCAACACATTTATATTTACAAATGACACATTTTTCCATGATCATGACCTTAGAATCCACCTTTATACAAGTTTTTACATTTTCTCAGGACCAAAGAAAAACTGATAATAAATATTGTCAATGATGAATCCATTGTTGGAGATCTTGACCTCTAATGCTCCATGGCTAAAAACTGGGATATCCACCACCTAATGGGTGGAATTGTTTTACATATGACCATGATATTTCAAGAGATAGATTAGTTTTTTTGGCCTTAAAAACATCCTTCCTAATAAAATAAAATATTAGCTTTTTAGGCTAACTTCAAATGCATGTAGAAAAAAAACCATAAATAATTTGTAAAAATGGAAAGGACCCTCATGCTATTTTCTAATAACTCTAATTTAACCCCATATTATTATTATATAATGTAATATATGAATATATTGTAAATGGTAGAGTAGCCAATGATGAAATGCAACCTTTATGTAGTTACAATAAGTTCTTATCTTATAACTATTTTTTATGCGTCTGGTACCTCCCCTTGAAAATTAATAACTTATAAAATATCTAGATATAAAATTAAGATGTTTTCCCATGACCAAGACCTCTAAAACCACCCTAATGTGCATTTTTACAACTACTTAGGAGCGAGGAAACATTGACAATACATGTGATTTGCATTGAAGCCATAGTTAGAGATCTCCATCTATGGATTTGTGGCTAAAAATAGGAATACCATTATTTCAGGGGTGGAAAATAATGTATACAACCATTTTCATGGCCTATAATCATGATTGTTGAGGATACAAAGTGCCTATTCTAGCCACAAAAATGTCCTTCCTAATATGATAAATTTATAGTTTTTAAAGACAAGTTTAGACTATAGAAAAATTAATAATTCATATACATGCACTAAAATAACCCTACCATTATTTTTTAATCCCTTTAATTTCACCTTACATAATTATTACTACATATAAGATATGGATGTGTGGTAGATGGCATAGTAATCAGTGTTGAAATGCAAGTTTTATGTAGTCAAGACACAAGTTCTTGTCCTCGAATTGGCATTTCTACCTCTTGGACCTCTACTTTCAAATTCATCACTTAAAAAATATTTGGATAGGAAAATGACATGTGTTCCATGGACATGACCTATTAATCCACATAGGTGAACATTTTTATAGCTACTAAGGAGTATATAAACAGTTACAACAAATGTTTTCAACGTTGAAGTCATAATTGGATATCTCCACCTCCAATGATTAATGACTTAAAATTATCACCACCACCACATCATGGGTGAATAATTTTTATTACAAAGTTCTTCACATATGATCATGATCGGTTAAGATATAGAGTACTTGTTCTAGCCTCAAGAAAATCCTTCTTCGTATGATATTTTTTTTGTTTTTAGCCCAAATTCAAACATGTGTAGGATGAAAGCCATAAATATTTTACATGAACCAAAATAACCTTCAAGTTATTATTGACACCCTTTAATTTCACCTTATATCATGGTTATTGAATTTAGAATAAGAATCAATATTGAAATGTAACCTTTATGTTGTCAAGAGATAATTTTTTGTCCTCCAATTGACATTTTTGACTTCAAGACCTCCCCTTAAAAATTATTCACTTAAAAATCATCTTGATAATAAAATGACATGTGTTCCCATGAACATGACCCCTAAAGCTACCTGGATACACATTTTTATATTTACTCAGTAGTGCATAAACACTAATAATAAATGTTATCAATAATGAAGCCACAATTCGTGATTTCCACCTTTGGTATTTCATGGTTCAAAAAAGGCACTACCATCATTTCAAGGTTGTCAAATAAAATTTGGGACTAATTTATTTTCCTCCTATCATGCCCAACCAGGAGACAAATATCTAATTGCATGAAGCTGGAATTTTTTTGACATCACTAAAACCTAAAATAAATATGTTACTAAGTAATTAAAATGTAAAATTATATGTAGTACCTAAAAAATAATTAAAATTTGATAAAATTAAATACATTTAAATTTTAGAACTAAACATACCTTAGTATAAAATTATGTTGATAGATTATGATAATTTAGTATAAAATGATTAATCTTGTACCTAGTTGCCCTAGATCAGATACATGGTCATAATTGAATGTGATGATGTTATGTCTATAATTTGTAATGATAGTGGAGCCTAATATGTGTTTATTTAAATTTATGGTCTATATATCCATTCATTCACCCACTTTTGTGACTCACACTCCTTCCAAATAATGTCCACACATGCAAGACAAAAACATGCCAAGTGCCTTCTATGAATATTTCAATAACATACATTTGATTTTTGAAATGAGTGGAGTTCACTTGATCATGTTATGATCATAACTTTTTAATTATTCTTCCTCCATCAACTATAAATATATATATGAACACTATAGTTTTCTTGAGCACCATGGCCCATTTTGTCATTACACCATTCAGGAATGGCCTTGCATCAATCAAAATAGCTCCATCTTTAAAATTTGACTCATCTATTGTAACCACTATTTTTACATATGTTTTGGCACATTCATGATTGGATTTTTCATGGCCATACTTAGTGAAAACCAAAATATGTTATACTCTAGTGCTAACATGTATCTTATTCAACTATTCAAATACTCATGTATTAATAAATTATGTTGTGCAACTGTCTGGCCAAATATAATGTAGGTTGAAATTAATGTTCCTCTTAATCAGCTTTCCATAGAACATCTGAAAACAACCTTACACTTATTTTCCATAATTTAGTTAATCATCACTGAGAAAAAAGGTACCACCTTAATATTTTCAATCTTTCTCTATACTATCAAGCACATATAGGAATACTACATACATAATATAGAAACCTATACTAAGTTTTAATATTGTGACTGAGGTTCTATTTTCAGTTTGAATGTGTAAATATTAGTAAATTTGACTACTAAAATAATAGAACCATGTGTGAATGTGTCTTTGCTTAACTTGAATTTTTGATCCTACCATCTAGCTCTATGTATGTGCTTTGTATACTCACAAAAATAATCATCCCTATGTTTGACAATAAATTTTACAACAATTATTTATTTTGTATCAACCTGACACCTTTTAGATTCCTTTTCATCTTTTAATTTTATTTATATTTTTTAAAACTAACTAATTTTTATCTACTTTCATTTGAACTCTCCTCATGGACATAACTTTTCAATTTTGACAATCCACAACAAATGTTGTAAGTTCCATACAAACATGTTTTGTTATAAAAATATTATTCATTTGATCTTTAACAAAAAATGGTTGGAATCAATTCCCATATTGTTTTTTGTGTAATTTCCATTCCATAGTTCTGAAAAATGTTTTTAGTATGAAAAGTATGATGTATATGGTGAAAAAGATCATAATGCATTTTAAATTTAATATATATTTGACTAATAGAACAATTTGATCATCTCAAAATATCTTTGACTAATATAAATTTGTGGATATATTTTTTTAAAAATTTAGTACTATTGTGTTTGGGTTATATACACAAAATATTTTAGATGGGATTCATAATCATAATAACCAACTCTTGTTTTCACCATATCTCTTGTATTGGGTGAAACCCATGTGTTGTATTTCTAAAATTGTACAAATAAATTTTGAGAGCATTGGCTATAACCAAGCTTCTTTTCATGGAAGTCTACAATATAAATCTGAAAGATCAATAGTATTATAATCATGGATTATTTTACACATCCTAGTTTTTTCATTACTATTTTTTTTCTTTATGTTCACTTCTCTACTTATTTTTTCAATCGAGCATTTTCTCCCTATTTGACCACTTATTATATAAGTTGTAATTATGCATCAGACAATGTTACTATATTTGTTGCATTCTTTCATGCCTATAATATGGTATGCATCATGTATATTTTTCAATAATTACCTTACTTTTACCATCCATTTTATACGTTCTTAGTCCTAGGGTGTACATTATAGGTCTCATCTCAACCAATTTCATCAACAAAACAAAAAAATGATATTTATTGACACATTTAATTTTTCAAAGTAATTATCCTAAATTATTTTATCTATTCTTCTTGAATGATAGTCAGAGATTTTCTTATTCAATCATTTCATAATTTTTTCATCAACCTCAATCAAGAATTATGGTTTTCTACAAAAAATTCTAGAAGGTGTTACTAATGGTATAGTTTGTTGATTTGGTGTTTCCATATTGTTATCTTCACTACTAATTATTTAAATTTTTATTGTTCTATAGTTTCCTTCATTGTTACTTTAACTATTGGGTATTTTCATGGAATTTTCTTCATTTTTACTTTCACCATTATGTGTTTCTATGTAATTTTATTCATTTTTGTGGGGTAAATCACCATGAATATAGATTCATCATCAAAAAATTAAAAGAAAAATCATTCATTGAATTTGGAATTGCAACATAATTTGGAACTTTAAGTAAATATTCATCTTCATTATTCATTTCATAATTATATATGACATTTGGTTCATTTGGGATAGTATATGTACCTTATCTTGAGTGAAATTTTTTCATTCATTCCCTTTATTTTCTATCAAAAATTGTAATTAATATGACGTTTTTCACTTTAACATTTTTCTCTTTTTTGAACAAGCTCTGACATCCACTACTAGAAAAACCTTATAGATTTTAATGGTAGGGACAAAAAATAACTTGGTAACCTTTGTCTTCCACTATGTAGGGTGAAAATTGATGAAGAAACTAATACTGGGGATAAATATCTATAAAGAGGTTAAAAACCCATTGGACAATTTTTTTTGTTTTTATGCAATAAATGCATACACATTATAATGTTTAGGTATTATATTGATAATGTGTTAGATATTAATACTAAAATACATATCATAAATAAATATATGAAAAATATATTGAGATATATCATTCTCAAGGAAAATATTTCAATTATATCACAAATCCCATATAATATAGGCATCTTAAGAATGATATCTCTTGGTGTA
>JARHVA010009235.1:317500-325000 GCA_037957365.1 Torreya grandis | reverse complement strand
TTTACCCTTAAGCACAAAGTGTTCCAAATAATATTATGATCATATAATGGGAAAACCATCTATGAAAACATCTTATCAATTGAACTAGTGAGGGAACTAAAGGGGAAATTAGAAATATTATTAGGAATACCAGTTTTAAATCAATGAATTATCTTTGAAGGTAAATAGCTATAGGATAACATCCCTCTATGGAGTTATAAAATTTTTAAAGACTCTACTCTTTTTTTGGTGCTGAGATTAAGAGGAGGAGTGGGCACATATGGTTTACCATCCTCTTCTAAGATAGGGTCTTTCAAGGAATCATTGAACAAACTTGATATTAAGCTTAAAGTTCCATAAACATCATCCCTCCCTAATCCCTACATTGTGAAACTAATATAAGAGGGGATGACTATAGATATCAGGGGAACAAATGTTTTTTTATTATCAATTACACTTGTAAAAAGAGGTTGTTATCTATAGGTTTAATAGTTTTTGGCCAATAACAACTTTGTTTCAATAGATTCATGAAACATGGGTAAAACATTGTGAGATTTATCTTTCCTCTAAGGGGTTTTTTATTATTCAATTTCACAATGTCTTTGATTATCAAAGAGTCTTCAAGGAGGGTCCTTGGTTCTGGATTAATGCATCTTTATATTTCTCTATGGTTTTCAAATTTTGATCCTAATACTAACTCAATAACTAGGATCCTTGTTTGGGTCCATATTCCCAATCTCCCACTTCACTTTTATTATAACTTGGAGGAGATTGGGAACATATTGGGAACTTTCATCAAAAATCTTAAGAGAAGAACACTTATAGGATTGTTCACTTTCACCTGCATCTATGTGGATATTATTCTTAGTGTAGGCCTACTAGATAAAGTTACATTGAAGTTTGGCACTCTTGAATACACCCATATACTGGATTATGAGAACATAAATTTTTGATGTCCTATATGCAAGCTTCCAAAGAATCTTCATGCTTCTTGTCCTATGAAACATACTCTGCATTGAAATAAAAAGGAACTAAGATACCACCCAAGTGGTGGAGTTTTCTAGACCAAAAGTCTAAGGATGAAGATGAGACCCAAGAGGAGGTGGGTTACAACACCATGGAGATAGGAAATAACAACTGTGAAGGACTAGATACTCACATTGAGGAACTATTCCCAATAAAAAGGGTAGGTGAAGATCAATGTATCACTTTGAGGAATGTCACAAATGAGAACCCAATAGGGGGCTCGAAGAGAGAACATGAATTAGAGAATTTAGACTTAGATAAGGAATTGATGAACTAGTCGGTAATGGATCCATTGATTGTTGATATTCCTCTTGATGATCAGCATTCGTAGATAGTAATGAGAGAGAAAACACAAGGGATATGGAAAGATGTAAAAAATTAAAAAGGTTAAAAGGGTAGAATTGAAGATAAAGTGGGATTTATTCCACATTAGGTTAAGATTTGTACTTTTTCACCCTTGAAGTGCTTTATGTTGGGTCATATTTTTCCCTCCTTTTGTTTCATACTTTTTCCTTTGGTATGTTGTTGCATCTACAAATTTTGACTTCTAATTTTAATTAATATGAAGTTGTGATTTTTTTTAGTGGAAAACTAATGAAGTTCAAGGGTCTCAAATTGACTCTAATTACCTCCATGTTTAAACCAATTGACTCTGTCATTCTTTGTGTGATGACATTAGAGTTGAATGAGGCATAAATCACATCATATATCACCAAAATCATGTTTGTAATTTAACCAAATGATTATTTACTTCATTCTTTGATTAAATTTGGATCAATTGAGCCTTGAATCACAATTTATAATAATAGTTAAGTTAAAAGGGCTCAAATTAGCCCCAATTCCATTTGTTATTAAACCAATTGACTAATTGGTTTATTTTCATATGACATTGGGGTTTATTTATCCCCATATTACAAATTAGGTTCATAAGGTTTAATTTTTCCCAAATTGCATCATTGATTGTAATGATTGACTAATTGGCTCAATTTATCATGAGATTTGAACTAATTTAGCCCCAAATCACATCCTCTAGTCACGACTAGGTTCAAGGAGTTCATATTGGCCCCAATTCATTTGTGACTACATTTGAGATAAAATTATGGTTGATTAAGCCATAAATTACATTTTATGCAATTGATTGAGCCATAAGTTAGGTTCATATTGCACAATTGGTGCCAAGTCATGTCTATAATTGCATCAATTCAATAATTAGATCAATTCATTATGCAATATCAGATATTTTAGTAAAAAATCACATTCTACTCTCATACTTAGGTTGTATGGGGTCAAATTAGCCTCAATTACCTTCCTGATTGAATGAGTTGATTATTTGGTTCATTATGTGCATATATTGGTGTAAATCGAGCTCTAAATCAGATCATACACAATTAAAAATTGGGTTCATGGCTCATTTTTTCCAAAATCACATCATTTATTGTACCAAATGACTAATTCATTCAATCTATGACTAAATTAGAGCTAATTTAGCTTCAAATCACATTGTATAGTCATAGTTAATTTTAGTATGCTTATATTGACCCTAATTATCTCCATGATCAAACCATTCATATATTTCATTCATTATGTGATGAAATTGGATTTGATTGATGCAAAAATAACATCTTATAATGTCAAAAAAATTGCTTCTATCATTGAACCAAATGATTCTCTGCTTCATTCTCTAATAAAATTAGGGTTGATTGAGATTATATCACATTTTATACTCATAGTTAGGTTGAAGGGGATCAAATTGGCCCCAATCACCTTTGTTATTGAACCTTGATTGACTATTTGGTTTATTCTATTATGACATTGGGGTCAATTGAGCCCCAAATTACATCCTTTATAATCAAAATAGGGTTGGTAGGGCTCAATTTCACCCAAATTTCATCACTAATTATACCAATTGACTCAATCACTCAATATTTAATGAAATTTGAGCTAATTTAAATCCAAATCACATTTTATATTCTTAGTGATGTTAAAGGGGTTAAAATTAGCCCTTAATGGCTCCACCATTGAAATAATTAGGGATAGGTTTTATTACGTGATGAAAATGAAATTGGTTGAACCCCAAATCACATTATATATATTGAAAATTAGGTTTTCAAGCTCAAATTCACTCAAATAGCATCACTATATTCATTATGTCCTTTGTATCATAGTGTATGTACTGAAACACAAAGATAAACACATATAGATACATGCATATAGAAATAAACACAAAGATGTTTTTTTCTTTTTTATAATATGCCAAATAAACTTATATGCACTTTTGAATGTGCATTTTAAAATATACCTACAAGGTTAGAGATCATGTGGATTACAAAACCTAAACCTTAGACTTGCAAAGATATAGCTGAATCCATATTTCTTACTGAAAATAAAAAAAATACAACTTTTTTCATCATATAGACTATGAACATAATCAATACTTTTCTTAAAGCTATTACTATGATGTCAAGCACACTCTCCTCTTTCCATATACATAATTTTTTTAAGTGTTTGACTATTTTAAGATTTTTGTCTTTGTTTATTTTTATGTATGTCTTTTCTAGGCTACTATATAATGCAACTATACATGTCTATATATGTTTATATATTTTTATCTTTAGTTAAAACAAATGCTAAAATATATAAAGAAAAAGCTATCCCTAATTTTAAGAGTAGAACATGAGTTGTGACTAAATTGGATCAGATTCCATCAGCAATTGATCTAATTACTCAATTAGTGAAATTATAGATGTGATTTGGAATATATTGAGCCCTATGAACCTAATATATGGCTCAACCAATTGTATATGTTGCTATATATGGCTTAAATAATTGTAATGTTTTCACAAATGTAGTCATGGAGGAAATTTGGGCCAATATAAAACCCTTGAATCTAAATGTGATTATACAATGTGATTTTAGGCTACATTAGTGCAAATTTCGTGACATATTGATCCAATTAGTTAATTATTGCAATGAATGATATAATTTATGCTAAATTGAACTGCTTGAACCTAATTTTGACTATATATGATGTAACTTGGGGCTCAATTGATCCCAATGCCATATTATAATAAACCAAATATTTGATCAACCACATGAACTATATAGCATATGATTGGGCATCAACCAATGCCAATTACATCACATAATGAATGAAATAGTCAATTGCTTCAATCGTGGGGCATTTAGGGCCAATTTGAGTCCCTTCAACCTAACTGTGATTATAATATTTTATTAGGGGATTCATTAGTATTAATGCCATCATAGATAAACATTATTAGGTAATTAATGCAATTAGTGATGTGATTGGGCCAAATTGAGCCTAAATTGATTTTATAAGGTGCAATTTGTGGTTGATCAAGCTTGATTTTAAGAAAACTTGAAGTAATTATAAAAAACAAAAGATATAAATAAAGCCTTCAACAAAAGGCACAGAGAAGCCTTGAGTTGTTCTAAAATGGTTTTTGGTGGGGTTTTAGTGTGTTGTCATGGTTTAAGTATGTTCGATTTTAATTCTTACCTTAAACTTACCTTAAATTTCACATCCATATGACTGTCACTTAATATTTTTTCCTTTTATTCTTAAAATTATTCAATAAAAAAATGTTAATATCTTTACCCTACATAGAGTTAAAAATGATATAATATTTAAAAATCAAAATAATATATATATATATATATATATATATATATATATTAATAACTCCAAATAGTTTATTTTGTCTGATACCCTTGGTCATCATCAATTATATGGTCTTTGCATGCCATGTCACCTAATCCCCTAGACTAATAATGGTATATTCTGTTACATTAAAGAGATTCCCAAGGTATTTGGAAATTGAATGGATTGCAAAGTTTCTTATGAAAAGGTTGGATTTTTATTTGCTAAAAATTAGCACATATACACTAGGAAGTATTTATGTGGAGTACCAAGGTTTTGAAATTGACACATCATGACATAATTTAAAAATGTATTTCTTAAAACAAAACACATAGTAAATAGTCATAAGAACATATGTGACCATAAAATATGGGTAATATGGATTTGTAGAGCATGCTAAGTAGTTGATTTGCAAAATAATAGTAAGATATAATTTTAAGCGGTAAAAAAATTGATGAATAAGATAATTTTGAGGTGAAGATGAGTCGTGGTGGAGGAAAATAGGAAAATCAAGATGCATTACAACTATAACCACCCAAGAGAGATCCAACTAATTATTTTTGGAACTATTGATTCATAAAAAATGACCCAATCTCTAAACATCCAATTCTCACCCCATCAAAATGGATTATACAAAATAATCTAAAGAAGTACATGTTAATAGGAATTTGATGGAAATAATGAGGGAATTCTCTAAGATATATCACATGCTCTTATTTTAAGAAATTAAGCTCATGTTACAAATTTATAGCATGCCACCAAATTTGGCCATACCAAATGAAATGTCAACTAATAATTATATTTACATGGGGAACCTATAACCACAACTTAAATGGGAAATAAATAATTTGAAATGGAAGGAGAATGATATTAAACACATAAATGTGTCATCCCTCCTTACTATTTTATATTCTTGTCAATCTCTATAGAGAGATATTTGAATACTCTTGTCAATCTCTATAGCATTTCAACAAACATTTATAAAAATAATTTTAATAGTTTCTTGGTTGATATATGTCTTCTTAAGTTATGTATTGAAGTGTCCAAATTCTAATATTATTCTTGAAAGAGGATGAATTTAAAAATTAATATATGATATCACATATTTTAAATAAATGTCAAATTTAGAGTTAAAATTATTTTATCACAGTGTAAATCGACATCAAATTTAAAATCAACCATCTTTATTATATCACATTATTATGCAATATCACCACATTATAATGCTATTACAAGTTACAATTATTGGTATAAATAGCATACATATCATTGATAAATAATTTTAAAATACACCAAGAGATATCATTTTTAAGATGCCTATATTATATTGGATTTGTGATATAAGTAAAATAGTTGCCTCAAGAATGAATAATGCCAATATATTTTACATAGATTTATTTAAGATATGTATTTTAGTAGTTTTGTCTAACACATACTCATTATGACACCTAAACATTATAAAGTGATGCACTCCTTGTATAAAAACCAAATGCTTTGTCCAATGTTTTTTAACCACTTTAGAGATATCTAACCGCACTATTATTTTATTCATCATTTTATGTCTTGCACAGTGGAAGACAAAGGTTATAAAGTTATTTTTTTGTCACCACCCTTAAAAGTTATCACGTTTTTATAGTAGTGGATGTTAGATCTTGTTCAAATAAGAGGAAAAAGTTAAAGTGAAAAATGCCATATTAATTACAAGTCTTGATAGAAAAATAAAGGGAATGAATGCAAAAATTTCACTCAAGACAAGTTATATATACTATCCCTAATGAACTAAATGTCATAGATAATTATGAAATGAATAATGAATATTAATTTTTACGTAAAATTCCAAATTATGTTGCAATTTCACATTCAAAATATGAAAATTTTTAATTTTTTTTTAAATGATGAATCTATACACATGATGATTTATCCCACAAAAATGAATAAAATTACATAGAAACACATAATGGTGAAAGTAAAAATGAATAAAATACCATGAAAATACTAAATAGTTAAAGTAACAATGAATTATACTATAGAACAACAAAAAATTAAGTAACTAGTAGTGAAGATAACAATATGGAAACACCAAATCAACAAACTATACCATTAATAACACCTAGGATTTTGTGTAGAAAACCATTATACCTAATTTAGGTTGATGAAAACATGATGAAATGATTACAAAATAAAATTTATAACTATCGTTAAAGAGGAATAGCTAAAATAATTTAGGATAATTAATTTTAAAAATTAAACAATAGTCAATAAATATCATTTTTTTAATTGATGAAATTCCTTGAGGTGAGACCTACGATGTACACCCTAGGACTAAGAATATATAACATGGATGGTTAAAGTAAGTCAATTATGAAAATCTACATGATGAATACCATATTGAGATATGAAAAGATGCAAAAAATATAGTAACATTGTTCGAAGCATAATTACAACTCAAGCATTCATTAAGTTGTAATTAAGTTATCATAACCCGGGTCATATTATATGGAGAATTACTATCATATAACAATTCACATTCAAAATCACATTACTCTCATTAACAATATTAGACTACCTTAAACCACTTATTAAATGCAAAATTTTGGCTCCCATAAATCTACCAAATGAGAAATACACTAATGTATTATTGTACATAAATGTT
This sequence comes from Torreya grandis, assembly GCA_037957365.1. Taxonomy (NCBI): domain Eukaryota; kingdom Viridiplantae; phylum Streptophyta; class Pinopsida; order Cupressales; family Taxaceae; genus Torreya; species Torreya grandis. The sequence continues at coordinate 317,684 of JARHVA010009235.1, read as the reverse complement.
ATTCATGAAGAATATAATGAAAATATAAAGTGAAAGCTCACACCTAAGGCTGATTGCCTCATTAATATTGGATAAAATTAATAAGGGAATGAGAAAATTATACTTAATATCAGGTTCCTTACATTTAATACTTAATTTATTATTGCTTTAAAAATATTTTAATGATTTATGATTAATTACACAA
>JARHVA010009235.1:310000-312500 GCA_037957365.1 Torreya grandis | reverse complement strand
ATCCAAGTTGTGTGAGTCGTGCATAACATATTTTACCCAAGAATATTTGGCACATCATTATGTTTGTGAGCATAGAGTGTAGATGTTGATGTGTGCAATATAATTATTTAGAAGAGATAAACAACATGGTATGTAATAATTGTGAGGTTGTAGTTGACAAAATTAAGAAAAATAGATCGATAACTTTGACATTGATAATAAATGGTTGTTTTAAAAAGGAGGTAATAAAATTTACATGAACAAAGAAATTACAGTTGACAATAATAAATATTTAGATCACATTGAAATATTGAATTGTGATGATTTTGATAGAGGAAGTGACATAATTTATATGTAGAAATATATATAGTCGACAAACATTGGAAAAAATAGATATAAAACTTTACCTTTTACAACAAAGAGTATGTAAGTTGACAAAATCTAAAAATTGATTGACAAAATTCAAAAAAATAGATGTACAACTTTGACATTGACAGCAAATGGTATGAAATTTGTAACAATTGTCTCAAAAAGGAGGTGATAAAATATACATGAACAAAGAAAACACAATTGACAACAAGAAATACTTATCACATGCAAATATGGAATTGTTTCATTTTTTATAAAAGCGGCAACAAAATTTAGAGGAAGAAATATATAAGCTATTGGCAACAACAATACAAATATTTTAGAAATATGATATTTATGTTTTAATAACAATAAAAAAATGAGGTGACATGATCTACAATAAAATATGTATAATCTGGTAAGAAACTAAAATTGACAAAAAGAAATATTGATCATGTGGAAATACTTAATTTTCACAATTGTAATATAAAAATGTAACAAAATTCGTAAGAAGAAATACACAAGTCAATAAAATTGACAAAAATATTTATTAATTGTATTAAAAACATAAATATAGTGCCCACAATTTTGAGAAAATGAAGTGGCAAAATTCAATAATAAAATATCCATCAAGAAAAGTCAACAAAATTGGCAAAAATGTAAATTGGTCATGTTGAGAACAAGAATATGACAAGCGTTTACAACTACATTTAGACTACTACACTTAACAAAAATATATTAAATTAATTTAATTATGAGTTACATTAAATTAATTAAATATAATTAAAATAAAAAGGTTATAATTAAATTAATAGATTTAAAATATGGATACTGTTATTTTTAATATTACTTATAAATAATAAGGATCGTATATATAAAATATATATTTTTATTTATCTATTTGAAAACCTCAATATGCTTAAGTTAAATAAATAGTCAAGTGATAATATATAGTCTATTTGTGTGTAAGACATAATACAAGTTTATATCCTTATAAAATCAATATAGTATACTTTTTAGTAAAAAAAAATAATCAGTGTAATCTATAATGTAACATGACATTAATTAAACATAAGAAAAATTAAAAGAATTATAATTAAATTAAAATATTATAATGACAACCAAAAAATATATGCATGAATTTTACATTTTCATTTTTGAGAATGGTTTCATTGCTTTGGTTTGTTAGGGTTCTAACATCTTCGCTATCTATGCATATGATTGTCAAAGATGGTTGTGGCATCATTATTTAGTGGTCATCCACCATGTGGATCAATAGTGTTAGGGAATTATTCAACTAAAAAATTGTCTAGCCTAAAGGTTTCCATGGTTACCTTCGAGTGGAGATCTAGCTAAAATGGGTTTAGCTTCACTATGATATCCTAGTAAAAAAATTGGCCTACATGGGTCAGTTGTAGGGGAGACAAGATTCACCACCCTTGGGAAAAATATGGTAGAGGTGAATGGCTTAGAGTGGCTAGGGCTCGTAGTGACTCCAAATTTTGAAGTGGAATCTTCTTTTGATCCTTTTTGTAGGGATCAATCATGGGTAAATAGAGTTAGTCATGTATAAAAAGATAAGGTTATGAATTTCATAGCTAAGAGGGTCAGCCAGAGTAACAAAAAATCATCGTTTAAACCTATGGTAGGATCTAAAAGCCATATATCTATGTCATTTAAGGGTGAGACCCTTAATGAATATTTAGAATGTGAATAGTGGTTTGAGGTTAGATCTTTGAATTTTAGGTTCGATCATCACTCATCGAAACACCCTTCTATTCATAAATGGATATCAGATGAATTGTAACCACTTCTCAAAGGAGGTTTATATATTTACTAAAGAGAAAAAGTATTCTTTATTTTTACTTTTGAGAAGTATGAAGATTAAACTAAAAGTATACAAAAATCTTGGAGTTTGGGTCAACATCTCATTTTTTAATATATGGTTCCCACTCTTTAATCCCCTTTCGTAACCTATTAGCTCAAGGATGGTGTAGGTTCAGCTTTCTCACCTTCACCTATAATTTTGGCATGATCAATGCCTTTGGTAGATTTAATAGTAGATGAGGTGACTAGCTCTTTTTATCATACCACTTTCATGTGCGTCCTAGTTTGTTTGGACCTACCATCATTCATTGAGTTTAAGTAGGGGATCGATGTTTAATTTAAGCAC
>JARHVA010009235.1:297500-305000 GCA_037957365.1 Torreya grandis | reverse complement strand
CCAAAATATCACATTCACCAGAATAAAGTGTATATGTTGATGTGTGAAACAAAATTCATAGGAAAAGATATATAACATAGTATATAAAAATTATGACAAAATGTTTGATCAGATTTTAGATAAGTAGTGGTAAAATATAATTATGAAAAACTATTCAATAAAATAATAATTATACATATATGCAATAAATGACATAATCAGATTTGGAAATTTTTGAATTTATACATATACTAAAAGGGGAAAATACCAAATAAATATAATGTAGTAGTAAAAACAAAATACAAGACTCTGACTGACAATAGAGAACATGTTATGTATTTGTGTTGATTGATTTTGAATTGGAAATAGGGACTCAATGGATCTTTAGATAAGGCCATTGGATTTGGACATGGACATGATGTTGGTGTCCCTAGGGAGTGTCCACATGTTATAGGTACTAGATCTCCTAAACTATTATGACAGGGTCATCTTCATCTATGTTTTCTATTAGATTATGTGGGAACATTCAATCCATCATGAAAAACAATGTATATCTTCTCCTTCAATTATAATCCTAGCCCAATATATCAAGAGGTAATATGTAATCATGGAGTAAAAAGGGGTTAGTGATTAAAGCTTTGTTTGACCTTAAAACTCCCTATGTTGATAACTTCTTACATAAAAATCCTTGAAATATGGATCAAACTCTATGAGTTATCCAATTATATGGTGGTGTGTGTAGGTGTAATAAGCCTAGAGAAAAATTCTAAGTATTGGTGAAATTTTGGTGTGATTAAGTGCTTCAATAATTACTTGTGGCCTAAAGGTTTATGCAAACTTATCTATTTAATACTTATCTTGTGTGGAATCTAAAATTGGAAAAATAGATGTTATTCTCTAAATATGCAATTAAATATTATAGTGTTTTTCCATGTGTGATATTCTTAGTGTAAAATTCTTTGAAATTTGGTTCATAGTGATATTTTGGGAATTTATTTGAAAGCGGCTTGCAAAACTTGTGGGATGACCCATTACACAAATTTAAATTTTATAAACTAGTTTTTTTTTCTTAGAAGGATGTTGTTGGTAGAATTGGACAATACATGGGAGCAAGATTTTCCACATAGGGAGGCCTTATCTAGAGGGTAATAATAGTTAGACCAAAAATGGGGATAAGTCTCAAAGTTAATTTAGAATGCTTACAATTATTGATTCAAATATTTTATTGTGGGAACAAGTCATCCACAATAAGGGTGAAGGAAGGGTGGTTATTGACCTAGATGAGGCATGAGCTATGTGCATACAAAGCATGGTAAATATTATATATTTTTAGAATTAAATGTTAATTTATGTGTTTAACTACCCCCTCTTCACCCAATTTTATTTTAGTAACATAGAGAAGTGAAACTATTAGAAAAAAATTGAAAGTGCATACCTAAATATACCTAAGAAGAACAATATTAAACATAGGCTAAACTATTGAAATTCCATTCACCTAATATTGCAATGAAACATGTATATAAAAATCCTTACCTAAGATGGAAATATGAAAGTAAAACCAAATAAAATTATAGATTTAACAACAAATATAATTGATTGGGAATGCGAACTATTGTGTTTTCCTGATGAGAAAACTAGTGATTATAGAGGCTAGGACCCACATGAATATTTCATTTTTGTTGGAAAATTTGGATTGGATTGTATATGCCCCAATCCTCAATGATAAGAAAAATTATTTTTAATAACTCAAGGTGTGCTTTAATCCACCATTTCATACACAAAATATTTAAGTGGTTTGGAATCCTTATATGAATTAAAATAAATCATTTTGGTGGAAAATTAGTGCAATAAGATGAATCAACCACTACAAATAAAATAAGATTCATTTCTAGTGTAAAACTATTGAAAAAAGTGGTACAATATGCGTTTGGTGTATACAACCTAGAGAATAACAAGAATTAATTTTCTTTAAAAAAAACTAGTGCAAAATTGAGCAAGGAGGTAGTCATATGCCACAAACATTCCCCCAATCTGATACATTGGTGTATACATATTTTAAAACTAAGTAATATCATGTAATTTTCTAAGTAAAACATTTGTGAAAACTATGAACCACATGTCGTGCATGATGCCCCCATATAAGCAAAATTGAGACAAACCTAAGTTATTTTCTAAAATAATGATGTCAAAAATTATTTTGACCTTAATGACATTCTAAGGATTTATGAAAATGATTATTTTTTTCATGCTAGGAAAAATCATATTATTTTGGACATGGTCGACCTGCACCCTTTTCCAAATGAATCACTCTTGTCCAAAATTTCATTTTGGGTGGTTTTTGTCTATCGATCATGCTAAACTACATAAAACATTTTTTTTCTTATTTTGAAATATATTGTTGTATCATAGTCTCTAAATCAAGAAAATGTGCATGGCCCCTCTTTTGAGGTTGGTTGTGAAGCATGCACGATAATTTAAAATTAAGAAAATATGTGAGAGATGTAATGAAATATATGTTTTAACCCTAAATTATTGTCTAGATTAGACTTATCTAAAGTTAAGTGGATATCTATATCCTAGTGTAAAAGGATGATAAACTATCTCTAAAGTATGCCAATTGAGTTCTAAACTCATATAAACATATATTGAAATTATGAAATTGGCGTACATTAAAAATAATAAGCACAACTATGCTAGATATAAAAATGAAAAAGAAGTAATATACTTAGCTTGTTCTTATGATAACATAGTTATGGATCTAGAACATGTAAGAATAAGACTAAACGATGATTATTGAAGTCATCAAATTTTGGATTGGATGATTTTAGAGCCACAGACACTAGAATCATCCTAGGATGGTTACATTGACATTACTATCTAAACCTAACATAAGTTTCATGTATAGAATACTTAGTGTAAAAGGATTAAATAACCTATATGCTTCTAAATATGACATTTTATTCACTCTGGTGAATTTATATATGGGTCATGGATTATTGTTCCTTATAAATTTTCAAAACACTAGTTCTTCATCTTGATAGTGACCTTGGTGAAAATAGGTTAGTGGGCACATATTATCAAACTGACCCCAAAGACACATATATCAATGAGCACTACCTACATAGCCAATACTATGAAGAGGGACTCAAATTGATGTAGTTCTTTTTAACCTATTGGCTTGTGTGTGAATTGTTCAATATGTGGAAAGCATGTATGATAGTGACCTAGCTTGTAATTTTTTAAATATATCTCTTTGGCCAATCCTTCAGTACTTCATACATGTGTATGTGTTTTTCCCATGAATGATATGATAATATAAAAAAATTAGAAATATTTTGATTTATTGAAAACTTTTATTAGATGTCTTAGGTCCTTTCTAGGTGTTGCTAGGGGAGGACTGCATGAGCATTGATATTGTAATTTATGAATCCCTTTGGAGAAGTAACTCACATTATACCACTTACACTAACCATTAGGATACATTTCTTCTATAAATCATATGACTTTAGGGGATTTAAATTTTTTTTCAAAATAGGACACCTATATTTACGTTGGTGTCTAACCTAGATGAAAGTGTCCAAGGAATACAAAAGTAGGTTCAAAATCATAACTTATAGAGATGGAAGATAAGTCAGTTTTAAGAATTATGTGGAATATAAAAGGTCTTAGTCATCAACATAAGACTGGTCAGATGATGATATAAGCCAAGGGACACAAGATAGAGTAGATGAAAGACTTCTAAAAGTGAGAAAGTTCAAGAATTGAAAGCAATAACCAAGGTTTATTTTTCAAATTGTAAAATAATGAGGTGTTATATAATCCATAAAATAGTGTCTACATCCCCCTGGACACCCCCCCCCATCTAGTAATAAATTATTAGTTTAAAGGATAATAAATGCATATGTGGGTATGTATAACATACGTTGACTTTCTTTGAGTCCAACTTGAGTACTTTTTTGGTGACTGACCTACAACCAATAGTATGTTATTGTACGCAATCAATGAATATAATCTAAAATTTGAAGTATTAAAAACATTGAAATTTAAACAAAAGGTTAATGAGTACACCTATGTATCAATTTAATTTCCTTACCTATACACAAGTTGATTTGAAAAGATATATCATTGTAAGGATATGAAAGTAAGATTAGGACATATATATCTATATAAATATAAAAAGTGCGTATATCCAAGGAGATAGAGGGAAAAAAGAGATTAGAAGGCACATGCCTCAAACCTTAGATAAAAGGTGAATTAACACATAACAGTTGAGTTTAGCTTAATAATGCAACCCATTCATACTTATAAAATGATGGACATGAGTGAAAAAAGTAAACTCATACTATGAAATTGGTACGACTAGATGATATAATCAAGTCTAACAAAAAAATTGGAAATATTGAGTGATTTAATCACCTCAATTGCACCAAAAGTGAACTAACTATTGTAATAGATTGGCTTAATAAAAATTATAAAAGTACATCATGGTGCATGATGATAGTCCTTGAGAGTGTTTTAAAATCTAAAACTAATTTTGGATTTTGAAATATTAGGTGGACATTACATATTATATGCAACTTAGATATGTCTCATGTTGAAAATGTGTATAATAATGGTATTAGTGTATATAATTCTATCACAGCTATGAATTAAAACCATATAATAATGTGCTTTAGCTAATTTGGAAACTACATAAGTGTGGATAACATGCTTCCAAAGCATTCCCCACTACATATGGAAAAATATGAAAAATGAAATAAGTGTCAATGTGGAGGACATGTGTCCCGAACATGCCATGAATAAATTTTGGTGTGCTAATAATAAATAAGTGTGAATAATATGCTTCCAAACCATTCCCCTACTAAATTAATTTTTTTTTGAATGTGTGGAAGCCATTCCTATATGACATGGCCCCAATGAACATATAATTTGTGCCAACTATGAAGAAAGTGTGGAGAACATGATTTTAAAGCATACCCCCAATTGAATCTAAAACTATGCCAAATGTGAAGAACATGCCTCTAGGACATGCCCCCACTAATATGCTCCCCTTCAAGGTGATTGAAGGATATAAAAAATTATTTACCTCACCTCAAAATGATAATACAATAGAATAATCTATGAATGGAACCTTGTATCATATAAAATAACTTTTCTAGCTAAATGTATCATTAAACCACAAAGGACTATGTGATCACATGAGTGTGTAAGATATGTGATAAATATGATGGAAACGTATAGATAGTAAAAATACAAGATAAATAATAAAATAAAGCACACACATAAGAGCACTAAAAATACAATCAATATGTGAAGGTCTTAGGAGACCACAAACAAGGGGCTTGTTTAAATGATGCACAATAAAAAGTACATGACTTAGCCCAATGTACACAAAATCAGGGATGATATACTAAAATTTACAATAAAAAACAATGACATATTTAAATTTCAAATAAAGTATATATATGCGTAGGAGCCATAAAGAAGAGATCATACTCAAATTATTTAATAATCAAGATAATAACAAGACAAGCCACTTAAAGAAGTGCAAAAATGAAAGTATAAGAAACGAGCATAAACATATCATAGTATCCCATGGATCAAATGTTTTAGTAAAAAAGTTAAAGTGCATATAATATAAAGTACCCTATGATATATATAATAATGGATAAAGGCATTTGTATGTACATATATGAGATCAAAACATGATAATGTCACTTGACCATAAAATGATATAACTTGGAAGTATCATGATCGTAGATGTGGATTCCACCAATGTCCATATGACATGAATAGAGGGAAAACACAACATCTATATGTGCATAAATCATGTGTCTATGTATTCCCATATCACACTTGCATATAAGTGTGACACATTTTTATGTAGGAGTAATTGATATGTCATACATGAACATGGAACTAGCACATAGATACCGAGGAACCAATAGAACATGTGAATGGTGGAAATATTTTTATAGTTTTTAAGATTTTATTTTTTTGTTAATTTTGGAATATGTGCGATGAAATAACTATTATATTATGGCATCCAGTGGATGATAATAGCTATCTCCCCTATGGGAACCTAGTGCAATAAATTGGTAGTACTGCCAAGGATCATGCATAGATGCCATAATGATACTATGTAATCTATCATGTTTTGTGTTTTTTCTTAAATATAAATAATAGGAACAAGCTTAGGTATACTTGACATCTTCATATGGTGTATAGTATAATTAATAAGTTATATTTAGGTCCATTGGTAGGTTAGTATTTGGTATTATTACTTTATATGAAAGTGTAATTTTAGTTTTTATTTATTCATTGTCTATAGATTACATGCATTTGTTTATGTAATGTATGTTTGGATATGTTAAATCACATAGTGGTATGAAATATTTAAATTCAATGAAAATTTTCATTTTTTAACAATTATTAAATAATTGTATGCAATGAAAACTAGATGGAAACAAGAAAGCTTGACTATAATGATCATCTAGTAATGAAATTGTTAGTTTGCTTTCTATCATTGAATCCAAAGTATCTATAAAAATATCCTATGAATATGTATGTATTTGTTCAGGTACCCATATCTATTTTCTTGGCTCACCTTCCTCACGTGTCTCTTTATGAAGGACTTGAACAACCAATGGTTCCTTGGTGGGATCAGTGTGGGAGAGATCAGTCATAGGAGACGATGTACTAGGAGGAATTCTACTAGTGGTCACCTTCTGTGAAGGTCAATAGATCTTATGATCCTCAAAAGGAGCATTATATGATGTCTTTATTCTCTTATAATAGTATATATATATATATATATATATATATATATATATATATATATATATATATATATATATATATATATATATATATATATATATATATATATATATATATATATATATATATATATATATATATATATATATATATATATATATATATATATATATATATAAGTATGTGAAATATATATATGTATGTATTTTCAAAATGTAATAATGTCTTGATCGGATAACTATGTGAGATTTTTCTTAAGATCAAAATAATCACTCTATTGATGCCTATTTATACCATGGTAAGTAGAAAACTATTGTCCTTTAAAATTTTTAATTATATTTAGTGGGTAATAATAATTTCGAGGAAATAATATCATTCATTTATCAAATAATTCATGAAATATATCATGTGATCTATTAAAACACCAATGAAACTAAAGAGGATGTAATTTGGTAGAGGTATATGGTCTAACTATGGGAGATAATATGCAAACATTTTTTTCCCTATTTCCAATACCTTATCATTTATTTTTTGATATATGTTTTTGTTTATGTATAATGTGTTTTAATTGGTTCATGATCTTGTTCAAATTATTTATTTGCCTTGGAAACATGATTCTTATCATGCATAGTTTTTGGTAAAGAGATAGGCAACTTGGTTTGAGTATTTATTAGAGCACATGAATATTTATGCACATCCCAATTTATGGTCTTGAATGAAGCAAAGGTATTATGAAACGCT
>JARHVA010009235.1:277500-292500 GCA_037957365.1 Torreya grandis | reverse complement strand
GGTCATGAAGAAATTTTATCTATATGGATCATCTATAATAAGGAATTTTATGGATATTTGTAAATAATTATAATTGAAGAATTGATTTTGACCCATAAACTAAGGAATATGGAGTAGCCATGGTGGTGTGTGATTTCTCACACAGTAAGCCCATAATGGATAAAGTAATTTGTAATGCTAATCATCACAAAATTTAGTAATGTTTATGATTAATATGTTGTTTATGATATTATTTGTATATTTTCCCTATTTATTGCAATGGGATAATAAACAATGGAAATTTATGTTGAATCATATCTTTAATGTAGAAAAATAATCATTTTATTCTTGAAATATGAACAATTGTCTGTAATGATTATTGAATACATGTCAAACTAAGATATGATGTGTAATTAATAATCAATGTATGTTATCTCTTATATTATATTATAAGGTTACATATTTCACCCATTTGGTACAGTATTCAATAGATGTAATTATGAATGTATGTCCTCCTGCTAATTCTAGATTTATTTTTTCAATCAATTCAAACCCCAAAAATTTAAATGGATAAGGTGAAATAATATGTTGTAATTCATGTGAAATAACATGGTTTAGATTATTGTGTCCTTCACATTTTTCACATAGCTTGGCATGTTTGGGACATTCTTGTTCCATGGCAGGCTAATAGTACCCATGTTGAATTAATATGTGTGGCATTGATTTTACAATTAAATGGCCTCCACATTCATTATCCTTACCAATTATAATGATAAATTATCCTCTTAAATGCTTAGGAATTGAATTAATTATCCTTTAATTCATTTTTTAAATATGTCACCTCTAATAATCACATATCGAAGTGAGTCTCTCAGTATTTTTCTCTTATTGTTTTTGGTAAAAGTACCTATTATAATTGATTTATTTATAAAATTTTAGATATTCATAAACCATTTTGATCATTTTTCATTGTGCATAGTTTCTAAGACTCATAAAACTACTAGATCTACATCTAAAATTGATGGATTTTATAAATGTCTTGTAGTGAAGATTGATTGATCATCATTTATGTCAATTGTTAATAAATATGTTATATTATCTATTGTACCTTCATGATGATTATATTTTCATGGACTATTATCAATTGATTTTTTTTCAAAATGTGTGCATAAACATTATGCCATATTTCTATATTGGATTATTTCTTCTATTTTATTTGGTATATATATTTGACTTGATTAATAACTAAATTTTAATCCCTATATACTCTAATGGATTTTATATTTAAAACATGTGTGGTGTACAAAGATAAAATAAATGCCTCATATTATACATATTATTTGTACAGAAAAGCCCCAATCTTTATACAAATAACATAGGCTTTCAATGTGGAGTAATAAGAACAATTCCTAAACTAGCCCCTCATGAAAATTTTTATCCATCAAAAAAATTTGTCCATGGGTCATAAATAATATTATATGTTGTGATATTATTTCTTAAAGTATCTCTTAGGGATTATGTATCCTATAAACAAGTGAAAACTAACTAATCTCCTATAAATTGACCTTTTATTGATTATTGAGGTATAATTTTTAAATCCAATTCCATGAGTAACATTACCCATTTTTATATACATTTTAAAAACTGAGGATTAAGCATAAGAAACTTCAATGGATTGGCCTTGGTGATAACTTGAGTTTTATTATTAATCATATAGTGTTGAAGTTTTTCAATGGAAAACAAAAGAGCCAAACATATTTTTCCATTGTATTATAATTATGCTTATAATAAATAATTGTGTGAATAATATAATATCTGGCTCATTATTTTTTATCGTCATCATCATATTGTGCTAGTAAACTAATAGAAAAGTTATTTATAATAGAAGTGTAGTATAAAAGTGTCTATCTAGTATCAAAATCATGAGAATAGGTGAATCCAATAAGTATTGTTTGAGTTACTCGAATATATCCTAGTATTCTATATCCCATTTTAAATTTTCATCCATTTTAATTAAATCCATAAATTTTTCTACCTTATCTACTAGATGGGTAGTAAAGCAATGTATTGCCTAAATTTTTCCTTGCAAATATAAAATTTGTTTCAACCCTTGAGGTGGAGGCATATTAATAATAACTTTGTATTTTTTGGATCAACTTCAATTCTTGATTGGGATATAATGAAACCCAAAAAATTACTTTATTTTACACCTAAAACACATTTATTTAGATTTAGTCATATATTATATTATTGTAATAGTTTAAAGATATATCATTATTCAATTGCACAAACTTGTCTATATTTGGATTTCACTAGCAAATAATCCACATAATCATCTATTTTATTTGAATTAGGTCATAAAAAATATGTGTCATGGCTCAGTTTTATGTATCCCATACATTATTAAATAGTAAAAACATCACTATGTAACAACGTATGCCATATGGTGTAATGAATGGTGTTTTTTAATTGATCCTCCTCAGTAATTATGATTTGGTTATAACTAAAAAATCCATCCATGAATGATAACATCTCATATATAATATTGGAATCCAAAATCATATCAATGTTGGGTAGTTATAAAACATCTTTAGGATAAGCCTTATTTACATAAATGGAGCCTAAACAAAATCATATTTGCTCATTAGGATTTACTACTATAAAAACATTAAACACCAATTATGGGTAGGATATGGGTTGAATGAAACCCACATCAAGTAATATTTAAAGTTATTCCTTATATGGTAACATAAATTTTAGATGCATTTTTCATATTTTTTTGCATAACTAGTTTTAAATCATGGTAGAGTTTTATACGAAGTATTACAATCGAAGGATCAATGTTTAGCATGTCAGAATACACCCAAGTAAATATCTCAATAAAATTGTGTAATAATTTCTTGATTAATTCATCCTTATTAGTTTTAAGTGTAGTGGCGAAAAGTATTATTCATAGATTTGTATCTATTCAATAATTAAATTTAATTATATCTTCATCTATAAATGTGAACCTATCATTGATATAAGGTGTAGTAGGAATGGTTACAAAGCTATTTAACTAGCACATCATCATGTGGAATATTTGTCTCTCCAAAATAAGCATAAGAATTTATGGAATGAGGCAACATATTATTATGATATAATAGAGGAAATACTCATATACTTCTAAATATTCTAATAGATTCTCCTTATTAGATAATTCATCTAGTGTTAAAATGTCTGATGAAATAGTATAGTCAATAATGTTTGGGTATAAAACTGATAATTTAAATACATGATTGATTGAGTTTTTTACCTATTGAATACATTTCAAAAATATCTTTGTCAATGTGTAGATGTAACTAAGTTTAAATTATCTTAGTGGTATATGTAAACTAGGCCTTGTTTACCTTTATAATTAAATTCCTCAATAGGGTGAAGAATTCCATTTGTGTACTTTTCTACTCCATATCCTTTATAACCCATTTTATTTATAAATAATTTAGTAAAAGATATTATTATTTATCACTTTTATTATTATATGAAGGTTATTTCAATGTAATTGTATGTTAGATCTTGATTCTTCGCTAAGCAAACTATCTAACTATTTATAGATGGATATAGTAGATGCACATGATATTGGTTTATATTTTTGACTAAGATTGAGATTTATGTTATTATGGGATGCTATAATTTTACTTAGTTAGATGATGATACATGATTGATTACTATCAATTAGTTAATGTATGTGGTTACATTTTAAGCATAATAATGTATTATTTCAATCATATTATTTATTTATGTTTATCATGTGATATAATTTAATTACCTACATGTTTTGAGGTGGATGCATGAGAATTCATCCCTCAAGCATTCCAGAGGGAGAGTATCATGAGAGAGGGTAACGTAGATGTAGACATTAAAGTTCTACAATGAGTTGGTGAAACCCTACATACACATAGAGTAATTAGTCATGGTAGAAATACATTTAATTGATTATTGTGTGTTTGATACTTCTTTGGAGTGTTGTTTCTATGATTTTCTAGAGTAGGTAAAATATAGAAGTAAATTTATTTACATGTTTAGTATGTCATGCCATTAATACATGTAGAAGGAAATTTAATAAAGGTAAAATTACAATATAGGTTGTTATTTATGAATTTTGGAATTTAACATTAAATGGCTTAAAAGTAGTTATATTCTATTTTAATTTAATTAAAAATATGAAATCAAGGATCTCATATTAAATAAAAAGTTATTTTTTTTTGGAAAAAGGAAAAAATAATGAAATTAAAGAAAAGGAGAAATAAATTATAAATATAGAAAAATAAAAAAAAGAAATTTGTTTTTAATTTAGACAAAACAAAAGGAAAAAGAAAACAAAAACTAAAAATCTATAAAAATAAGTAGCACCTACTTTATATTTAAGTGAAAGCATTGGGGAATATTTTTAAGTTTATGCATGTGGGAAGAAAGAGGAAAGTGTGTATCATTGATTAGAAGAAGGACATAACATCAATAGGCAAATTTACTGGTAAGTGGTGTCTTTAATTTCATATATAGTGGATCTTTATTATGTTCATGATATGAAATTATGTCACTGTGATTTTGAGAATTCTATATGAAAATACCACACCACTTATACAATAGGGAAATACAAAACAATGACAGACTAAACAATAATCATGAAAGAGTGAAACCATGGTAGATCCTTGATTTTAATTATTATTTATTTGTAGCCAACATGTAGTAGAGACAATTCATATAGATAGTGAACAACATATAGGAAAAATATATTATTCTAGTAGGATATTGGCATTGCTTAATTCATAATATATCTTGTGTGTGTGTAGACTAATATTATTTCAATATTACCCTATTGCATCATTTATCTAGATCCATAGGATCATGGCTGAGTTCAAATTCTGCTTGACACTCTTTTCTATTGCATTACTTTACATTTGGTTTGGTTTATATATATATATATATATATATATATATATATATATATATATATATATATATATATATATATATATATATATATATATATATATATATATATATATTTAAAAATCTTTATTGTATTTTGAAGTTAATTTAACTAGGCATCGCTTCACCGATTCTCTTAACTCCTTAAATTGACATTGAATTCCTTATAATGACTAGTTTGTTTATAAGTTTGCTTCTAATCATAATTTAATTTATAAGGCATTGATATGGTGTCTAACTCAACCAAATATTTTAAAGGAAGAACTATCTTGTGGCATCACCTACCTTAAGTTAGGTGTTAAAATTGAAGGTATTTATATTTTTGTCCATGAGGTGAGCCTAGCCAATGAAAACTAGTTGAAAATTTCTTAATGAGAGGCATTAACTACCTCTAAGTTCCCATTATATTTTATTATAGAGATGCCAATTTGGGTAGTGGAATGAAAATCTATTATTTAATCTAACATTGACAATAAGGTGCCATCATATTCTATTCCAACCAATCATTTATTCTGAAACATGATTATATATACATATTTAATTTCATTGAGATGCTCATATGTTTATCGTGAAGTTAAAAATCCCTTATATTTTTTCCAAACATCAAACTGACATTGAATTAGTGTTTGGGTTATGCTTTTAAAAAATAATGCATCACTAGAATTTTAGTTTTGTGATTTCAATTTAATTGCTATAAATTTAATAAGAGAGGATTCCATAGAAACTATGGTTGTGGATAAAAATATAATATTATTCTATAAACTAAAAATGTTAGTAAAGTGTATAAAATGATAGTGATCGTGTTAGCTAAATATACCTAGTTAACAAAGCTATATTATCCATAACTCGGTATTATTATTTGAATATTGAGGTATAAATCTTGAATGTCGGTAAACATACCTATTATATAATCATTAGTCAATGCCAATAGAAACTTTATAGATTAAGTTTATAATTAGCATTCTTTTATAGTAGGAATCAAATGGGTTCTTTTATCTTGATTTATATAAGGAAATAAATTTGATTTTTAAAGTAAACTTTTCAATTGTTGTAATAGTTTTATACTAAAGCTATAGTTGAAAATATTTTATGGAAGCTCTTGATTATGACAATCCTAGATAGGTAATGTATTCATATGATATAACTATATCTAAAATATCCAAATCTATGATAGGTTGTTATATGTATGCAATTATTAAGGGATGATTTATGCTTATAATGATATAATATACATATTTATTTTAAGCTTTCTTATTTGGGTAATACATATCTAGAGTAAATATAGAAAACCCAATATCTCAAGATAAATTATATAAAATGTTTAGATCACTTTCTTATGGAAACTCTCACATGCAAACTGATGTTAAAACTAGTTATGTGTTATAACTATTGAAAACAAGTTTCTTTCTAAAAATAGATGTAAAGCAAGCCTAATAGAATATTTATAAGATTGAAGTATATTATTGTTTCTATAATCCATGATTTTAATATTAACTAAAAGAGAAAAAATTACTTTAAAATGACTTAGTGAATGGTTTCTTATAAAACCTTAAATATAAACTAATTGTTAAACCAAATTAATTTTGTTTATAGAAAATGAAGTTCTAGATTTTCTAACTATTTCATGAAATACGTGTTTCTATTTATTTATAACTACTTCACTAGTTTGATTATATCTATAATAGTTATAATTAAACACCAGACTATGATAATATGGGTTGTCGTAAGGTATAGTAAACTAGAAACACATTTTATTGTTTGAATTCTATAGTTAATTATGTATTTATCTAGGTGGTAAATCTGTAATCATTATTTTTGGTATGGGATAAAATATGATGTAAGATTTAGGAATATATTTTATGGATTAAATGTATGTTGTTATTACTCATATGTTTAACATGTCATGGATAGCATTTTCTAGTAGGATGTATGTTATTTGAATCTTGTGGTTGAATTTGATTTGACCAATTTACATTGATAATGTGAAGTAAGGATTGAGATAATCTTCAGTACCTTATAGAAATTTCAATGTCAAATGAAGGCAGTCCAATCAAGTGGTGTGTATGAATTTGATTGATCTATAGATCAATTTTATATTACTATTTTTAAACCTTTGTCCAAAGTATGTTTAGTGAGACATTATCATTTCATGATTATGGTTTACATGTATGTATGATATCTTGTAATAGATTTGGTTTTCTATGATACACTAAATGTTTAGTTATTTAGAAATCATATAACACATGGGTACTTACTTGTCTTTCTATATTTTTGCATGATCACTATCTATTCATCCGTGAAGGGATGGAAGTTTCATGATGGGATTAGTGAGGGGGGATTGTTAATCACTGGTTGGTGTGGAAAATCACTCAGATGATGCTCTCCCTCACCACAACAACACTACTTATCGAGACAATAATTGATATTGCCATATATACGTAAAGTTTGAGAACTATGCTCTTGGAAAGCCAAGTATCCTATTTGTACATTGTGTTATATTCTACTTATTATTGAAAATTATCATGAAGAGTTGTAATTATATATTGATGCACATTGATAGTGGTGACTATGTATTTAGATCAACTGAGATTGAAATATTATAATTACTTTCTATGTTGCAATTGTCATACTCTCATGATATTAGAGATCCATATTTTGTGATGTAATATTAATTTTTGTCATGATTGCACATGAATATATTTATGATCTTTGATAGACTCAAGGGATGTAGTCTATTTATGTATGTGTGTTACTTAAAGAAAGTAGATTTTATGTGTTTTTAACTAGATCCTAGTGGGGATGTTACATATGTTATTACAGGTACAACTCAAACTCTAGGACCTAATTATTTCATTAACATTTTCACATCCTTTTGTTGATAGAAATAAGGATGGTGAAAGTGAGTCTTTTTAGAGAGGGTCCTTCAAATGCTGGTGATAATAATCCTTCATTTGATTTTAGTTGATTTTCTACTTAGTAGTTAACAAAGACGGATAAGCTTCTTGAAGTCATGAATGAGACTAGAGATCGGATAAAAAATCTTGAGTATGTGTTTCATGGCCATAAATTAGAGTAAAAATATGATAATTTATAGGATAATAGAACACAAGTTGTTATGGAGTTGGCTTGAGACATGAAGAAGGTGAGCCCACCTAATTTTGATGGAACTATTCCAGGTGATGGAGCTAAGCCATGGTTCATAGAAATAGAGAAGTATATTGAAATTTCAAAATACCTTGAGGTCACCAAGGTGTTTTGGGGAGAACACCAATTAGCTGGTGAGGTAGTTATGTGTTGGGATAACAAAAGCTTAGAAATAAATCTAAATTCAACCACCGCCACTTGGGATCAATTTATGGTTTTATTTAGATCATAGTGTCTCTCTAAACTATATTTTTATCAAAATCTCACATATTTTTAGAATCTAAATCAAGGAGATATGTTAGTGAATGAGTATTAGGATAAGTTCAATAAACTATTGAAGTATGTGCCTTAGTATCAGGGATATGAACAGTTTGGGATAAGGATGTTTATCATTGATTTGAGGTCTCAGATTGGTGGAGAGGTAGATGTTCAAGGACCTTTCACCATGGACTAGGTATTTGAGAAGGCAATCAAATAGGAGTGAAATATGAAGTTTCTTTTATAGGTTAAGCATAAATTCAAGAAGAGGATAAAAAATTCTAAGTTCACGTTTAAGAAGAAGAATTGGAAACATAGGAGGGGATACTCTAGGAAGTAGTTTAAAAAATAGAATTCTAAGTTCAATAAGGGATCAAGAAACAAGAAATAGGGTAATGAATCTAAGGATGGTTTTAAGGGAAACCAATAGAATATTAGAAAAAATTCATTAGGAGGGTGTTTCATTTAAATAGAGTATCATTATGGTCATGATTACCCATAGGACAATTCAAAGGGCAAAGGCTATAATCCTCAATAGGGTAGTTTTCAAAAATAGATTCATATAATAGCCAACAATCATTAGGCCAAATATCAGACATTACCTATTGAGCTATAAGGTACCTTATTTGACCATCCAATTTCTATTTTGATATATACAAGAGCCACTAAATGTTTTATATCTCCTAGGATGCTTAGTAAGTTTACTATAAGTTCTAGTGTAATGGAAAATGCATGGTCAATGCAGTATGGGAATGATACAAAAGTCATGGTAGATAGGTGTTTAGTCAAAGTGGAGATTAGGTTCCCTGAATTCACAATAGTTATGGATTTATATATAGCACCTCTAGGATCATATGATGTGATCAAAAACTCAAAAGTTGTGGTTGAAAGATAATTCAAGAAACAAAAAAAACATAACAACAATAATGATATCTGTGAGAAGAGATGTTTTATTCACTAAATTTGTAGACCCAAACATATGGCTATCTTTGAAAAGAGATGTCTAATTTCTATTTCAGGTTAAATATTCATTTATACATGTTTTGAAGGTATGAGGAGTATGTGGAAGGTCAGCAATATCGAGGGAGATTAAGTGGTTTGAATTTCATGATTTACAACAATACAGAATTCAAGGAATTACTATTTTTAGAAACTTACTATTTTCATACTACACTACTAGAATTGAAATATAGAGAAATTTAATTAGGATTTTAGGGGTCAAATATATCAATAAAATCTCTATGCCATCTCACCATATTCTCCTCATTCTTATCTTTCCAACGGTTCAAATCGTGAGTCAATTGGAGCTATGGTGCAAAAGTTATGGCTCCTAGAAGTTCTATCATCAATTGGGGTATAACCATCACCCAAATTGTCACCTAAATTATTGCCTAGATCATGATGTGATCTTGGGATTCAACTAGATTAAAAAACATAACACTGAGGTTCACTACTACTTGAATAATGTTGACTATCTTGATGATTTTTGGAATCAGAAACAAATTCAAGGTGAGAAGAGAGAGAGAGTTGAAGCTTAGGAAAATTTAATCTATGCAACTTAAAAAGGATCAAGAAAAGGGTGCCAAGAATTTATTGTCAATATAAAGGAAATGGAGGAACCATATCTCAAATATTACCTATTCATTATATATTTTCATGATATGTTTCTAAAAGAATTGTTTGGTTTGCCTACCAGACGTGATTTTGATTTTTATATCAACATCATACCTCATTTGGAACCATTGTCTAAGGTACTATATAGGATGAAAATTATAGATTTGGTTGAACTGAACGCTCAAATTTAGGATATATTGGCTAAGCGGTTGATTAGGCTAAGGTCACCATGGGGTGTACCAATTATCTTTTTCAAGAATAAGGATGATACCCTCTGAATTTGCATTGATTATAGAATGTTGAATAAGGAAACCATCAAAAAAAGGCATTTTTTATCTTTTATAGATTATCTTTTTGATCAAATGTGAGGATAAATAGTAATTTCTAAGATTTATCTTCGAATAGGATACCATTAGTTAAGGATTCAAGATGAGGATATTCTGAAAACAATGTTTAGAACTTGATACAAGCACTATGAGTTTATTGTGTTACTATTTGGACTGAATAATGCTCCATCAGCATTCATAAATATCAAGAATATCATGTTCATAGATTATATTGAACACTTTATATTAGTTTTTTTGGATGACATTCTTATCTATTCAAAGAATGAAGCGGATATCTTTCAACATTTAGAATTGGTTTTGAAACGATTGTGGAAGCAAAAACTATATGGCAAGCTATACAAGTGTGCATTTTTTGTATAAAACAATGTAGTATTTGGAACACATTATCTCTATAGATGATATATCTATAAATCTAGGTAATCTTAGAGTCATTATGGGATGGCTAACACCGATGAATGTGTATGATGTTATAACCTTTATGGGGTTGTAAGGCTACTAAAAGAAGTTCATTCTAAAATTTTCTAAGAGAGATAACCTAATTACTTCCTTGCAATAGGAGAATCACAGGTTTGTTTGGTTAGAGATGTACAAACTAGCTTTCTAGGAGTTGAAGAAAAGGCTTACGTGTACACCAGTGTTGAGAGTTCCAGATGCCAATGATCATTTTTAAGTAGTCATAGATGAATGAGGGGATGCACTAGGTGGAGTCTTTATTTAGGATGGAGCAATAGTGGCTTATGAGTTGTGAAATATTAATCCATATGAGGTGAATTATGGCCCTCATGATTTGGATATTTTAATGATTATTCATGCTTTTTAACTATGGCAGCATTATTTATTGGGAAAAAACTTTGAGCTAAAGATAAATAACTTAGGACTCAAGTATATTTTCACCCAAACTAATTTGAATTCTTGTCAGAGACATTTGCTTGATTTTTTTTAACTATCATTTTTATATCAGTTATATCAAAGACAAGGAGAATAAAGTAGCTAATGCCTTCAATCATAAAAGGGTATCTAGCAACTATAGATACTATCAAGAGTAATTTAAGAGATAAATCGATTAATTTCTCTCCTAGAGATGAATTTTATGATCAAGTCAGTAAGGCATTATCAAAGAATGCTCAAAATCCTTAGTATAGTTGATTTAGTTTGAAGAGTGATGGTCTTTAATATTATAATGGATGAATGTATGTGCCAGATTGAAAGAATATATGGATCATAATTCTTAACAAGTTGAATGATGCCCCTTATTCAAGACATTTACATGTAACCAATATCATGGCAAAGCTTAGACCATTATATTTCTAGAAATGAATCAAGAAAGATGTAGTGGATTATGTGTCAAGTTGTTTAGAGTGTTAGCAAGTGAAATTTATATGCAATTGGATTGTTATATCCACATGATATCTCATAATGGAAATGGAAGGTGATTAGTATGGACTTTGTCTAAGGATTCTTGATGTTATGAAATATGCAAGATATGATTTTGGTAGTTGTTGAGAAACTAACCAAGGAGGCACACTTCATAGCAAAAAACTTGATAGATAATGAATATAACCTTGAAAATATATTCATAAAGGAGGTATACAAGTTGCATGGTTTTCTAGAGAAGATCATTTTAGATCTTGATCTAAAGAAGAATTCATGGTTTTACATGACTCTAAATTTAGCTTTGGGTACACAACTTAATATCAGTACAACTTACCACCTAAAGATTTATGGTCAAATTGAGAGAGTTAATCAGGTTCTTGAGGATCTTCTCTAAATGTATTACATGAACCAACAATAGAAGTGGGAAGATTATCTTCCATTAGTTGAGTTTACATATAAAAACTCATACTAGTCAGCATCGAAGATGGAACCAATTAAGGCACTTTATGGGAAAAGGATACCTATTAGTTGGGACAGTTCAGAGGATAGGGTCATCTTCAGCCCTGAGATGCTCTTAGATATGGAAGAGCAAGTCAAAGAAATCAGACAGATATTGGTTGAGGTCAACAATAGATAAAGGAGTTATGTAGTTCTAAAAAGGATAAAAATACATTTTACAATTGGTGATAAAGTGTTTTTCTGAGTAAAACCACATAAAAGATTGATTAAATTTAATAATTCTATAAAATAAGGTGTTAGAAATGGTCAATCCTATTGTATATAGACTTGTGTTGCCCCCATCCCTAGGTCTTTTACATAATGTCTTCGATTTTTCATATTTTAAAAATATATATAGTTGATCCTACGCATGTGTTGGATTAAAATATTTTATAGGATATAGATCCTAGGGTGGTCATAGTAGATCCAATCAGGGTAATTGACACACGCAAAATTCATTTGTGTAAAATAGAGATGTCATAGTACAAGGTCCAATGGGACCAATACTATGAGAATAGTGCTACTTGGGATGACTATGATGAGTTGTTTAAGAGATTTACACATATTTTATCTTGATTAGATACTATTTTATTATATTATTTTTAGTTGAACAATATTTTTTATTTTAGAACATATGTTTAAATAAGAGTCATCCGAGGTGAGGAGTATCTTTAGACGGGAATGAAGTTGCATCCCAACTCCTTGTTAAGCAAACTATTTGACTATTTATAGATGGATATAGTGGATGCACATGATATTGGATTATATTTATGACTAAGCTTTAGATTTATGCTATTATTGGATTGTATAATGTTGCTTAGGTAGATAATCATAGATGATTGCTTACTATGAGTTGGTTAATGTATGTAGTTATATTTTAAGAATATTTATGTATTATTTGAACTATATTATATCTTTATGTTTATCATGTGATTTGATATAATTACCTGCATGTTATGAGGTAGATGCAGGAGAATTCATCCCTTAAGCGTGCCAGAGGGAGAGCATCATTGAAGAGGGTGATGTAGATGAAGATATCAAAGGTCTACATCAAGAGATGGTGAAACCCTACATACACATAGTAATTAGTCATGGTAAAAATGTGTTTAATTGCTTACAGTGTGTTTTATACTTCTTTAGAGTATTATTTCTATGATTTTCTAGATTATGTAAAATATAGAAGTAAATTATTTTGTGTGTTTAGTATGTCATGCCATTAATAAACGTAGAAGTAAATTTAATAAAGGTAAAATTAAAATATAGGTTATTATTTATGAATTTTGGAATTTATTATTAAATGGATTAAAATTAGTTATATACTAATTTCATTTAATTAAACAATTTAAATAAGACATTTCATATCAAGAAAATAGGGAATTATTTAGGAAAAATTAAAAAAACCAAATGAAATTAAAAAAAGAGAAATATATTAAAATTCTATAAAAACAATAAAAAGAATTAGAGGTTTTTAATTTATAAAAAAGAAAAAGAAAAAGGAAACAACAACCAAAAATATGAAAAAAATAAAGTAGTGCCTATTTTCTATTTAAGGGAAATCATTGAGGAATATTTTCTAGTTTATGCAATGGGGAAGAAAGAGAAAACGGCACATAATTGAGGAAAAGAAGAACATAAGATCGATACGAAAATTTATTGGTAGGTGGTGTCTTTAATTTCATATATAGTTAATCTTTAGTGTGTTCGTGATATGAGATTGTGATGAAAACCATATGGGTATGAATAGTTTTGTTTGAAATAACTGTGGTTTTAAGAATTCTATATGAAAATACCACACCACTTATATAATAGGTAAATACAAAACAATGACATGCTAAACAATAGGTATGGAGGAGTGAAACCATGATGGATCCTTGATTTTAATTCTTTGTTTTGTTGTAACCAACATGTAGAAAAGACAACTCATACAGATAGTAACCAACATGTGGAAAATTATTTTATTCTAGTAGGATATTGGAAACACTTAAGTTAGAAACTATATTTTGTGTGTGTAGATTAATATTGGTTTAATATTACCCTATTGTATCACTTGTCGAGATCCATAGGTTCATTGCTAAGTTTAAATTTTGGTTGATAGTCTTTCCTATTGCATCACTTCACTTTTGGTTCAGTTTATATCTTTTTCTTAAAAAAAATTGTATTGGATTTTGAGTTCAATCCAATTAGGAATCGCTTCATCGATTCTCTTAGCTCCTTAATTGGGCATTGAATTTTTAATAAAAATTGGTTTGTATGTAATTTTGCTTGTCATCATAACTTAATTTATAAAGCAACGATATGGTGTCTAACTTAGCCAAATATTCTAAAGGAACAACTACCCTATGGCATTTCTTGCCTTAAGTTAGGAATAAAAATTGGAGGTGTTTTATATTTTTGTCCATGAGGTGAGCCCAACCAATGAAAACTAGTTGTAAATTTCTTTGTAAGAGAAATTGACTACTTCTAAGTTCCCAATATATTTTAATAAATTAATGTTATAGAGATATGAATTTGGGTACTGGAAAGAAAATCTATTGTTTAATCTAACATTGGCAATAAGGCGTTGCCCTATTCTATTCCAACTAGCTATATATTTTCCAAGATGATTATATATACATATTAAATTTCATTCAGATGCTCATATATTTATCAAAAAGATAAAAATACATTATCCTCTAATGGGATTAAACCCACCTCTAGTCGTATTGAACCCATTTCATCCACTTGATTGAGATTATTGTTATTTTCTGGCCCAGTGGATCTTATAAAAGATTGCCTCTTTTATTTTTATTGTCCATTAAAAGCTAATTGGTAAGGT
>JARHVA010009235.1:225000-272500 GCA_037957365.1 Torreya grandis | reverse complement strand
TTGATTTTCAACACTCTATGAAGAGGAGGAGACCAATGTCCCTACCTATTTGTCTTCTAATGAAGATGTCTACCATGACATCTTATGAAATGTCCTTGCTATGTAAGAGGATGAAGATGATTACACCAAACAACATCATGAGGATCCACTGCTTCCATCGAATCACATTTGACTGCAACAGTTTCTCCCAAAGAGTGAAGAATTTTCCACCAAAAATTATTGGCCACCATCATGACATCCTATAAAATCCTATGGTTCCTCTCCATCCATATGTGCCAAATAATAAAGGAGGGGACAAGAGCCAAAGTAACCTGAATATATGAATAAAAATAGGGGCCTTGCCCCACCGGTCAAAAAACTCAAGGAAAGATAAGACATGCCAATAGCATATGTTCCATACACCCCACCACAAGTGCCAAATCTCCCTAGAAAAGGAGTAGTGGAAAAAGAGATTTGAAACACTCTCCTCATAATTATGGCACAACACACATACTTTAGTAATTATTTTTATGTTTTCAAATCATGTAACTTAGTGTTCTAGACTTTGAGCATGTAATTTTTGTCATCTTATTTTTTAAAATAATCTAAAAATATTTCATTTTAATAACATAATGTTATTTCATTAGAAAACAATTTCAAGGTTGTAGGGTGCATTGAGAAATCTATTAAAACAATTCTTGGTCAAATTTCTATACTAGAAATAAACACTATGTAATTAGATAAGATTCCTATATCATGATGTGGGATTTCTTCGATCCTGTTCTAATTTTTATTTAATCCTTCCATCAAAATTGACTCTTAGACAAGCATCTCTAGTGGAAACTCTAAGAGCGTAAGTCAGCAAAACTGAGAACACTTCATCAAAAATATGATCATGTTATTTATTAATGATGAGAAAACTATTTTGTAGAAATTTGTGGGATATATTGTAAGATTAGGTGTCATTTAAGGCTTCCAAACATTTAATTCATGTACCATGAATTTATTAGATAAAATCTCCTCGTGATGTTACTCTATTCAATCAAGTATTTAAAAACGTCTCATCTTTGAGTGTTTTAGTGGTTATTTAATAAATTTATGGTGTATCTTCAATATTGGTGGTGTTTTAGCTTTTTAAATGTTTTATATTATATTGTGATTTTATTAAAAAAAAAATTAATAATATTATTCTTTTTAAATATAAGTAATTTTATTCATCAATAAAAGTATGTTTTAAAAAAAAGCACCTTAAATTTATTTAGTGTTTATTTAATTTATTTTTATATATTAATTCTCATTAATAATTATGAAAAAAACAAGGAAGTCATTCTAATAACACATGTCAAGCATGTTAAGTACACAAACAATTATGTTTAAGGTTTCTTAATTTAGCATGTCATATTATTGTTTTACGTTGGTGGGATCTTTAAAGATTAGGTATCTTTTAAGGTTTTATAATTTTTTTTATATTTTTTTATTTGATTGGGTAAAAGGTCATGGGTTTGAAATATCTTGTAACTTAATATAAATGACAATATATAATATTGATTTTCACATGCAATGTGTCTATCAATAGTTATCAAGTAGACAAAGTAACCAAAAAATAATATGTTGAGGACCAAAACATAACCCATCTATGCAAACTATTAATGCATTTATTTTCTTTATTATATTTACTTGTATTTATTATTTAGATTGGTGCACTAGTTACTTATTTTAATTAGTTTATCATATTTATTAATAATTTGCACCAGATAAGATAAGCTTGCATAGTGAGTAGTCAACTTGGACACCTATCTTATTATAGTGGAGTTCCACTCCACTATTCAAGGTAAGATAGGATAAGATTGCTTAAATAGTAGTCAACTTGTATTGATCATTTATACAAGTTGGACACCTATCCTGTTAGTGTGGAGTTGCACTCCAATATTCATGTATTCAGATATCAGTTGAATTACACGTGTTGTGTGAATTCCTTGATCCTTATCTTACATGTTTTGCTTTATATAAGCAATAGTTATTTGTGTATTCTACATTAAATTAATATTATATTAGCAAACTAGTTCATCATATTTGAGTTATTTATTTATGTTATTGTCTTAGATATATAGTTATTATTTATTCCTATTACTAGTTTATCTCTTGTTTATGATTTTTATTATATTCATTAGCTCCTGTAGCTAATTCTAACATGGTAATAGAGCTATCTTAAATCTGTAGATTGCTAAATATTCAAGATAAAAATATGAAGATATAGGATCAATTTCTTGATTTTGTATACACGGAAAAATTAGAGCTTTGTAAAGAAATTATGAGCTCACCATTGAGTTTAAAGTTCCTGAGATAGTCAAAATCATCCATAATTTTATCCCAATTAGACACGGGAGGCAAAATTAGCAAGGGTTTGATCCAGAAACATCATGCCCAAATCTGACATGTCCCTATAAATTGAAGAATTCTAAAGCAAAACGGACCTCATGATTGCATTCAAAAGGTGTAAAAACATATAGATCCATATAAAATTTATCCAATTTGAACACAATCACCTAAGATAAAATTTTTCTACTCCTAGATACATCGATATGGACCATACGGACTGTGCAAGATTTTTTTGTTTAGACAATCCTCATGGACCAGTAGGTAGATTTGAAAGGGTAACTTAGGGAGCTCTCCATTTAAACACTAAGAAGTATTTTTAAGTGATTTCTTTTTAAATAGCTTAAAATTTTGTGCTCTTCACTGCTATACTTTCAATGTGTCTTAGATTTATTCATATTTATATATAATTTATGTTTTTCTATAGTAGCTCTTGCCAATCCTTATTTCTACAACTTCATGGGCTCATAACTTTCACGTATGACCTCATATTGAGGTCCCATTTTTTTTAAAGTTAATATTTTTTTGAGCACAACACATTGGCACAAAAAAATATAATAAAGTGCATATTTTTTATACTTTTAGACTAGAGGACCTAATTGAGCTTTTTGTAAAGTAGAAAAATTATAATCTAGTCTTGTAACTACTCTCAATTATAAAGTGCTAAAAATCAATTGTTGGGTTGGATAAAACTAAGTAATTCAAGGAGGTTTTGTTATGTGTTTTGCACTTTGATTTATGCTTTTTGACGGTTTATTTTCAATTGTATCATGGAGAATCATATGTTCCCACTATTAATAGCATATAATTATAAGACATTGAAACATAATGATTAGAATTCATTAATGATTATAATATATATGCCTTACATAACAATTCTTTTTACTCAACCTACTGATACAAAAGAGTTACAACACATTATCTTTAAAACTACTAAGATAATTGGATGCATTTGGTCTTACATGTCTTTATACTTGAATTTATATTTTGACAAATATGCAACTCCAAAAGAGGCTTGGGATAAATTAGCATCATTATTTGGTAAAATAGATGAAATTCATGGTTACCAAATTGACAATGAACTCATTAGTTTAGATCCTATTTTTTTTTTACAGTACAAGACTACATCAATAATTTCATTGATCTTAGAGCACAACTTTATAATATAAAATTGATAAAAAATATATTCAATAGATTTTCAGTGCCTTACACAAATTAGGTACTGAATATTCATCGTTTATCTCTAGCTTTCAAACTCATAGGCTCACATTGGGCACAACATATCAAATGGCCACCTTTGAGGTATTCTCTGAGATTCTATTGGTTAAAGAAGAAAAATTAATAGCTATGGATCTAATCAAATCATCCCAATCTCAAGCTATAATTGTAAGTTAACCTCAACATAATCAAGTTTTAACACCAACATCAAATACAGGTTCAAGTAAAAAGAAGCAAAATAATCAGAATAAGTCACAAAAAGATAAAAATAAAAGGCAACAATATTCTTCACAAGGAGATTATAAATCCACTAATAAAAAGGGGATTCATAGAAAAATACTGGCACTCATTGCCCTTATTACAAAAAGGTGTTTCATAGTGAACAAGATTGTTGGAATAAAGAAATTGATGAGCTTAAGGGTCTTCTCAAAATGAATAACATCAATCAATCAAAGTATTCTTCCACTCCTTAAAATTCAAGGAAAGGAAAAGCTACAACACTAGTTGCACTATCAAATTCTCCCAAGTCATGGGTACTTGACTTAAGTGCTTCACATCATATGTGTTCTGATCAAAAACATTTTTTGGATTAGAACCAATTTCTTTGCCTCATATTCTCATAGGTGACGATTATAAGGTAGATGTCATAGGAAAAGGTATAATTGTTGTTGATAGTGGTGTATTTGAGGATGTCTTCTGTTTTCCAGGATTGTCAACTAACCTTCTCTTTGTCTACCAAATCACCCACTTTGATACTAGTAGGAAAGTTGATTTCACACTTAATTCTGTTTCAATCAAAAAATTGGAGGATAATACCTTAGTTTTAGTGGGTAAAGTCAACAATAATACTCTGATTTATTCATTCTTCGACTTTGTGCCTTAATCTTCCTCTACAACATTTATCTTACACACATGATTCAGTGAGCAAGCTATGGCATGAGTGATTTGGTCTTTTGAACTACCATTATTTATAATAGCTTAGTCAGCAAGAGATGGTTATAAGACTTCCACAAATTAAGTTTTCAAGCGGTGTATGTCATGTTTGTGCCTTAAGAAGAAATTCAGAGGATAAGTTTGATAAACTGAAGGCTTAGAGGGCTACACAAATCCTCTAACTTATTCATAGTGATTTAGCGGGTCCATTTCCTATTTTGTCTTTTAGTAAAAACTACTATGTTGTCACATTTATTGATGACTATTCTAGATATACTTGGGATTATTTTATGAAACTCAAGAGTGAAGTATTTGATAGATTTCTAGAGTTCAAAGCTCTAGGAGAGAAACAATGTGGGAAGTATGTCAAGATCCTCTACATAGACAATGGGAGGAAATATGTGAAAAACAAGTTTAAACAATTTTTTGCTCTTGAAGGAATTGATCTTCAGCATTCAGTTGCATACACACCTCAACAAAATGGTGTAGCAGAAAGGAAGAATAGATTCTTTAAATAGATAGCAAGTTGTATGATTCATGATAAATCATTAGTACCTGAGTACTAGGTAGAAGTGATTAATTTTGTTACATATATATATAGAATAGAGTTCCTCATAATGATTTAAAGGGGATAACACCTCTTGAATCTTGGTGTAATAAGAAGCTAGATGTGCATCATTTTAGAGTCTTTAGTAGTTCAGTATGGGCTCACATACATTCAGACAATCACTACACTTTAAGAACAATAAATTTGACCTTGCATATTTATGGTATACCCTGATGGTGTTAAGGGATAATTGCTCATTGATCCAGATTCACATGAGTTTATTATAGTGAGAAGTGTTTACTTTGAAGAAAGTCCTTCAGACTTATCTTCTAACATTTCTTATTCTTCTTCCTTAGAGAATTAGATAGGAGTGATGATGATACTCTTGCTTCGTCTACTCTCAAGGATAATGAGGTAATACCTTCCCAATAGGGTTTAGTAGGTCATGTTCTTCCTCATCATCCTTTAGACCCGCACCTATTGATGCCTTTATAGGCTAGAGAGACTTTGGTGGATGTAGACCCTCTTGTTAGGGATTCATTAGTTAAAAGGAGAACATGGCCACTTTATGATATTTCACATTCCTACATTGCCATAGCTTTCAATCCACAATATTTTCAGGAAGCTATAGGGATAGTTGAGTGGGATTCAATAATGGAAGAAGAGTATGACTCATTTATTAGGAACAAAACTTGGGATCTTATTCCTCTTCCTAAGGGAATAAAGTTAGTATGATGTAGGTCAATATATCAGACTAGGTTTGTAAAAAATAAAAAATTGATAAGTATAAAGCACACTTAGTGGTCAAAGGTTTTTCCCAAGTGGAAGGCATTGACTATGCAGAAACCTTTACACATGTTGCTAACATGAATTCTATTTTCTTGATACTAGTTATTGGTGTAGCTCATGGTTGGAAAGCACATCAGATGGATGTGAAGAGCGCATTTATTCATGGATATCTTCATGAGGAGATATATATACATCTATCATAGGGATTTTTTCAATATTATTCATTGGTGTGCTACTTGTAGAAGTCTCTCTATGGTCTAAAACAAGCCTCTAGGCCTTGGTATTCCAAGATGGACACTTTTCTTCTTTCAGTTAGGTTCTTGAGATGTCACTCAGATAAAAATATCTATATTTTATGATAGGAGGATTCACTATTATACTTAGTGCTCTATGTTGATGATCTCATTATTATAAGGAGCACAACATATATCATTAGCAATGTTAAGACTTCATGATAGGTTTTCTATGACAGACATGGACCTATAGCACTATTTTCTTGGGATTCAGATAGCAGAGTCTTCTTCCAAGATTACACTTTCATAGCTTAAGTAAGCCATGGACATGTTATCTCAATTTCACATGGCTAATTTGAGGCCTGCATCAACTCCTTTCTTAAGGAGAGTTAGACTTGAGGTTCATTATTCTACTCTTTTGGTTGATGCCACATTGTATCTCTAGCTTGTAGGTAGCCTGATCTATCTAACTCATATATGGCTTGACATTTCATATACAACTTACATGCTTTCATGCTATATGTAGACAACACATGAGCTTCAATAGAGAGCTATCAAGCACATTTTGAGCTACATTAAAGGGACTATTAGATATGAGATTCACTAACAGTAGGTATAAGTTTAGACTTGGTGGAATACACATATTATAATTGAAATGGTGATTGTGATGATCATAAGTCCACTTTTGATTACAACTTTCACTTAGGATCTAGCCCCATTTGTTGGCAAAATAAAAAACATGTTATTGCTCTTTCATCTATAGTGGCTAAGTATTATCGCATTGTTAATGCCACTATTGAGGCTGTTTGGATTTAAAATATTCTCACTGAGCTTGGTGTTCTATTTTGGAAGCCATCAATCATCTACAGTAATAACTAGATCATTATCTAGATCTCAAAGAATCTGGTTCATCATCAGAGAACCAAACACATAGAGATTTATATGTATTTTATCAGGGAGTTGATTTAGGTGAAGATCATTGATCTTCAATATTCTCCTATAAAGGATCAGATTACAAATATTTTCACCAAACCTTTCACTAAAAGCAATTATCTTCATTTACAATCTCTTTTGGGGGTGTGGGACATCAATTTTTTAGGGGGGTCTCTTAGACCTTCATTTTGAGAAAGAGTTTTTTCTCTTTGGGTTTTCTCCTTTCCTCATCTATTTGTACAAAGTACCTAATATGGCTACACATTATCAAGACACTTATCTACATAGTTCTACCTAAGCTTTGGTTATTAGGGGTGTTGCTACATTTATTTTCTATATTAGATTTACTTGTATTTATTATTTAGATTGATGCACTAATTACTTATTATAATTAGTTTATTAAATTTATTAATAATTTACACTAGATAAGATAAGCTTGCTTAGGTAGTATTCAATTTGGACACCTATCTTGTTACAGTGGAGTTTCACTCCACTATTCAGGGTAAGATAGGATAAGATTACTTAACTAGTAGTCAACTTGTATTGATCATTTATACAAATTGGACACTTGTATTGTTAGTGTAGAGTTGCACTCCACTATTCATGTAGTCAGATATTAATTGAACTACATGTGTTGTGTGAGTTCTCTGATCTTTATCATACATGCCTTTTTCTATATAAGAAATGATTATTTATATATTCTACTTCAAATTAATATTGAATTATCAGAGTAATTCATCATATTTAAGTTATTTATTCATTTATGTTATTATCTCTGATATACAATTATTTTTTATTACCATTACTATTTTATCTCTTGTTTATACTTTCTATTATATTAATTAGATCTTGTATCTAATTCTAACATAAACTTCCATGAAACAACCACCTAAAATGCAATGACACAGTGGAGACTATCTTCCATCAACAGGCAACCAACTGATTCAAACAATCTACCTTAATACATACACAAATAGTAGAAGTTGTCTCTTTTCAGAAGACATCGGAAAATAGGGGAACTTCTATGATGGCAAAATCTTATTCCAAGATTACACTTTCACAGCTCAAGTATGCCATAGACATGTTATCTCAGTTTCACATCGCTGATTTTAGCCTTGTAGGGACTCCTTTATTATCTGGAGTTACACTTGAGGTTCATTGTTCTAATCCTTTGGTTGATGCCAAATTATATCTCTATCTTGTAGTTAGCCTCATCCATCTAACTCATACATGGCCTAAAATTTCATATACAGTTGGAGAGTTGTCAAGCACATTTTGAGCTACATTTAAGGCACTATTAGATATGAGATTCACTATACATCAGGTACAAGTTTAGACTTGGTGGGATACATAGATTCTAATTGAAATTGTGATTATGATGATAATAAGTCCACATCTAATTACAACTTTTACTTGGGATATGGCCCATTTGTTGGCAAAACAAAAAACATGTTATTACTCTTTCACCTATAGAGGATAAGTACTATGGTGTTGTTAATGCCACTATTGAGGCTATTTGGATTTAAAATATTCTCACTGAGCTTGGTGTTCTATTTTGGAAGCCATGAGTCATCTACTACAATAATTAGAGCATTATCTAGATGTCAAAGAATATGGTTCATCATAAGAGAACCAAACACATAGAGATCTATATGCATTTTATCAGGGAGTTGATTTAGGTGAAGATCATTGATCTTCAATATTGTCCTATAGAGCAGAATATTGCAAATATTTTCACCAAACCTTTCATTGAGAGCAAATATCTTCACTTACAATCTTTTTGGGGGTGTGAGACATTAGTTTTTCAGGGGGTTCTCCTAGACCTTCATTTTTAGAAGTTTTTTTTCTTTGAGTTTTCTCCTTTCCTCATCTATTTGTACAGTGTACCTAATATGGCTACACATTATCGAGACTCTTATCTGCATATCCCTAACTAATCTTCACTTATGAGGGGTGTTGATGCATTTATTTGCTTTATTGCATTTACTTGTATTTATTATTTAGATTACTACACTAATTCATTATTATAAATAGTTAATTAATAATTTACACCAGATAGGATAAGCTTGCTTAGCTAACAGTCAATTTGGACACCTATCTTGTAACAGTGGAGTTCCACTTCACTATTTAGGATAAGATTGCTTAACTAGTACTCAATTTGTGTTGATTATCTATACAAATTTAACACCTATCTTGTTAGTGTCGAGTTGCACTCCACTATTCATGTAGTCAGTTATCAGTTGAATTACATGTGTTGTGTGAGCTCTCTTATCTTTATCTTGCACATCTTGATCTATATAATCAATGATTATTTATATACTCTACTTTAGATTAATATTGAATTATCAAAGTAATTCATCATATTTAAGTTATTTATTCATTTATGTTATTGTCTTGGATATATAGTTATTGTTTATTACTATTACTATTTTATCTCTTGTTTATACTTTCTATTAGATTCATTAGATCTTGTAGCTAATTCTAACACAAACTTCCATGAAAGAGCCACCTAAAATACAATGACACAATGGAGACTAGCTTCCATCAACAGGCAACCGGTTGATATCAAATAATCTACCATAATATGTGAACGAATGTTAGAAGCTACCTCTTTTCAGATGACATTTGAAAATAGGGGAACTTCTGTGATAATTCTACCTTCTATAACTTTAGCCAACATTTGTTGAACTTATGTTGAAGGACCCTCCTAAGTAAAGGGACATACATGAAGAATTATAAGCTACCATGCTTCTACTTTTTTCTTTTTATTCACTTCTATCCATTCTCCCTTGTCTTCTATAGAGTCCAGGTGAATGGGTATAAAGATTTGAAGAGAATTTTAGGGATGATATTTGTCTTTCCTTGATGCTTCTTCCTTATATTTTGCTCTTGGAACAAGAATTTCTCTCTAGGTCTTTCATCCTAACAATAATTGGATCAGCAACATCAAAACCTGAGTATGATTCCTCCCTTTTAGAGTCATCTTTGTTTAGATCCCTCTCAGAATCACTCCCCTCAAAGTCACTTGTAAAAAGGTTGTGTTTGGGAAGGGCATCCTTCCACCAAGAAACTCCCCTTTTATTCTTAGAAGAGATGCAAGTTGAGTCCAAGTGCCCTGTTTTGAAATAATTTCAATATCGAAAAGATATACTCTCATAATCGAGAGATTGTTTCCAAATATGATCTTGAACCCTCAGTTCAATACCCTCATAAAGATCTACATATATCTTCATATTAACCAACATATGGGCAAAAGAAAGGTGGTGATAACTTTCAATAATTGAATCCACTGAAACATTATCTCCCAAAAAGTTACTGATGGCTTTGAAAAAATCTTGTGTCCAAAACAATAGAAATAAATAAGGAAGCCTTACCCAAACCAGTCAGATGTTAAAAGTATCCTTAAATGGGTCAAAAGATAGAAACCATGGCATGGACAATAGAGCATTCTAATCCCAGGTCCACCTTAAATCCCCAAAAACAACGTTTCTATCCTCTAACAGATTGAAAGCAACTATGAAAAAACCTCTGACATAAGGGAAGATACGTAGGTTACATTCCATAAGGGGTTTCCATTTTTCCAAAATCCATCCATGCATATCTGGGAGTGAAAGCCGGAGACTAGAGAACCGCCATATCTATGTTATTTTTGAGAGAGCATGTTCTCTCTCTAAGATTTCCAATAACGGTTCTCCTTTGAAGCCGACTGAGGGGGTATTCTTGGCTGGGATTAACCAGCTCCAGCTTCAACCACCACTGCCAGGACCTTCTTCCATCCGCATCAGGACCTTGTTTGAGCACTAGCCGGTTTTACAACTGTTGTGGGAGCAGGTCTGGGGGCAACGTTGGGGACTGCGAACTTCCACTCTTCCTGCTCGTTAGCGTCGGGGATGGATTGAGACCACCCTATCCGCTTGTCATGAGCCTCAGTAGCCAGATTGTCCGTATTTGAAGCCTACAACATTTTGAGTGGTTTAGTGGTTAATGCTTTTTTATATATTTATTCTTATATAATTCACAGCCATTTTTTTAAAAACGCGTACATTTTATTATTTTTTTAATTTTATATTTGTTTTAAAGTACATTTGTTTTTACATCAAGTCTTCATATGTTTTTATTTATTATTTTTTGTTTTATCATATGTATTACGTATCAATTTTTTTTAAGTTTGACATAATTTATATCATATTAATTTCTCTATTATATTTTATATGTTTCCATGATTTGTATTATCTATATATTGGAGTCAACATGTTATAGCTATACTTTACAATGCTATATCTTTATATGATTATTATAAATGTTACATTTCTCATATCATAGGATAACGTAGGGCAACATTTATTCTCTATACATAATATGAAAGATACATTTTTATATATCAATAGTTTATATGCTATGATATGTTTATATTAAATTTCTAAAGGGGGAATCTATCTCATACTTCAGACTCAAAATTTTGTTTATATTTCATGATTTGAAGAGGATGATGAATATGGTAGTCAGTACCATTTAAATTTTTTCATTAAGATGAAAAAATCAAGATGTTATTTAGTATTGTTTAGAATTATTTCGTCAAAAAGGCTCACCATAATAGTATTTCGATATACTTGGAATTTTTCGTAGAATAGCATGTAGCTTTAGTTACGATTTCACTAAACATTGTACTCAAAATTATGTTTAAGATGTTACACATATTTAGAGGTTCTTAGCTCCACATAAATATTCTACCTTTCTCTTTACCAAAATGAGGTATATCTTGCTTTTATTTTTTCAAATTTCACTTGATTATTATTTTGACAGTTGTCTAGATGTATAGTACATTGGAAACTATTATAGAGCTATACACATAAATTATTGTGTATGCATACAATGTCTTCTATTCTGCTTTGATATATATGTATGTGCGCACACAAGTACATACATATCGATATGGGGCAATATATATACACCTAAAAATAGTTTCTATGAATTTATTTATCATTAAATTATATGATTTTAAAATGTTTTTGTACTTCTCAAATATTAGTCCAAATTAAAAATTATTTATGTTATTTTATAAGTTTGATAGTTCTCAACCTCTCTCTTGGTGCCCTTTAACTATTATTTTACCTCTCTCCGCTAATTTCCCATTTTTTTAACTCCCTATCTAAAGCACCAGGATTCTCTTAGGGTTTGTGCAAGGTGTTGAAACACTCCTAGGTCATTTTATGTGCTCCCTTATCACTAGAGTGCACTAATTTATTTGTCTTTTATTTTTCACTTTATGACCATTTGACATCAATTTATGTGTTAATAGGTTTCAAAGTTAAATTCAATTTGTCGATAAACACATAAACATTATATAACTCTCTTGAGAATGCTCTATTCTACAAATTGGTAGAATCTTCCCGAACACTAAAAACATTATAAATGTTGTCTACATATTTTTTTCATATAAACTCCTCTCACATGCCACATGTTAAGAATCATATATACAAACTCTCACAAGCCAACATGTGTCTTTAAGAGTTTCTTTCCTCTTACACAAATGTGGATGAATACCATGTATCATCATAATCCATATCCAAAAATATTGGAGTCAAACATACATTGTAGTAATCTCAAAATCAATCTACTTCAAGTTATGACAACTATATAGTGCACCAATTTTCTCAAGCACGATCTATTTATACTTATGCATTGATGCCCATGTGTGATCTTTACTTTAACATGGACAGAAGTTTTGCATGTCATGCTACACTCATAGCCAAAATCTTTGCACAATTATGCATGCTCTATCTCCCCCCTCCTTAATTTTCACAAAGAAAAACCTTCCAACTTCTGTACGCTATAAATAGTTACATGTTTATCTCTACATCCTAAATTAGAATATTTATAAAAGTGTACTTAAGATCAAATTCAAAATAAATATGTAAAGAAATTATTAAAACAAAATCCTCTATATTCAAATTATAAGCTTTTAAAACAGACTAGGGATATTTGGCTTCACATTTTCAAAGATTAAAAGCTTAGCCTCCTTACCTTTGATACTTAATTTCTAACTACTTTGATAATATTTAAATGATTTAAGAGTCAATTATACTACTACCTTTTATTTTCTTGACTTAATACAGGTTAATTTTGGGGTAGTGATTACTTTCCAACCCCAGCTCCTCCCAACCGCCCACACAACATTTAGTCTTTTTCATTAAAAAAGTAGTAGCCCCTTGTAGAGTATAATTTTAAAATCTACCTTTCAAAAACGAACAAATATTTGCAAAAGACACTGAAATTTTAAAAAATGGAACCTCTCCCCAGATTTGGTTTTACTTCCATCAAATTTGAGTCTCAAACGATCCAACAAATAGTGTGTTTGAGAGAGTTTACCGGTGTTAATGATTACTTTCTAATAAGGTAGGCAACGGTACAGGTGACAAATCTTGAAGGGGGGAAATGAAGGGAGAAGTGCTGCAGCTCTCTTTTCAAACCTCTCAAAAAGAATGTCTGCGCGCTCAATCCCAATGTGGGTCTGAACTAAACTGCCCGCAAATCTTCTGACCAACTTTGCCTTCATCTTACCAAACGTATGTGGCTCCTTTACCCAACAATAAAATCGTATATAGTAATCACTATACAATTGGCGATACAATATTACAACAAGTTAACATACGTCCAAGCAAAATGTATGTCTGTGTCACAAGATCATCCCATGCATTTTCAAAGTCCTGACCACAGAACTCACCTCCCACGGAAACTTGTTGTGAAGGAGGTGAATTGTCTGGCCTCCTCATCAAACACAAAAATAGTACACGTCCTGTTGCCCTCTCCTCTGCTCTGCACTTCATGAATGTAGTCAGATCCTTGTGAGACTGATTTGAGTAGACATCTACAATATCCTGCCTGCCTCTGTTGATTCACACTCTTCCTCTGTTGTACAAGGGTGAATCCTTGTACATAACATCCTCAGGCACCTGCAATAACAATCATAATCAACACTTGCCTTAAAAAAGCTACGTGATACAAAGACCAATAAACCATTGCGACCACCAACTCCCATAAGGTTATAACTCGTATACCTTAAATGACATGTACCCCCGTTAAAAATAGCCTTGAAATAATAATTGGTTACCTCTGAAATCCAATAAAGGGCCATTACAGAGAATCATAAATGAATGCTTGAGTTGGGAAAAAGGGCATGATAGAAGGATCCAGGCACCCCAGCAACAAAATATGGACTATTACGCCGGTCCAACAGATTGAACAGCCCATTAAAGTCATTGTATGGCAAATCAGAGAATAAAGCTTGGAAATCTGGCACTGCTGTTCCCTTGCACAGATTTTTCAAGGTGCTCACAACAAAGTCCACGTCTAATATGGTATTGATACCAATAGCACAACCAAGATCTGCAATTCTAAGAGGACCCTCCTTGGGGAATGCGAGCCTCTCAATTGCTGTCTGAAACAGAGGTTGCAATACATGGAAAACATACCTCTGTCTTGTAGAGTTTTCTACATAACTTGCATCACCATTGCCTGAATACAAGAAGAGAAATCCATGTAGTGGACAATAAGACTTGATTTTCTGTGTCTCATTCTCCACTTCTCTTTTGAGGACTTCAGTTGCCTTGGCTTGGTTATCCATACTACCATTTTCCACTGTAGGAAACAGAACACACTCACTAGGTTCTTTATTGAAAGAGTTTGGACAGATTGGAAATATTAGCTATGAAGCCTGAGAAGTAAAACACAGCTGAACGAAATATTAGGAATATCATATTTTTTTTCCTATGCCTTATAACGTGTATCCAATTTGTTGGAGTCCTCTCCCTTGTGGAAGACTGACCTTAATGCGCACCTTACGTTTGGCTTATAACAAAGCTTATTGGGGACCAAGATCGGACCTGCATCTCAAGATATGGAGGAAAACTCACATCCTTAATTTGACATGATACAAATATTAACAAACACCTTTCTGTGGAATTTCCTCCCTTTTGTCGATGTAATTTTCAATAGAAGATGCGGTAGATGGGTATGCACCCTCTCATTTTAAGACTACTAGTTATTTGATCTAAGGCATGATTCATTGTAATATATTTGGAATATATGGTCTTAAAACCTTTCACGTGATGTTTTGAACAAAATCACTTTGTTGAAGCTCACTTTTAAGACTATTGACCCAAAATAATAAATGAATTTTTATCATTGAATTTAATTTTAGTTAATACAATTGTTATTGAATCTCATAAACAAACCACACATAGAGTGGAAGGTATCAGAGAAAAGAGGGTTAAATAAGAACTTGGTTTTCTCTTCACTAAAATAATATAAAATAGTATTTATTTCAAGAAAACTAGTATTTATTGAATTTAGCGCACACTCAAATTCAAGTAAATATAGTGCCAAAGTCAAATGATACGTCAATCACTATGATTCAATCCTTCACAAACATTTTTAACAATTTCTATAATTATAAGAGTACCCTCCATGGGGAATGTGAAATTCTTAATGGATGTTTGTAAAGACGTTGTAGTACATGGAAAAAATACCTTTCTATTATTAGTTTTATATATAACTGGCATGATCATTTATTAAATACATCTAGAGAAATTCATGTAGTAGTTTGTAAGTTTTAATTTTATCTATCTCATTATCCACTTTTCTATTGAGAACTTCACATTCTTTTTCCATGGTTTTCCATACTACCATTATCATTGTAGGAAACACTGCACACTCTCTATGTTATTTTATACAATATTTTAGATAGAGTGGAAATATAAGATATGAAGCCTTGATGCAGTAAAAATAGGCCAAACATTTAGAGGCAATAATGTTTGATCCATAGCTTTTTTTTAGCTCTTCCATGTGCCAAAATGATCGTATCAAAAAGCTCATTTCTATCCTAAGCCGCACTTTCCTCTTAGAGGCATTTTTTGAAATTTTTTAGAGGCCATAAGAGACCATTTGAGATCTAAAGCTGCAATTTAATAATTTTTTTTGGTATTTTTTTATTTTTAAAAATAACATATTTTTATGATCGCATGTGAACTTCAGTTGAAATTAGTCCTATAGCTTAATTTTAGCATTTAGAGTATTTCAGGATATTTTTAGAGCTATATGCACTTGCATGTGAAACTTACTAAAAATAGTAGCTCTTAAAAATAGATTTTTTTTATTTTTTTTTATTTTAAGATTTTGATTTTTTTTTTAAATTTTTGAATGCCACCTCTATTTCTGAGTTGAGGATTATTTATGCATGGTTTGTAATTATTTTAATTCAATCAATATGGATCAATTTTAAGTTATTGTTTCATATCTTGACCTATTGGGACTTTTGGTCTTGATAGTAATTTTGGTTCATTAAGCCTAACTAGTAAAACACAAAGCATAATGTAGCTGGTAATAAAATAAATCAGACATATAATATATTTTCCCTTTTCTTTTAATATTGAAATAATATACACCTTGTGTTTGGATTATATAAAAGCTTACTTGGGATCATAATCAGATGTGAACTATTTAAAACTATATTTGTTTTGACCAAAATATTACATTCATCAAAAAAAATTGTAGATGTTGATGTGTGGAACAAAATTCACAGTAAATGTTGATGTGTGGAATAAAATTCATAGGAAAAGACTAATAACATGGTATTTAAAAATTATGACACAATGTTTGATCAAAATTTGGATAAGTATGGGGTATTTATGACAAACTAATGTGTAAAATAATAATGCTACAGATATGTAATAAATAACATAAGATGATTTGTAACTTACTAAATTTATAAATATGCTAAAAAGGGGGAAATACTAAAGAAATACATCACAGCTATAAATTATAATACAAGAC
Source organism: Torreya grandis (assembly GCA_037957365.1). NCBI lineage: Eukaryota > Viridiplantae > Streptophyta > Pinopsida > Cupressales > Taxaceae > Torreya > Torreya grandis. The sequence continues at coordinate 255,661 of JARHVA010009235.1, read as the reverse complement.
TATGACTATTACTGGTTAATAGGTTGTGCACCTATATTTGTTGACTATGAATTTGAAATAGGCTTTCCCTAGATCTCTAGACAAGGCCATTGGATTTGGACATGGGCATAGTGTGTTTTTTTCCTTGACATCTTGTAGGTGATACACATTTGAAACTTTTATGATACGGTTACCTTCATGTATATTTTATATTTGATTGTGTGGGAGCCTTTCATCCATCACAAAACCAATGTATATCTTATCTTTCAAATGTAACCCTACTTCAATAGACTAATAGGAAATATGCAATCACAATGTAAAAAGGAGATGGTATTTGAATTCTTGATTGACCTCAACACCACCATTGTTGAGCACTTCCTGATTACCAATGCTTTGAAGAGGAATCAGACTCCAAGTAGTTCTCATATGTTTTTCCCTTTATCTACTTTCATCATCTCCTTTTTCAAATCCATTCACATTTAATGTGTAGTATCAACCATAGATTATGATTTTGTAAAAATGTTTACATCATTCTAAAATACTCATGCATATTTTGTAGTAATCACCATTTGTTGTTTCTTGCTCAACACACCTTAATTATTCCAAGAGTTACGGAACCTCTTTTTTTTGTTTTCTTCACTCCTTAAACTCATGACTTTTTGTCTCAACACTCTTAATTTTCCTTGGTATTCAACATTGTTTTGCATTCTAAACAAGGTTCATAAGCCATCATCATTGGAAAGACCACATCAATGCGATAAAACTTCATATATAACACCTAGTGTGAAAGTAGAATTTTCACTTCCCAATTAGTATCTAGATCATTAATTGCCTATCTCTCATATCATGACCTAAGGGGTAATATTAATTTCTATGCCATTTGGGCTCCCAAAACCTCACCCATAATGACATTCAATACTGAATGATAAGTTTTCATATATAACACTTGGCCTCGAAGTGAGGTCTAATTGCACTTGTTCTTGCTTAAAAATTATAGCTTTTGGGTTCTCTCAACTTGTCATAATTGATTTATGGGGTCACATTAATTTCCTTGCCAATTCATCCTTAAAACATATCTCAATGATAATACCAATCTTTTGAGAGTCATTTTCATATTTTTCACTAGGTCTCTAGACACATTCTTGACATACTTTGACCTTGTCAAAATTCTTACCCAAAATATCGATTATATCGGGATATAGGTGATGATTTTATTTTTAAGTCCCTAGACCTAATCATGATTTTAACCCATAATTATGTCTTTGGATTCATTTATTACATTATGAAATTATAATCAAAACATTTCTTCCAAGTAGGTTAGGGATTTTGGGCTAAGTGTTTTTCTTTGTTATCTAGCTTTTAGGGCATGATTAAGTTGGTGGTTCATTTGTTTAGTAGGTCATAACCCTAATTATGTAACTTTACACAACTAGGTCAAGGCCTACCCTTCTCATGCCTTTGATGTGATAGTTGGACCTTGAACCCCACCTAGGTTGACAAGGGTCTAGGGCCCCTTTACTTTATTAACTCAAGAAATTTCCCCATGTAGGTCTAGGGGGTCATATGGGGTAGCTCATAGTTATATGCAGGACTTAAGTCCTAATTAGGTGGGGAAGGGGGTAGGTAATAGTTGTATTTTTAATCAAGTATTTAATCCCTTATTAGGTTTAGGGTTAGTCTAGCAGAGCATCATAATGTTTTTCAAGGATTTTACTCCAGTTAGAATGCAAGTGCCTATGAGCTAATAAACAAGTTTTATCAATGGGTCCTAAGACCAATTACTCCTTGGGCCCCCCTAAACATCGATTCCAATGAAAAAAAAGTAAAAATAACTATTGGACATAAAATATTTTAAAAATCTCCCCTAGTTCTATTTCGGGTTCAAAACCCTAATTAACACAAAGTTTTCAAAAAGACTTAAGCCCTCAAAAAGACTAATTGGTCTACATGGCTAGTTTTTTGTAGGTTTTAATTTTTTGATGATAACTTCCCACTCTAGTGTCAAAAATTTAAACCATTTAATTTTCTAAAAATTTGAGTCTGTCTCACATGCAATAGTACCATCCATTTTCCCCAATTTTATTTAGTTAAAAACTTGTTCATCTTTTTGTGATGCATTTTACTATTCACTTTATTAAAAGCATGTTTTAAATTCATTTTTATTATTATGCAAACCTTTGGATAGTGAAAGTAATGCAATTGAAAGGAGAAAGAGGTAGCTAAGGCGTTATGGGTAGTCATTGGATCTTTTTGGAAGTAAATCTTCCCCTTGGAAGACTCATCATCTATTTAATGGACACACTTTGCTATCAAAGGGTTGGCTCTTTATCCTCACACAATATATTTGGTCAATCACTCTATCATTTTCTATATTTTATTTGATGGTGTAGTGTAATTTCTCTGTCAAAATCATCCCATGATATCATGCTAGTGAAATTTTGAGGGATTGATTGTAATGCAATCTACATATGAGTGTCAAAACTATGTATTCTTGATTAATAGAAGACTTGGATCATTTTATTTAAAACTTGCATTAGATCATGTTATGGTTTCTCTTTCCTTATATGTTCTCCTTAGAATATTGCATTGAATTTGAGTGCAACTATGTGTATGTTGGTTGGTTTAGTTGCTAGTTTATGGGGACCATATGATTCTGGAATCAAATTTGTTATCATCATTGTAGGTTTTTCCTTCCCTTTTACCCTCTCTTTTATCAAATTTTTTTAGGTTGTTAGATTAAGGGCTTTAATACAATCTATTTCCATGTATATATTGATTGTTGTTAATTTATCCATTGTTATAGATACATTGTTGAATGTTAAAACCAATTGAATGAACTCCAAGATTAGCTAAAAAGACATTGAATAAAACCCTAAACATGTTGGTTTGTTGGGAATGATTAAGAGAATGTTTTTTCACTTTCTGTGTTTGTATGAAACTCATGTCAATTAAGCTAAAAAAAACATCAACTTTTCATGTATCCAACCATATTAAAATGAATTTTTAAGTAACTCATAATAGCATGTCCCTTATGGAATGGTCACAATGAGCCACTAAGTGAATATTAGTGTGTCTAGACTATGTAGATAAAAATCTTTGGGAGATTATCACAAATCTATTTTCAAGAGAGGTAACTCTAGAGACCTACCTTGAATGTTGACAAGTGCCAAAATGCATGTAAATAATAAAAAATAATCTACCTCCTCCAAAAAAGAATGATAAGAAGCAAAATTTTGAACCACAAAGAAAATGAGGGTATAGTATAGTCAAAAATATGAGTAAGATTAAGTCAAATATCATTGTTTAAGAACCAACTCATATCACTAGATAAAGAGAATTGTTACTCAAAGCCCTGACTAGGAGACCATCCACTAATAGAAAAAGGCTACTCACACCAATGCGGTTGTCTATAAGGAAAAAATTGAGGTACTATATTTCTTATTAATTGTCAAAATGTTTGGTAAGACTATGCATAATTGTTTAGTTGACTTAGGTGCATTAATCAATGTGATTCCTACATTTGTATGTAATAAATTAAGTTTGAACCTAGATAGATCTAAAAGAATGCTCCTATAACTAGATAAGTCATATACGTCCTACATTGGGAAGTTCAAAAATTTACACATTCAACTTACTTCTGAGCCAAATGTACAAAAATAAATAAACATTCTAGTAGTTGACACTCCTAAAGCCTATGGGTTGTTGCTAATCCATGATTGGTAAAATACATTGAATGGATATATGGAAACAATCTTATCCCATATGTGTGTACCTTGTAATTGATTAGCCAATCATATTCAAGTGGATAGAGAACCTAATATGAAGTTCTTGAACATAGAAAATAAATATAATAAGGATAAGGTTAAATTTTAATCCTTGCATCCAAGTATTTAAATGTTCACTACAAAGTAATAACCTCATAAATGAGAATTTTATGGTCCTTCATAGTTATGGACTCTCCATTTTGATGGTTCAAGATCTAAGTAAGGTTTAGGTGTTGGAATAGATTTGAGAAACCCATATGGTAAGACATATCTAGATACATACATATTAATGTTCCCTTGAACCAATAATCAGGATGAGTATGAATATATGCTTTTGGGATTATAATTTGCACTAAGACACATGTCAAGAAACTACATATATTTGGTGATTTATAACTAGTTGTTAACTAAATTAGAAAGAAATATCAATGAAAACATGATTAATTAAAGAAGTATAAACATAAATCATGGGATATGATTTAATCTTTCAAAGCATTCAACATGGACATATTTCACGAGAAGAGAACTAGACAACAAATTTACTAGTATCCTTAACTACCAATGTGTCCCACTTCAAGAATCTAAAATGCAGAAGTTTTTTGTAGAGCTAGTTCCTTCCCATTCTATCCTAGAAAATGTGGATAATTTCAAAGTATTTGATAATGATCACTAGATCATATAATTTGTGAATAATTATAGATCTTTTGAATCACAAATAATAGATGAAAAATATTTTCAACCTATGGATGTAAAATACCTAGGAGAAGTAGGAATCTTAAAAATGAAAATTAATCATTTACCGATGGGATTCATATAATTAGAAAGAACTTTTGACATCGATCCATAAGCAAAAAATGTTGAAATAATATAAATCAACTAACTCTATTTTTGTCAAAGAGAACCTTTGAACTAATCAACATCCTAAATATGTAATATTGGCATGAATTTCTCTAAAACATAGAAATAATGGTTGAAAGATCTATTGACAGAGTCTAATTATGTGATTTCTTGGACCTATAAATTCCTAAAAATATTTGACCCAAGGGCAATCATGCATACTATTCTTCAAAACCAAGAGATTAATCCCTTCAGACAAATTTATAGGTCATTAAATACAATTTTAGAGGCCCTCAATTAGATAAAAATACAAAAAATATTAGATGCTAAGATTGTGTTTCTAATTAGGCACTCCACCTGGGTGTCCAACCTTATACTAGTTGGGAAAAAGAATGGCAAAATTAGAATGTGTGTTCATTTTAGGAACTTGAATAAAGCATTAGATAAGGATAATTATCCTTCACCTTATTTAGATGAAGTAATCTACATTGTTGGTGGGTTTGAGATGATGTCCTTTTTGGATGGATTTTTAAGCTACAATCAAGTACTAGTAGAAGTAGAAAATAAAATGAATACTTCTTTTAATACTAAATGGGGCACTTTTCCATATAAAAGGGTGTCTCTTTGCGTAATTAATTTAATAGTAACCTTACAAACGGATATAGACTTTGATTTTAAGGGACATGTTAGAAAGTGAATCATCATATGCATGGATGATCTCACAATGTTTTCAAATAATAAATTTGATCATGTATATCATCTAAAAAAGGTGTTTGATAGATGTAAAAGATATCAAGTTTCACTAAATCAAAACAAGAGCATATTTAGAGTTACTAAATATATTATATTGGGCCATGTTATTATAAAAGATCTGATATCCGTTAACATAGAATAAATCTAGGCCATTTCCATGTTAACATTTCCTAGCAACAAGAAATAATTGAAGTCTTTCTTTGGAAAGATAAACATTGAGAAGAAATTCATGTATGGATTCATAGAGATTATCAAGACACTCAATTCCATGTTGAAACAATATGATAAAATATAGTGGATAGTTGGATCCAAGAAGGTGATTTAGGATATTAAGACTACTACTACTCAAGCTCTAATTCTAATTAGCCCAAACATTACAAAGAATTTTTTATGTATTTATTTTCTTCATAACACACTATAGAAATAATACCCACATAAAAGGTAAATGATAATGAACATCCAATTACCTTCATGAGTACCAATCTAAAGGATATCGAGTTAAAGTATTAAATGATATACAAACAAATATATGCATTGATTAAGGTAGTGAACAAGTTCAAGCATTAAATTCTTAGGAACAAGACACATGTAATTGTCTCAAATCTAGCCATCAAACTAACGCTCAACCAAAATTAATTAGCAGAGAGATGAGGTAAATTCATTGAAAAATTACAATAATTTGATCTTGAAATCAAACTAGGTAATATGGTATGTTCCCAAGGGATTATCCCTCTCATGATTTGAAATCAAACTAGGTAATATGGTATGTGCCCGAGGTAATATGGTATGGTATTATTTGAATCTCAAATAATAGATGAAAAATATTTTCAACCTATGGATGTAAAATACTTAGGAGTAGTAGGAATCTTACAAATGAAAATGAATCATTTACTGATGGGAGTCATATCATTAGAGAGAACTTTTGACATGGATCCACAAGCTAAAAAGTTGAAATAATCTAAAGCCACTAAATCTGATTTTTCCCAAGACAACCTTTGATCTAATCAACTTCCTAGCTATGTAATATTGGCATGATTTTCTCTAAAAATTAGAAATAATGGTTGAAATATCTATTTATATTCTATAATTATACAATTACTTGGACCTATGAATACCTAAAAATATTTGACCCAAGGTTAATCAAGCATACTATTCCTCAAAATCAAAAGAGTAATCTCTTAAGGCTTTGTTAGAGGCCATTTAAAACAATTTTAGAAGCCCTAATTTAAAGAAAAATACTAAAGTTATTAGAAATTAAAATTATTTTTCTAATCGAGTACTCCACCTGGGTGTCCAACCCTGTACCAGTTGGGAAGAAGAATGGAAAAGTTAGAATGTGTGTTGATTTTAGCAACTTGAATAGAGCATTGGTTAAGGATACATATCCCTTGGCTTATCTATATGATGTAATCTACATGATCGGTGGGTTTGAGATGATGTCCTTTTTCAATGGATTTTCAAGCTACAATCAAGTACTAGTACAAATAGAAGATAAAATGAATACTTCTTTTACTACCAAGTGGAACACTTTTCCATATAAAAGGGTGTCTTTTGGCATAATTAATTTAAGAGTAACCTTACATGGGAATATGGACTTTGATTTTAAGGGACTTGTTGGAAAGTGCATCATCATATACGTGGATAATCTCACAATGTTTTCAAATAATAAATTTGATCATGTAGATCATCTATAGAATGTGTTTCATAGATACAAAAGATATCAAGTTTCACTAAATTCAAATAAGACCATATTTAGAGTTACTAAATATATTATATTGGGCCATGTTATTACAAAATATGCAATTTCCATTAACCTAGAATAAATCTAGGCCATTTCCAAGTTAACATCTCCTAAAAAAAAGAAATAATTGAAGTTTTTATTTGAAAAGATAAAATTTGAGAAGAAATTCATTTATGGATTCATAGATATTTTCAAGACATTTAATTATTTGTTGAAAAATATAATGGATATTTGAAGCCAAGAAGGTGTTTTAGGATATTAAGACTGCTACTACTCAATCTATAGTCATAATTAGCCCAAACTTTACGAAGAATTTTTTATGTATTTATTTAATTCATAACACACTATAGAAACAATACTCACATAAAATATAGATGATAATTAACATCCAATTTCCTTCATGAGTATCAATCTGAAGGATATAGAGTTAAAGTATTAAATAATATACAAACAAATATATGCATTGATCAAGGCAGTGAACAAGTTCAAGCATTAAATTCTAGGGAAAAATACACATGAAATTGTCTCAAATTCAACCATCAAACTAACGCTCAACCCAAATTAATTAATAGAGAGAAGTAAATGCATTAAAAAACTACAATAATTTGATCTTGAAATCAAGCTAGGTAATATGGTATGTGCCTAAGGGATTATCCATCTCATGATTGAGACAAATCCATGGATTAATGTTTAGTAAATAAATGAAACATAAGTACTTGGTGATGATTTGTATGCCTGCAACATTCACTACTTACTCATTGGTATGTGTTCCCTTGAGATGAACAAATTACAAAGGAGAGACTTTAGCCTCAACTCAACCCATTACATGATTAAAAAGATGATTTGTAATGAAATAATTATGAATCCATATATTTGATAAGTGTCTTAAAATAAGATGGTGTAGACATCTTTAATAAGTTACATTAGTTAATAGTCAATGGACATCCCTTAGGCCATGCAATGGCTCATGAGATCTTGAAAATGGGATACTATTGGCCTACAATTTTTAAGGATACCTATAATCACGTCAAAGCATTCCATGAATGTTAAGTATTTTAGAAAATTGAAATACATTCTTTCATGACACTACAACCATTTAGTGAAGAACAACCCTTTGCTTAATGGGGTCTTGAATTTATTGGGGTGAACAATCCAAACTCTTTGGTAGGGCATAAGTTTGTCCTAATAGCGACTGATTATTATATCATATGTATAAAATATATGGCTACCAAGAAAAATACATAACCTAATATTGATAAAATTTATATAATAAAACATATTTACTTAGTTTAGGATTCTAATATATTTGGTTTGTGACAACTATCTTACATTTCATTCAATTAAATTTAAAGAATGGGCCCACAAAACATATTACAATCTAGTTTTCATTAAACTATTATGCACAATGGAATGTAGTATTTGAGTCCATTAATAATAATATGATGGATTCCATCAAGAAATTAGCATAATATAAACGCTTATAATGGCCCCTACTACTGAAGTATGCACTATGGGAAAACATAATGAGACACAAGCAAGCACTCAAGGATTTGCCTTTCCTACTAGTGTATGGACAACAACTCATTTGTCATATCACTCTTAAAATACTAATGTATTAGTTGATAAAAGAGTGTATGGGATAAGATGAAATAATTAATTCTAGACTACTCAGTATAATTTAGGTGGAAGGTGAATGAACTAAGGCACTGTATAGATTCAACAAGCACCAAGACATTGGTAAAAGGTGTTTTGACAAAAGATATAAGATCAAGGCTTTCAATATTTCAGACTTAGTGATTTTATGGGATAAGGCAAATGAAATGAAATGGAAAAATGATAAGTTTAATCTTTTATGGATTGGGAAATACCAAATAATTAAAATATTAGGTAACCATGCATTTCATTTGAAGGATGCCTAAGGTAATGACCTCACTTTTCTAGTTAATGGATAGTTTTTGAAACATTATTTCATGGCTACTCAAATTGGATATGTTTCTAAATGACTTTAAGTCCACATATATATAGAAGTAGATTAGGTTCCCTACTTTATAGATTATATTTCCTAATTCATAAGATAATCTTTATGATTTTCTTATATTATTTTCCATTTTTTAGCATTTATTTTCATCATTAATTATTACGCTTTATAGATTAGTTTTCTTAAAACATCAAAACAATTCAATTAATTTGTTGTTCTAAAATTACTTGTTGAAAGATGATTTTTTTTAATTATAATATAGTCTTATTAAACTATCACATATCCCAAAATTAAATATGCCTACATCAAATAATTCAGACACACACACACACACACATAGAGAAATAATTATATGCATTCATCCACTTGATCATTTCAATTAGGAAACATAGTGAAACAAATTTACAAAATTATGACCTAGTAAGATAATAAACCTTCCATTTGTTCTACAATATACTATTTATCATAAATTGAATAAGTTGATGCATTATTTTTCAACGGTTAAATAAGTTCAACACAGATGTATATATTTTGAAGCTTATTTTTTATCTAAAAAATTATAATGAATATTTCATGCTTGAAATCAACATGAATTAGAAGGTCCCTCACATAGATAATAAGTTATCCATGATGTCAATTGAAGTCATTAGTTAAATATTTCCAAATCCTAACTAGGGATTTTCACAACGTGTGTTCTTCCACATAAATCTTTAGACATAGTAGTGATTGATAAAAAATTGATGTTTAATTATATATATAAATTGACCTTATATTCTCTAATTGTGAATAGTTTGAAAATAAAATTGTAGTTATTTCACAAGTTTTAAATTCTTTGATAATATAAAGGAAATTGAATACTTATATATTTATTTACTCAATAAAAAATAGCAAACTAGGTTCAAATTATGGAAAAAAATTAGCATATGTACATTATAATATTTTATTTGATGGCACATATTCAAAGATTGTAATTTAATTTTAGTAATTATGAGAATGAATATTAAAGATGAACTTATTTAAATATGGCCATTAAAACATCAAATTTATCTTTGAATTAATAATGTGGGCCGAATTAATAATGTGGGCCAAATTATACGTATAAATATAATCACTACAAGGATTGTAAATTAATTAGAATTGATGGGACCAAAGCACCTCCTATATATTTTCCATGACATATCCTAGATAGGGTGTCTAAACAAGAAATTTCACATGAATTATACAATAATGTTGTTGAGGAGCTTGCTCACAAGCACCTAGAATATTATCATAAAACTCACCTAAGAATTGCCAACTTCAGTTTATAGTAAGGGCACATCCCAATTTAGTGGGAAAGGCTAGGGGCCATTATGACTTAAACGTATCCCAATATAGAGATTAGGACCTGAGGGAAAGAATCAAGAGTTATCTTAATAATTTTAAAGAGAAGAAGGTAAAAATCAAGTATGGTCACAATAATATTTTCATGATGCTATCTTCCTTAATGATAAAGATGATTCTAAATTTTGGATGTTAGGAATAAATCAAAAATTTATGCAAAATAATTTCATAGAATTGTAATAATAATATACATGAACAAAGAAGGATAAAGTATAATGATATAAAATGCACAACAAGAAGACCATATTTAACATGGTTCACCCCATGTGGGATACATCCACCAAGAAACACTTGCTCATATTTTATTACAAGCCACAAGATTACAGTCCACTCACAAATTTGTCTTCTCAAAATTGTAATGCACAAATATTGTTTGGAGCTGCACTCTAAAAACTCTCCTGATTTCACAACTGAATTCACACACTCTATTCTTCCTTCTCAAACCCTTGTTCTCATGATGTATTACCTAATTAATATTCGTTTATACATAATATATCAACACAGTGGTTTTGCAAAATAATGGGTACCAAAAGCATGGGCCAAGTCAAACTAAAATAGTACATTTTAAATGTATAGTATTTTAAATACATTGTGATTCAAAAATAGGCTCCAAAACATAAAAATATCCCACTTTGAGATTGATTTAATCTAAGAAGGTTTATCAACCTTTAACTATCAACTATGAAGGCCAACCAAAATGTATCATAGCCTCAGTTTCTCCCTTGTGACCACCATGGTCATCATGTCTGCAAGATTATGACTAGTATGAATCTTCTCCAACTTCAACTTATTTTATTCCAAAGTTATCCTAATTAAATGGTACCTCAAATATATATGCTTCATCCTAGAGTGGAAAGCAGATTTATTTTCTAGATGTATAAAATTCTAACTATTACCATATAGCTTCCCATACTCTTTTTTATGCCCCAACTCTTTAAGCAAATTTTGTAACAAAATCATTTATTTTCTTACCTTTTTGTAGCAACATACTCATCCTCTATGGTTGACAAAGCCACATGTTTCTATAGTTATAGATTATATCTCACCAAAGTGTCACTTATGGTAAATACATATCTTATTGTACTCCTATTGCCTAAATTTCCATCCATGTCCTAATCTACATAACCATGCAAAGTGGTGTCCAATCCACCATATCTTAAAATTATCCCCATGATCCCTTTTAAATACTAAATAATTCACTTTATTTCCTTCCAATGTTCTATACTTGGATCATTAATTTATCTAATTACTGCTCCCACTGCATCAAAAATATCTAGCCTAGTACACACCATGGCATACATAAATCTACCAACTAATAATGAGTAAGGTACATTTGACATCTATATTCTATCCTCCTTTATCTTGGGACACTGCTCTTTTGATAACTTGAAATGGCCTGCCAAAGGAATCCCAATTGGTTTAGCATGCTATATACTAAACCTCTCCAAGACATTTTTAATGTACTCTTCTTGGGATAAGATCATCTTTCATTCCTTCCTATCATGATTAATTTTCATACCAAATATTTTTTTTGCTTCTCCAAAAATCCTTCATAGCGAAAGAGTTACTAAGATATTCCTTGAGTTCCTTTATTTCCTACATGTTCTTACCTGCAACTAACATGTCATCCAATACAAATATAAGATAATGTAATCACCATCATTAGACATCTGAATATACATGTAATGATCTGAATGACACCTAATGTATCCCTCTTCCATCATAAAAGTATCAAATTTCTTGTACCCCTATCATGGATCTTGTTTCAGCTTATATAAGCTCTTATTCAATTTTCACACCATGTTCTTCTTCCATGTGACCTCAGATCCTTGTGGATGCTCCATATATAAGTCCTCAAAATCACCATGGAGTAATTCAATATTCACATCTATCTTCTCTAAGTGCAAATCTTTATTACCACTATCCCAAGAATAGTCCTAATAGAAGTCATCTTTACCACTAGGGGAAAAATATCATCAAAATCAATTCCCTTCTTCTATGTAAACCTTGTTACCAAGACCTAGGCCTTGTAACTTTTCTTTCCTCCTTCATCCTCTTTAATTCTATATACCCACTTCTTCTTCTTGAATGCTCTCTTACCTTCAAGTGGGTTTACAAAATTCCAAGTCTGATTTTGCATGAGAGACTGATGTTCTTCATCCATTGCTTGATCCCACTTCTTTTTAACATATACCTACATTCCTATTTCAAATTACTCTCACTCTCCATTATCAGTGAGTAAAAAATAATTAAGAGATGGAAAAAAAATGTTCAGGTTCCTTTCTTACCTGAGAATACTTCACCATAGGAGTTTGGGGTTCTTATGGAGTAGGTGCATGAACTAGTTGCTTAGATACTTTATCATTTGCAATGTCCTCCAATACTATGTACTATTTTTTATCATCCTCTTTTTGATCCTAAAACTATTATTTTCACATGAATTTTTCATAAAAGACAACATCCCTAGACCAAAATATTTTTTGGCCCTTAACACTCCAAATCCAAAAACCAAAGTCATCCTCACCATAACCAATAAAGGTGCATTTTTTAGACATAGCCTCTAAGTTGGGCCTATCATCTTTATCAATTTGAATGAATGCTTCACAACCAAATATTCTAAGAAAATAATAATCAACTTTATTATTAGACCAAGCTTCCTTAGTTATGCCTCCATCCAAAGAAGATGAAGGTCCACTATTTATCAAATATATAGTTGTGTTTACTACTTCTACTAGAAAGTAAAGAGGTAGTCCTGCATGCAACCTCACACTCCTATCACGCTCCATGATAGTCATGTTCATCTCTTTTGACACTCCATTATATTGTGTATTTATTATAACCATCCTCTATCTATGAATTCCATTCCTTTAATATTAATCAAAAAATTTATTGTTGTAATATTCCCCACCATTATCTTACTTGAGACATTTTAACTTGAGACCTATTTCATTCTCAATCAAGGCTTTCCGTATTTTAAATGTATCAAACATATACTATTTTTTTTTTAATTCCATACACCAAAAATTTATTATCTACATCATTAATAAAAGTGACATAATAATATGACCCACCAATAGAATATACCTAAGTCAGGCCCCATTTATCTAAATGAACTAAATCTAACTTATTTTCCTTCCTCGCATGTTCAACATTTATAAAATTTAACCCTTTACATTTTCTAAACACATAATACTCATATAATTATAAATTATACCCTTTCAATATGGGCAATCAATCTTTCAAAATTTGCATGCCCTTTTGGGTTAGGTGATTAAGCCTATTATGCCACAAAGTTGCATCTACATCTACATCAAGTAAATTACAATAGTCATCACTACTTGATAAATATAAGTTACCAATCATTTTACCTCTTACTACAATAAAATCACCCTTGGTCACCTTCCAAGAATATAATATAAATATCACCATGCAAACTTCACTGCACAGCTATCCTACAGATACCAAATTTCATCTCAACTTAGGCACATGCCTAACATCATTTAGTAGCCAAGTGTTTCCATTCTAGATCTTGATCTAAAAACATTCATTTTTTACTATCATTCAAGACTCATAATCACCCATATAAACATGTCTAAAATCCCCTTGAACATAATCAATAAAATAATGCCTTTATGGTGTAACATGAAAAGAAGCCCCTGAATTTAAAACCTAAGACACTTCAATATTGTTAATGGAGAGAATTAATGCATCTTTACAAAAATTAAATATTACCACATTTAATTCCTTGGTTTCTTCCTAATTTTTTTTCTTATTCTAAAGATACCAATAGTCCTTCTTCACATGCCTAGTCTTTTCACAGTGCCAGTATACCATCCTCCTCCTTGATTTTGACCTTCCAGGACCATTTGAATTTCTACATTTTTCTTTTCCTCTAAACTTTTATCTCCCTCTAGTCTCCACTTATAAAGCATCACATAAAGTATAAGTCTTCATAGAGATTTTCCATCACATTTCTTCACCAAGGATTACTCCTATGACATCCTCAAAATTCAAATTTACATTATTATAGATTGAGTTGCTCATAGCCATTACCAGGCTATTCCAACTCTATGATAATGAATAAAAAATAAGTAAATCCATAAATTCATCATCAAAATCAATTTTTATATAGTTAAACATACTCACAACCATATTAAATTCATTTAGATGATCAACAATTGAACCATTTTCAGACATCTTCATATTAAATAACTTTTTCATTAAAAATATTTTATTAGATGTAGAGGGTTTGTCATATAACTCCCATAATGAATTCATGAGACCTTTCATGGTCTTTTATTATGATATATTAAATGTGACCAAATATATAAGACATAACCTAATGGCCAAAAGTGTTCTCTTGTCCAACAACTCCCAAGCCTCATCTATGATACTCACTCATTGCTTTAATTTTCTTCCAAGAGGAGCATGGAGGCAATTATGATAAATTTAATCCTCCATTTAAATCTTCCATAGACAAAATTTATATCTATTGAACTTTTTAACCTTTGATATGTGATCATTAGCTATAGCTCCCAACTAAACTAATAACCCTTCTTGTTATTCAACACTTCAAAAAATACAACCTAAAGATCTAATACTAGTTGTTAGGAATAAATAATAAATTGATGCTACTTTCAAAAAATCACAATAATAATAGATATGAATAGAGATGCATAAAGAAAACAAATAAAAAATTCACAACACGAAGACTAGATTTAACATGGTTCACTCAATGTGGTCTACATCCACAAAGAAACACTAACTTAGATTTTATTACAATCCAAAAGAGTACAATCCACTCTCAGATCTATCTTCTCATAATTACAATGTACAAAATATCCAAAACTCACACCTAAATTCATACACTTTGTTCTTATTTCTCAAACCCTTGTTCTCATGATGTATTACCTAATTAATATTCATCTACACATAATACATCAACATAGTGGTTTTACAAAATAATAGGTACCAAAACCATGGGCCATGTTAACCCAAAAGAGTAAATTTTAAATGTAAAGTATTTGAAATACATTAAAATTTAGAAATAATCTCTAAAACATAACATTGGAGTCATATGAACAAGCATATTTTGAAAATGATATTCTAACCCGAAAATAACTAGGAATTGACAAAATGAAATAGTTGAAAAGGACAAAAGGTTCTACAGTCATAAATTGCCTCAACCATATTCTCAATGCACCCATGAGTAGGATCACCCTCCCTCTCCTACATAATAATGAACTAATAAATCAAAGGGAGAGACTAGCAGTCAAAGGGAGGTGAATATTCAGATCAAGAAGGATGTTCTCAAATGTCTTCTTGGTTCTCATTTGGTTCCTACCCATCCATATGACACCACCTTAGGTGAAACAACCACAATTAAAAGGACCTTTCCTCCTTGATATGAACAAACATGTATATTTTCTTTGGCACCTTGGGCCCCACTTACTACAATCACACAATGAGGTCCTCTTAAGTTTATATAAATTTATTTTGCATCCCTTCCATCTACCCCTATTTCCCCTCAAGTGAATCTAATGAACCTACCTTCACCAGTTGTAACAAGTAATGGTAAAAACTCCCAAATAATTTATACTATATTAGTTTCACCATTTATCCCTTCACCACCTATAGTATTAATTCCCACAACTATATCTCCCTCATTGATTTGAACTTCCCTTACATATCTTGTTTCTCCCATAACCACTCACCAAAGGAAATATAGAACTCCTCCAAGACTTACCAATTGTAATAAATACCATCATTAGGTTTATCTATCTCAAAAATTCCTCTTGATGAGGAACTATGCAAATAGTAGGGAGATATAGTTTCACTAATGTATTACCCCACATATGAGGAAGAGGAAAAAGTAGAAACTATGAATAAGGAAGAATAAGCATTGGATGAAACAAAGGTGAAACACTAATTTGAGGAAGAGGTAGAACTATAAAGGGAAAAATTAATGATCTTGTGAAGTTTATAATAAATAGAAACATGAAATGATACATAGAACCAATAGATTCTTACTGAAGAAGAAAGGGAAGCCATCATTAAGGTATTTTCTTCTATTGCTTCCTCCCTTATAATTGTGGATACTAGTATTGTCTATATATCATCCAAAATAATCACTATGCCTATTTCCCCATTGGATTATTTTCAAAAATATTTAATAAAATAGGCTCAAATTATTGGTTCAATGTGCAAGGAATAGTGTATATAATTATTTGATCTTGATGACTACCAAGGATGCATAATGGGCTTGTAGATTATGTGATTCCAAAGAGAGATGGTGCCTTAAATTGGCATGTGAAAATGAAATTTTTAGAAACACTTCTCACATGATAATAAAAAGAGGCCATATAAATATTATGACATACAAGGATCACATTGTAATAATGTCTATACGTAAATTTGTAAATAGGTTCAATTTTGAAGAACTTATCAAAGATGCTATAGAAAGATTTAATAAAAAAAAGAAGGGATGGTCTATAAGAGAAATGAAGATATTTTTCAACTAATCAACTTTTTAAAGAAAAAAGAAATAAAGGTAGAGGTACTCAGAGCTATATTTAGATCCTCTAATGTTGAGCACACAAGGTTGATGGGTGAAGTTGTAAATATATTTAAACCTTATATGATAAATTTTGATATTTTTAACAAATAATTTGAGGCTAATTGTGATTTATTTCAAAAAATTAAGTCTAATAAGGATATTAGTATAGCATCTACTACTCATCCAACACAAACACTAGCAATACAACCTCAAATTCCATTCCATCTAGTAGTATTTTCTCCTTCTCAACCTACTAGTTCTTCATAAAGAATAATTGTTTCCACATCACTAAAAGTGTCAGCTTATAACTTAGTTTCCACATCAACATAAATATCTCATCTCCCTAGATATGCATTAATGTATACTTCAACAAGACCCATTTTTATTCCTCAAGAAACTAAAATGACTACCACAACTAATTTAGTCCCAACACCTAGTACGCAATTATTTTCCGCTTCCAATATTGACATATCAACACCACCTTATGGATATATATTTTCATGTTTATTTATATTAAGTTGAAGCTTGTAGTCCTAGATTTATTGTACCATATATTTATTATATTTAATCAATTTTGGATGAGGATTTCTATTTATATGTATATCTTGTATACATGCACATCATGCATGAGTTTTGACATAGAATATATTATTAGACAATGCAAATTTAGAGTTTACTTAGAGGATGAGGTGACTTCTCCCCAAACCTATATATATTTTTATCCTCCCAATGAAGTATAGAGATGAATTTATTTATAGCAATATAAATAATAAATTCTACATATTATTTTGCAAGGTTGTCTAAAAGTGCAAACTTCTATTTTTATACAAATCTATGATTCATTGAAGAAGTTACATCATTATGGAATTTTAGTATTTGGATTGCATGTAAGTTTTAGTTTATAAAATTATTCATATTGTGTAGTAGCTAATTTGAATACTTTATGTTTGATAATCATAATCTACCTTTATAGATGTGTTATTACAATCTTATAAATGTATCAACCTTTTATTAGGTACACTAAAGCTTAATATATAGTGATACCTTGGACTCCTAACTGTGTTTATCTATTTTGTCTAATAGTAGTAAATTGCATCAAATATTAGTCATTTGACTACTTGTCCAAACCATAGTTCAAGATCCAATTTATAAGGGTTTCATCTGACTTTGATTTACAAATCTTCTATTCAACACTATCCATCTTTCTTTTTTTGAGTTTTATTTTGATCATGTCCACTTTAGGTTTGATTCAACATCAATGTATTCATATTAGGCAAGTCTATAATTGATTTAATTGAGATTTATATAATTTTAAAATAAATATATAATACTTATAATGAGAAACCATTGTTGGTAGCATAGGATGGATTCTTTGATACACCTAGGTTTCAAGATCTCTTTTGCATTATAAGTTTGTCTAGACATTTATATCATGGAGGTAATCTCAAATTAGGAATACGTATGCATATTTTGTAGTTTGGTTACATGTAATATTTTTCACATTTTAATAAGTCATTATTTAACTCAAACTTACATGGTCACAATGGAAAACTTTTGTTCTTTGGATGCAGGATCTAGAGGATTATTTTCCTTATATTATTGGACATAAGGTTTTTGGGTGAGATTATTTTCTATTTAAGAAACTATAATGGAATTATTACCTAAATTTTTGAGACACTAAACTAGAGTGTGACTTTTAGGATTTTTGAAAGAGTTGTGAGGGTTACACTGAAGCTCAACCTAGGGACCATGCAATTCCTTGTTACTAGGTAAAGTTCATAGAACACAAATTTTACATGTAGGCAAAAAAAAATATGGGTGATAGATTGATTTATGATTTTGATAATTTAAAACGTGACCTAGACCATGAAATTGGATCAAAGGAACCCAATATTAATTGCATTAGCATTTGTCTTTGTCATGAAAATGACCTAAAGAGAAGAGATAGAGGAGAAAGGGTTTTGCTTCATAATTAATGGATTGAATGATTTGAATATGAATGTATGTATAAAGTTATAAATGAGAGAGATAACCCAAAAATAATGTTAGTGGATGAATAAAAAATTAGTTGCTAAAGGAGATAAATAGAGCATGGTAATGTTGAAAGGATAACAACAAAACAAAGCAAGTTAGATTGCTAACTCAAGGGTTAAAAAAGGGAATTTGATCAAGATCTATTATTTTTTACAATTCTATCCATAATTATGAAAA
Organism: Torreya grandis; assembly: GCA_037957365.1. Classification (NCBI taxonomy): domain Eukaryota; kingdom Viridiplantae; phylum Streptophyta; class Pinopsida; order Cupressales; family Taxaceae; genus Torreya; species Torreya grandis. The sequence goes on along the minus strand of JARHVA010009235.1, from coordinate 236,462 downwards.
ATAATTTTTGTTGTTATCCTTAGAGATATAATGTCATGTGTGGGGGTAGCCCATTCACTTGCATTGGTCTATCTAGAAATACTTTCATTGAATTATGGACATTTTCAAAACTCTCTTTTACATTTTGGGTAATTCTATGGTTATATGTGAAATATAATATACAACACCACTTTAATTGTGCATGTGTGTGTGTACATATGTATCTAAGTATGTGTAAATTAGAAAATGGTCACGCAGTGGTGACATAGTTTAATTTTGTGAATAGTTTTAATAATTGGTATTATAGAGTGTTAGTCCTCTTCCAAGGAAATATAAAAAATCCAAAAGTTTAGGTTCATTCCCTTTCAATATGGCAATAAAAAATTTTAAATTAAATATTTAGAGTCAATATTGAAATTCTTATAATGCTGCAAAGTCTCCAATTTTTCACCTTGATATTATTTTCTTAACATTATGGCTAGATCTTGTAAATTTTATATGATGATAAAATCACATAATTTTTATCTCTAATTTATGTAGGTTTATTATTTTTAACTTCATATTTGATTGGAACCATACTCTTAAGTTTTAGTATAATCTTAATATGAATCCTTAGATGTTTTGAGGCAAGCTCAATCAAATTGAATTTAATGTGGTCTACACGAAGGATAGGAAGCATCACTTGCATTTAATCCTTCAATGAAAATCCCTGACCATGTTAGCCATGAGAAGCTTAGGGCAAAGATTGCCAACTACATGGATCTTGCAGTTAGAAGTCTCTTGAATTAATTATGATGTGTTTCATAAAGAGCATGGGTGACTTAATCTATACTTCTAGATGGACTGGTAATTTATTTATATTTAGGTGGAATGATTGATAGACCTAATTACATAACATGATGTTGGCTATGGAATAATGTGGCAGCATTATGTAGATAAGAAAGACACTTTATTTCTTTCTTCTTCTTATCTCAATTCTAAATTACCTCTCTTAGAATTAAAATTGATAAAAAAGGAGTTTAAATGGTAAGTTATTTAGTATCTATTTTCATAAAAATTCTATTGATGATGCTTGTTTTAATAGCATCAAGATATTTTCCATGTGTTTTCACAACAAATTTAATGGGGAGCTATTACAAAACCCCTATGTTTATATTTTAATCTAGTGATTATGGATTTGAATTTATTTGTTGAAATGAGATGGGAATGATTTATGAAGGAAAGTAATCTCTTAAAATTAAATAAGACATATAAAGTGATACTTATAATATGTATGATCTAATTACAACTCCTAGCATCCTATTGGTGGTCCCCATGTGTTTATAATGGTCTCTTAAGTGTTTATTAATTATCCCTTCAATTTTTTATTAAATACCTACTTGGTCAAATATTCATATTACATTTAAACAAATAAATAAAAATGTATTCAATTAATGCCCTCTTGTTTCCTAAAATGGGCCTTTTATTTTTAATTAATAATATTTTATTTTGTATTAATGATATGTAGGTTTTTTTTACCTCATTTTTTTACATATTTCCATTTCACATTCTAAAACAATGAAATGAATGGAAAAATAATGTGTTAGTTTGAATATTATTATTGGTAAAAAAAATTAAAATTAATTGGTCCGTTTGGTCCCAACCATTGTTTGCACTAAAAAGCATGCAGAAAAAATGACAAGTCACTGAAAACATCATGATACTACTTGGAATGAAGATTTTCATTCTACATGACCTTTTTAAACATTTTAAACTTTAAATTGTCTATATTTGAAATTTTATAGCACAAGGTGGTGTAATATGAAATATGTGAGAAGCCAAAGTTAGGGGTTTCAACTATCAATCCCCAAGTTCCTATGTTTAAATTTTTGTATAGACTTTTATAGGTGTGTTTCTAGGCATATTAGATAAAGTACGCTTGTGATCCATCCTCACATGAAATAGAGGATTTATTTGCATGAGATGAACAAAAACAACAACAAATACTCTTCATAGAAAAGTATTACTTGTATGTTTTCTTCTCACTTTCCCCTCATTGTATTCATTATTAATTATGACAATGTAGATATTAAATCATTATTACACTGGAGAAATTTAAGATTGCAGTTCTATTCATTTTTCATTGAAAAAAATGTGTTTATTTTGATTAAACTGAATTTAAGGAGAATGATTATTATTGTTATAGGTAAGGAGTTTTTTTTGGAGACATGGCATAGTAGAAGGCACATGCTCCGAATAGGAGGTCTAACCATCATAGAAGGAGATGGAGGCTGCCTTGGAAGACCCTCAATTTCACTTTTCAAAATACTTGATAAAAATTTAGGTAACATTTATTTCTTTGTTCAACACTCCCTCCAATAAATGGATAAGTGGATTTCAATGAAAAAATTCTAACAAAAATAGGGTAAACCCCTTAATATTTTCCCTTCATCACATACATAGAAATGTAAATTAAAATCAATGGCGATGTTTGGCTTAAATGTATTTTATGTTAATTAGTAGACATCAAAATGTATGTAGGGAGGTTATTGAAATTCAAGTAACACACATTATTTTATTTAGTATATATTTGAATGTGGTTATAAGATACATGCCAAGGAGTTTGGTAGACTATATTAGAGGTACAATCACTAAACGGGGTCAATCAACGAGCCCAAATATTTCAATTTCAATTCTAATCCTTAAAAATTATTAAATAATCAACATATATCAACCTGATCAAAAAACATTAATAAGATAACTCATTTAGTCAATGCATACACAATATCAAACACACAACACATATCTCCTATGAGAAACCCTAATAGGGAATAACACCCACTCTCAATCCTTCAACACTTGGACTACTTATCATATAAGAGATTACAAACAAGAGACTGATCAAGGCCTCTTGACCAAGATTTAGTGAAACACCTATTCCACAAGGAACACCTACCCATAATATGATCAATTCCTCCTAACCACTTGTTAATCAATTACTTTTGACTCAAAAACTTGGTCAATTTCTTTTAAGCAAAGGACTTTAGTGAAACACCTATTTCACAAGGAGCAGTGGCCCCTAAGGAAGATCAAGTCCTTTGAAAAGAACACCTCCACCTATGAACTGATATCTTCAACACTTGATGATGGATCTCTAATTTTTATAACAATTAAAAAACTACTTCTCTATCTCATACATCCCTCTGACATAGGCACGCCACAATGTCTCTCATTCTTCACTCAATATGTCATCATATGCACACTCGGACCTGTTTGTATATCCTCAAAATGCAAGAGCACTATTTTGACATAAAAAATATGGCCTATAGGTCATACACACAGTCTTCAATTTTATCTACTCATAATCCCAACTACTAGGCACACTCACTCTCTTCTCTTCTTCACTTTAATGAATACTCCTTTTATTAAAGCTTAGAAACCATTTCCTTTAGTTTCATTATATATATATATATATATATATATATATATAATCTTCATGATAAATAGATTATTGGTTAGCCATTAGACTTGAATTAACTATTAAGGATTCTCTCCCATTAATACATGGATCAATACAATCCTCATAGGTCGGTCATAACATCTATGGATCACCCTTAATCAGTTACACCTTTCAATTATGCCCTTATAGCTCTTATAGGTCTCACTGAGACCTATTCACCAATTTATCACTTCATCAAAAAACAATAAGAATAGAGGAACACTTTACAACTCATGGACCCATGTTTCATGACCTATACATCTTTTTTAAGTACCAACATCCATCATAACACTTGTTTGCCAACCCTAAATTAGCTCAAACACCTCTCTATACACATAACCATTATGAACAAAAACATAGTCAACTTATACCCCATTTTTCATACTACATATGATTGTTAAGAACTTCATAATGAAAATATATGGTCCTCATAGAGTTTAAAACATACTTAAATATCTATTTCACCTTTAAACATTGGGATACCAACAAATAGAACTCAAATACCCTTCTCGAGTTACATGTAAAATATGCAGAAATATAGTTAAATTTGAACCTCAATATATTTTATTATACACACTTTCATATCTTCAAATCTATATTTACAAATTTTCCTTGGATTCCTCTAAAAATTCTCTATTTATACCATGAGCATGTTTTGCATAGATTGAATGATACAAACACAAACACTAAGCATTGTGTTTTCCTTCATAAATTTGAATATTTATATCCAAATGGGCATAGTTAACCTTCAGTCACCTAAAAACATATCATGCCCTTGCATCCTAGATTAATCATGAATTATCAATCTTCTTATAACTTTATCTCATAGTGTGTCACCTCCCAAATGTTAAACTTCAAACACTTGGCATTATCTCACTTCTTAATGACATTCGAGAATAAACATACTCCATCTATCTCCTCAAAAGTTACTCAGTATTTAATCCATAGTGATTCACTAAGAGAGTGTTAAAAAAATATAAGATTAACCTCATTTTTTGTAATCTTGTACTACTAACCAAATATGCATCATTGATTATCCTTGCTTTAATAATGCTAGACAATTGTCACTTTCACCTCTTAACTTTAATATACACCATTGATATCGATTAATATGAACACTTTCTCACTATTGATCCTTAAAATAAGCTCAATATTTACCTTTGATTAATGTTAAAAATTAAACACTTTCCCTCATCTCGTTGCTTCATGACACCTTGGAACAAACATGCTCTATTGATCTTTTTGTAAGGATCTCGATCTTTAAATTCATTAACCAACAAACACTTTGACTCATTTGACTCAACACACAACATATATCTTCATTGTATGATCACTTGTGAGCCATTATATCTCCATCTAGTCCTGATCTTTAACATTGTACAAAATATAGTAAGTATAAGAACAACTGCAATATGCCTGAAAGTCCAACTTTAGATATTAATTCATAGGGGAATCCAACCATGTGTCAAATGGATCCTAAAACCTTCACACATGTGAGATATAACTCCATTAATCTACTTAGATTTTTTTTCCACAAAGCCAAATATGTCAAGAACTATCTAGAAGACCAACTTTGCTCATGCATATCCTTTGATGCACTACATCACATGGCATGAAATTTAGTACATATCAACTAGGCACAAAACTAAATGAACCTAAATAATCAAATTATCTTGAGACTACCACATGCACAAAATATGACAACATCAAAGTGCCTATTCAGTTTTTCTTACCACATTGCAAATTTGGCTAAGTATGGGAAAACGTTGTCAAACTATTTGGTAGCCGAACTTCTTACTTGTATATCTTATGTTACACTTCATTGCATGACCTAAAATTTAGTGTATATAAAATAGGCACAAACATGATCATATCCATATGACCAACTCCTCATGACTCATCCACACATGACAATGATGATGTCATAAAATTGCCTACTCAGATTTTATGCTACTAGACCTAAAATGTCTAAATGAAAACAATGATAAATGAGATGAAATTCACTCATAAAATAAAGCACTCAAAATCATTATTGAATTTTGATAAGACCCATTAAACATGCTCAATACTTCAAACTCATCCCTAATTAACTCTAAATAGACAAAATTTGAAGATCAACCAAGCCTAATTCAAGCATACTAGGATAGGTATATTTCACACTATGTCATTGTCACTTAGACTATCAAGGAACTTCTTCCGCTCACTTAGACACTTCTATGGCATCACCATGACATCATTTTTAACTCTCCAACAATCTCTGCATTTGTCATTGATGTCAACACCCATCATACAACTCACCTTCCTTGTCTATCGTCAAGCACTCTCACAATAATAACCTTCTCCCACTTTCACACAATGATAAATTGGGCAAAAACTGATCCTAACGACCTAAAAATTCCATCATCAAGAGAGGACCACCTTAAAAATATGATACAAACTCCCCATTACCTTGAGCTTACCTATTTTATACCTTGAAAACTACCTCTTGATACATATAAACACTATCTTGAACCAAGAGCTACAGTCAATGAGGAAGGGACAAACAAAAAAAACTTGAAATATGATGGACCTCACCAAGAAACGCCATGAAGTACCACCACATAGGGTTATTAGCCTTCTCTCTCAAGCTACCTCAAGAATTACCAATATAACTTCATGACACTCATAGAATAGAAAACAGGCTCTAAACCAACTAAAGAATGCACCTTAAAATAATCATGCCTTTATATTTTGGATAATTTGATTAAAAAGTACTCTTCTTCACACAAGGCTTGTCTAGTCTCCTTGTATCCCTACCTAGAACTTAAAAATCTCATAAGTTTTAGTAGACTCACATTCAAGAGCTAAAAAATCATATCTATAACACTCTCATATTCCCCCTTAAGAACACCAATTTTAATCACCCAGATCATCCTTTGAAACCTACTTATTTTAGAAATCTACTAGCCAATTAGGCCTCCATCTTGATAAAAACTTGAATATCTTAAAAAACACAAACCTTCAAAACTTTATGAATCTTGATTTGAAAACTCATTTAGACCATTTAAATTATTAATAAGCCTCATAATTCAAATATAAAGGACAATCATTTTTATAGCATAGCCCAAAATACTAGATATTCAAAAAGAAACTTGGTCAATCCAGCACCTTCCAATCAACACATACTTATAAAAATATAATTAATATTCCATAAATTTTCCAACCTTGACTTACTATACCATGGATTAGACCTACAACAAGATAGATAAACCTAAGAGCACACAAAAACCACTATACCTTATTTCTCATATTCAACTACTCAGTCCTCTAATCCTAGGACCTAACCAATTACAAAGCTCACCCTAACTCCATGATTTACCTAGATCATGACATCTTCAACAAGTCTTCAAATACTATCCAATCATAATCAATAATTATATAGAGATACCTCATCTTCATAACACTATGAACATCCATGGCATACAAAACTATTCAACAAGCCTTTAATATGATTAGCAAGATCTGAGACATAAGCATAGAAGAGAGGCATTCAACTTATAGGCTCACCTAGCATCTCCCATAAATTGATATGGAAATATATATTTGAAACTCACATTTATGCCAGAGCATCTAATCCATGATCAACAAGGTAACTCCTTCTCAAGACAAGACTGCTAAGATTCTTCACAAGCTTCTTTTCTCCAATAAATAGATATATTAAAATGAATGCATAAACATACCTTCTTTTCATACCTTCTCATCAAATAATATCTTATATCCATCAATATTCCTTTGACTAATAAGTGTCTCTTTGAATCCTAGATAGAGACACACCTCTAACATAGAGAGACTAAAAGTCCCAAAACTTAGGAGACTCCCATATCTCCATATATTTCTTTGACTTGAAGTCTTGATTCATCATCCAATTGATTTTAAATGGATGCTTAATTTCATTCTTTGCTTCATATTTGTCAAAAAATGTTGATAACAAAAATTATTTTCCTTTTTGTCTATCATGGAAAATAAACCATATTTGGTCTCAAACTGATCTCTCTTGATAGAATTAGGTTTCCAAACCCATGTGTGACCTCTTCCTTGCACACTAAGGGATCCATACACCTTATTTTTCTTATTCTTACAATATCTAGCAATGTGAGTAACTTTATGACATTTCAAACAAACAATATCACTCATACCTTTTGCTTCATTATGATTGTGATCTTCCTTCTCAATCTAGATAAAATACAAATTATGTATCTTCTTTATATCTGATTCCTTCTTTGCTATAATAGGTATTCCACCTTGATCATGCATATCCTTCGTAGTCTTTGGTCTTAATACCATTAAATGTCTTGTAGGAGAATGTTTCTTCTTGTCAAAACTCGAGTACATCTTCAAGCTATTCTTGTATAATTTTTCAATATGTCTTAATTTATTACAACTATAGAAAACAATATCATTAAACACACCTCTTGATTTATTTGAGTTATTTTTTATCCAAGACCAATTGCTTCTTCTTCCAAGTCTCTATGAGGACTCATTCTTGACTGATTCCTTCTACAGTCCTTAACTCTTCTTTTATTTATTTCAAATCTTGTATTCTCCTTGACATACTTAGGCTTCTCATGCTTCTCTTCCATCTTATCCAACTTGAATATAACAAGCTCATGCTCACTTTTCAATGACTTCATTTCAACCTTTAGCTGATTCACTCACCTTCTTTTGCTTTCAGATTTGCATTTTTAGTCCTTAACTAATCCTCAAGAATATTGATCTTCTCTTCATATTATTTGGCCTTATTGGCCATGTTTTTCAATCTATATGAATGTAATTCAATAGACTTTATTTTTTATTGATACTTATTTCCTTCTTTCTTGGACATGCCTAACAACTTCTCTTAAGAGAAATGACTTGTGATTCAATACCTTTGATCATATCCCTCATTTTATGATTTCTCTTCTTCTTCTCCTTTAGTTCATCAAGTGAACTCATAAGCTTAACTTATATATTAAATTGTTCTTGCTTGCTATCATCTTTTATACTATTATGGAAAGTTTCTTTATCAGACATGAAGTCCTTTTCTATTGAACATAAATTTGTCTTGGAAACTACTAGCTAAACCTTGAGATCATTGATAACATGCTCATCCTCTTTAGAATATTCCTTCAAAGTACATATCTACTCTTCAAGTGCTTAAGATGTTAAGATTCCTCCATAGGACCTACTATGATACCATTTATTGGAGGTATAATCATTGATGGAGGGTGAATCAATAAGCTTAGATATGTCAATTTCAATTCCAATCCTTTCAAACTATTAAACAATCAGCATATATCAACTTGATCAAACAACATCAACAAGATATCTAATTCATTAAATGCATACACAAGATTAAACACATAACACATAGTTCATATGGGAAACCCTCATAGGGAGTAAAACCCACTCTAAAGCTTGCAACACATGGACTACTTGTCCTATAAGAGATTACAAATAAGAGATTGATCAAGTCCTTTTGACCAAGATTTAGTGAAACACATGTTATACAAGGAGAACCTACCCCTAAGATGATCAAGTCCTCTTGACCACATTCTATTCAAGTCCTTTTGACTGAAAACTTGGTCAGGTAATTTTGACTAAAGGCCTTTAGTGAAAAACCTATTTCATAAGGAACAACTGCCACTAAGGAAGATCAATTCCTTTAGACCCTCATTTGAAAATAATGACTCCAACTTTGAAATTATGTATTAAACACCTAATTATAGATCTCTAATCTTTGTAACCCCTAAAAAAACTCCATCTCTATCTAATAAAACCCTCTTAGATAGGCATGCCACAATCTCTCTTCTTCCCTCAAATTGTCCTCATATTCACACTCAAACCTATTTGCATATCCTCAAAATATAAGAGCACTATTTTGACATAAAAATATGACCTATAGTTCATACACATAGTCTTTAATATACATTTATCATCACCCCAACCATTTGGCACACTCACTCTCTTCTCTTCCTCACTTCAATGAATAATCTTCTCAAAGAAACCTAGAAAGCATATCTTTTGGTTTCACTATATATAGAGTCTTCATGATAAACAAATTTTTTATCAGCCATTAAACTTTCTCTAACCCTTAAGTATTCTCTCACATCAATACATGACTCAATACAATCATCATAGGTGAGTTATAATATCTATGGGTCACCCTTAAGTAGCTACACCTTTCAATTAGACCTTTGTATCTCTTATAGGTCTCATGGAGACCTATTCACCCATTTATCACTTCATTGAGTAGAATAAGAACACATTAATATATTTTTAGTCAAGGACCCATGCCACATGATCTATAGGTCCTCTTTAGTTTCCAACATCCATCATATCACTCTTCTACTAACCCCCAATTATCTCAAACACCTCTCTATACACATACTCTTTATGAATGAAAACATAGTCAACTTCTAACCCTTTATTCATACTACATATGATTTTTAAAACCTTAATAATGCACATATATGGTCCTAATTGATTATAAGACATACTCTAATAGCTAGTTCACCTTTAAACATTGAGATACCAACATGCACAACTCAAATACCCTTCTTAGGTTACTTGCAAAATATGTAAAAACACATAGTAAACTTTGAACCTTAATATATTTTACTATAAAAGCTTTCATATATTTAAATATATATTTCTAGACTCATCTTTTAGTCATTTACAATTTTTTTTATGCCATGAGAAAATTTCAAATAGATCAAGAGATATAGTGCAAAAATTTAGCACTAATGTTTCCTTCAAAAATTTGAATATTTAAATACAAATGGTCACAGTTAAACTTTGGTCACTTAAAATGAATTTAATGCCATTAAATATTATATTAATCATGTACCATCTATCTTCTTCCAACTTTAACTCATAGTGCACCACAATGCAAACATTAAACTTCAAATACTTGGCATCATCTCACTTCTTCTTGACATCTTTGAACAAACACGCTCCATCAATCTCCTCAAAAGTTGATCAATATTTAACCCATAGTGATTCACTGTCCAAGTGTTAAACAACCATCACTTTTTCCTCATCTCATGCAATCTCATATTATTAACCAAATATGCACCATCGATCTCTACAATATTGTCCTTGCTTTAATGATGCTAGATAACTATCACTTTGACCTCTTGAATTTAATACACATCATTGATCTTGATCTATAAAAAAGGCCTCTCATGATTGATACTTTAAAGAAGTTTTAAATTTTTGTCTACCCAATGTTAAACATTGAACACTTTTCCTCATCTCGCTACTTCCTGATACCTTAGAACAAACACACTCAATTGATCCTTTTGTAAGGAGATCAATCATTAACTTCATTAACCAACAAAAACTTTGAATCATTTTACTCAACATGCACCATAGATTTTAAATTTAATATCATGTATGAGTCATTATATTTCCATCTACTCTTGATATTTAATATTATGAAAAATAGATGATGTATAGGAACCACTGCAATATTCCTGGAAGGCCAACTTTGGATAGATATAACTTTTGCTATGCTCAAACACATGTTCTCAAACTTTCACCATATGATATTGATTTATAGTTGAGTCAAACCATGTGTAAAATTACTCCTAAAATCTTTACACATATGATATATAACTCCATTAATTTTCTCACTCATATTTTTCTGCCATAGAACCAACTATGTCAAGCACTATCTAGAAGACAAACTTTGCACATGCATATCTTTTGATGCACTTAATTACATGACCAAAAATTTAGAGAATATCAACTAATAATGAAAATAAATAAGCCCATATGAATAAATTTTCCTAAAATTACCACATGTACAAAATATGACTATATCAAAATGCCTACTAAATTTTTTTTGCTACGTTGCAAATTTGGTTATGGGAAAATACAATCAAACTACCTGTGAGCCCAAATTTTCACTTACATATCTTATGTTGTGCTTCATCAAATAAAATAAAATTTAGTGAATATAAACTAGGCACAAATTTGATCACAT
>JARHVA010009235.1:175000-217500 GCA_037957365.1 Torreya grandis | reverse complement strand
AGGGGTCCTAAGCTTGATAAGGTCCTATATCCCCCTTAACATAAATTTTAATAAAAATCAAGGGAAAATACTACTTGGGTTTATAATCATTCAAAAATGTCCCCTACTTCTATTCGTGGTTCAACACCCTAATTAGCACTAGGATTTTTTTCTAAAAATAGTGAAGTGATTTGTCCTAAGCCCCCAAAAACCTTGATTAGGTATATTTAGCTAGTTTTTTGGTAGGTTTTGTTATTTTATGATAAAATATCACTGTAGTGTCAAAAATTCAAACCATTTGATTTTCTAAAATGTTGAGTCCTTCTCACACATAGTTGTACCTTCCATTTTCCTAGTTGTACCTATTTGAAAACTTCATCATGATCTTGTGTTCCATTTTACTCTTCACTTTATTAAAATCATATTTTAACTTCATTTTTGGTATTTTTTTTAGACCTTTGTATAGTGAAAGTAATGGGATTGAAAGGAGAAAGAGGTAGTTAAGGCATTATGGGTAGTCATTAGAGGTTTTTAGAGGGAAATCCTCTCGTTAGAAAACTCATCTTCTACTTAATCAACACATTTTACTATCAAAAGATTAGATATTTATCATCACACAATATATTGGACTAATCACTCTTTCATTTTATACATTATGCTTAATGTTTTTGTGTAATTTTTCCCTAAAAATCCTCCCCTACTATCATGCTGGTGAAATTTTGAGGGATTGATTGTAACAAAATCTACCTATGAGTATGAAAACTATATATTATTGATTAATAGAAGACTTAGATCATTTTATTTCAAAATTTAAATTATATATGGTAGTTATGATTTATCTTTCCTTATATTTTCTCCTTAAAATATTGAATTGGATTTGAATAAAATTATGTATATGTTTGATGGTTTAGTGGCTAGTTTATGGAGATCATATGACCTTGAAATCAAATTTGTTATCATAATTGTAGGTTTTTCTTTCCCTTATTCCCTCTCTTTTAGCATTTTTTAATCAAGTTTTTAGAATAATGGTTTTAATGAAATATTTTTCCATGTATATATTGATTATTATTGATTTAACATTGTTATAGATACACTGTTGAATGTCAAAACCAATTAATGAACTCTAAGATCAACTGCAAGCTCATTGAAGAAAACCTTAATCTTGTTGATTTATTTTGCATGATTAAATGAATGTTTTATAAATTTATATGTTAGTATTAAAATCATGTCAACGAATCACAAAACAAACATTACCTATTTAACTGTTCAAGTATTCAACCCTATTAAAATTAATGTTTTAAGTAACTCACACTAGTGAGCCTATTATAGAATGGCCACAATGAGTTACTGATTGAAGATCAATGTGTCTAGACTAGATAGATAGAAACCTTGGAGAGATTATCACAAATCTCTTTTCAAGAGAGGCAAGTCAAAATAACTATCTTGAATGCTGACACCTTCCAAAATTCACATCAATAATAAAATATAATCTACCTCCTCCCAAAGGGAATCATAAATAGTAAAATTTTGATCCACAAATAAAATTAGGGTATAAAATAGTCAAAGATAAGAATTAGATTAATTAAAATATTAGTCTTCATGAAATAACTCATATTACTAAATAAAGAGAAATGTTACTCAAAGACTTGACTGGGAGACCATCCACTAATAGAATAAAGGCTACTCACACCAATGTGGTTGTCTATAAGGATAAACATGAGGTACCACCTTTTTTGTTAACCATAAAAATGTTTGGTAAGGTAATGCATACTTATTTAATTGACTCAGGTACCTCAACTAATGTGATTCTTACAATTGTATGCAATAAATTGGGTTTAAACAAAGATAAATATAAAATAATGCTCCTATAACTAGATAAGTCATATATGCCTTGCATTAGGGAGTAAAAAAATGCACACATTCAACTTACCTCTGAGAGAAATGTATAATAATACATAGACATTATACTAGTTAACACTTTTAAATCCCATGGCTTCTTGCTAAGATGTAATTGGTCAAATATTTTGAATGGATATATGGCGACAAACTTATCACACATGTGATGACCCTGGAAGGGAGTAACTAATCATACTCAAGTGGATAGAGAACTAAATATGAAGTATCTGATTATGTATTTTCATCCTCACATGAAAGTGTTTACATGTTCACTATAAAGTTAAAACCTCATAAATAATAATTTGAAGGTCTTTCACAGTTGTAGACTCTTCATTTTGGTGATTCAAGATCTATTTAAGGTTTATGTGCTGGCATAGATTTGACCAACCTAGATGGGAAGCCATATATATCTACACACATATTAAAATTACCTTGGACCAATAATCAGGCTATGTATGAAGCTCTGATTTTGGGCTTACATTTTTCACTAAGACATACATCAATAAACTACATATATTTGGTGATTCAAAACTAGTTGTGAACTAAATTAAAAATAAATATCAATAAAAATGTGATTACTTAAAGAATTATAAACATAAATCATGGGATATTATTGAATCCTTCAAAGCATTCAACATGGAGATATTCTAAGAGAAGAGAATAAGAAAAAATATTCACTAATAGCCTTACCTACCAATGTGGTACCACTCCAAGAACATAAAATGTAGAAGTTTTTTATGGAGATATTTCCTTGCCATTATATCCTATAAAATGTGGATAAATTCCAAGTATTTTATGATGATCAGTAGATCATATAGTTTATGAACAATTCTAGAGCATTTGAATCTCAAACAATAGATGAAAAATATTTTGAACATATGGATTTAAAAGACCTGAGAAAAGATGGAATATAAAAAATGAAAATAAATCACATACTTATGGGATTGGTATCATTATAAATAAATTTTGACATGGATCCAAAAGCCAAAATGTATAAATAGTCTAAAGCAACTAAATCTGATTTTGTCATAGAGAACTATGAAATTGATAAACATACACATCATGTAATATTGGCATGAGTTTCTCTAAAATTGAGAAATAATGGATAAAATATCTATTTTTAGATTATTTCAATGTTATTTATTAGACCTATGAAGACCTTAAAATATTTGACTCGTGGGTTATCACTTATACTATTCATCTAAATCAATAGTGTAACCCCTTCAAGTAACGTTAGAGACCAGTAAACATAGTTTTAGAAGATCTCATTTAGTTAAAAATTCAAAAAATTATTATATGGCAAAATTATGTTTCCAATCAGGCACTCCACCTAGGCATCCAACCTCATACCATCCAAGAAGAAGAATGGAAAAATCAAAATGTGTGTCAATTTTAAGAACCTAAATAGAGCATCGGATAAGGATAATTGTCCATTGACTTATATGGATGAAGTAATATACATTTTAAGTAGGTTTGAGATGATTTTATTCTTGGATGTATTTTTAGGCTATAATCAAATACTAGTAAAAGTAGAAGATAAAATGTAGAATGATTTTACTACCAAGAGGGGCACTTTTGCATATAAAAGGCTAATTTTTGGCCTAATTAATTTAGTATTAACATTTTAGAGAGATATGGACTTTGATTTTAAGTTAATTTTTGTCAAATTCATCATTACATACATGTATGACCACACAATGTTTTCAAATAATAGAAATGATCATGGATATCATCTACAAAAGCTATTTGATAGATGTAGAAGATATTGAGTATCACTGAATCTAAATAAGATTGTATTTGGAGTTATTATTGAAATAATATTGGGAAATTTCATTACTAAATATGGTATTTCCATTAACCTAGAAAATATCTATGCCATTTCAAATTTGACATCTCTTAACAATAATAAATAATTGATTTCTTTCTTTGGAAAGATAAACTCTATGAAGAAATTAATTTTTTGATTCATAGGGATTGTCAAGCAGCTCAATGTCATGTTGAAACAATATGCTAAAATAGAATGGATAGTTGAATCCAAGAAGGTGTATAAGGATATTAAGACTGATAGTACTCAAGCTCTATTTTTAATTATCCCAAACTTTGTTAAAGATTTCTTTCTATATTTATTTGCTTCATAACACACTATAAAAATAATACTCACACAAAGGTAGATGATAATGAACATCCAATTACCTTCATGATTACCAATTTGAAGGATATATATTTAAAGTATTCAATGATATACAAACAAATATATGTGTTGATCAAGGTATTGAACAATATTAGGCATTACATTCTTAAGAAGAAGATATATGCCATTATTTCAAATCCAACTATCAAACTCACTCTCAACCAGAATTAATTATGAGAGATAAGAGGTAAATGTATGATGAAAATATAATAATTTAATCTTGAAAATAAACTAGGTAAGATGTTATGTGTCCAAGGGATTATCTATCTCATTATTGAGATAAATCCATTAATTAATATTGAATGAATCAATGAAACATAGGTAGCTGGTGAAGATTGGTATGCCCACATCATTACCTAATTACTCATTGTTACATCTCCCCTTGAGGTGAATAGAGTAAAAAGGCAAGACCTTAGCCTCAACTCAACCCATTACATGATTAAAAAGGTATATTTGTACTTAAATAATTATGAATCTATATATTTGATATATGTCTAAATATAAGATGTTGTAGACATCCTGAATAAGCTACATAAAAGAATAGGTAGTGGATGTCCTTTAGGTAATTCAACAACTCATGAAAACTTAAGAATGGGATACTACTGGCCTACAATTTATAAGGACACCTATAATCATGTCAAGGCATTCCATGAATGCTAAATATTTGATAAAATGGAAATACATGTTTCCATTCCATTACAAGTAGTCATTGAAGGACAACCCTTTGCTTAATGGGTTCTTGACTTTAATGGTTTGATCAATCCAAACTCTTTAGTAGGTCTGAATTTTGTCGTAATAACGACTGATTATTTTATCATATGTACAAAATTTATGGTTACCAAGAATTCTAGAGCCTAAGATTAACAAAATTTATATAATAAAACATATTTACTCAGGTTTTGGACTCCAATATATTTAGTTTGTGATAATGGTCCAACATTTCATTTAATTGAATTTACATAATGGGCTTAAAAAAACCATATTACAATCAAATTTTCATCAAACTATTATCCATAAGGTAATGTAGTAGTTGAGTCCACTAAGAATAATGTAATGGATGACATCAATAAATTATCATAAGACAAACCCCTATAATTTTCCCTACTATTAAAGTATGCACTATGGGTAAATATAACAACATAAAATCAAGCACTCAAGGCTTCACCTTTCCTACTAGTGTATGGACAACAACCAATTTATCCTATCACTATTAAACTAATAATGTATTATTTCATGAAAGAGCACATAGAATAAGATGAAATTATCTAGTCGAGACCATTGGATATAGTTGAGGCCAATGAGCTGAAGAACTACATATCTTCAACAAGCACCAAGACATTGTCAAAAGCTAATTTGATAAAAGATCTAAAATTAAGGCTTTCAAAAATTTAGACTTAGTAATTTTATGGGATAAGGCACATGAAATGAAAGGGAAACATGATAAATTCACTCTTTTAAGGATTTATCCACACCAAATATCTAAAATCTTAGGTAACCATGCTTTTCATCTAAATGACCTACAAAGTAATAACCTTACTTTTTTAGTCAATAGATAGTTTTTAAAACATTATTTCATGGCTGCTCAAACTAGAGTTGTTTCTAAATGACTTTAAGTTCACATATAGATAAAATTATATTAGGTTATCTACTTTATAGAGTATATTTCCTAATTTCATAGGTTAATCTTTCCTATTTACTTATATTAGTCTCATGTTTCTAGCATTTGCTTTCATAATTATTTTTTACACTTTCCAAATTTGTTTTCTTAAAACTTCATAACAATTCAATTAATTTATTATAATAGAATTAGTTGTTGAAAGGTGATTTTTTTTTCAATTATAATATAATCTTACTAAATTATCACATATCCCAAAATTGAATATGCCTAAATCAAGTAATATAAACACACACACGCATACACATAGAGAAATAACAATATGCATTTTCACAAATTTCAAAATCTTTGATAATAGAAAAAAGATTGAGTACTTTATATTTATTCACCCAATAAAACATATCAACCTAGGTTCAAATTAGGGAAAATTTTGGCATATGTTCATTATAATATATTATTTTATATTATATTGCAACACATATTGAAGGATTATAATTTAGTTTCAATAATTACAAGAATGAATATTAAAGATGATCATATTTAAATATGATCATAAAACCATCAAATTTCATTTTGAAATAATAACGTGGGCCAAATTTTATGTATATATATAATCACTGCTCAGATTGTACCATCATTAGAATTGAGCAAACTTTAGCACCTCATGTGTAATTTACATGACATATCCCAAATAAGGTGGATAAACAATAAATTTCACATAAATTACAAAATAGTGTGGATGAGGAGCTTGGTGTCAAGCACCAATAATATTATCATATAAATCACCTAAGCATTGGCAAAATTTAATTTATAGTAAGGGAAAATCTCAGTTCAGTGAGAAAGGCTAGGGGCTATTATGACCTAAAAGTATCCCAATACAAATATTAGAACCCTAGATAAATAATCAAGAGTTATCTTAATCACCATAAAGAGAATAATAAGGTTTTCATCAAGTATGGTCAAAAATAATATTTTCATGATGTTATCTTCCTTAACAATTCACATGATTCTAAATTTTGGATTAATATGAACAAAAATAATATACAAATGATAGTTTATGACTCAAATATCACTAGGGAGTGATAAAATGAAATATCAAAAGAGGAAAAAAGATTTTGGATTCATAAATGGCATCAACCACATTCTCAAATCACCCATGGCTAGGATTAGCCTCCCTCTCCTACACAATAAAAAATTGATCTATCAGAGGGAGAGACTAGAAGTCAAATGGAGTTAAATATTCATATTAGGAAGTATATTCTCAAAGGTATCCTTGTTCCTCATTTTATTCCCACTCATCAAGATGATACCACCTTAGTCCCAACAATCATAATTATGAGGACCTTTCCTCTGTGAGATGGACAAACATGTAAATTTTCTTCATCACCTTTGTCCACAATTACTAAAATCACATAGTAAAATCCTCCTGAGTTTATACAAATTTATTTGGCATCCCTTCCAAACTCCCAAACAATTTATACTATATTAGTTTCTCCATTTATCCCTTCACAACCTATAGTAGTAATTCCCACTACTATGGCTCCATAATTGATTTAACCTTCCCCTCAATCTCATGTTTCTCCCATAACCACTCACTAAGGGAAATCTAGAATTCCTCTAAGACTCACCAATTTTAAGAAACACCATCATGATGTTTGTTTATATTATAAGGACATCTCCATGAGGAACTATGCGAAGAACATGGAGACATAGTATCAGTAGTGTATTAACCCACATAAGAGAAAGAGGAAAAGGTAAAAACTATAAAGAAATTAAAAAAAGAATTGGGTGAAACAAAGGTACAAGATGAATCAGAGGAAGAGGTAGAACTAGAAAAGGAAAAATGAAGGATCTTAGTAAGTTTATAATAAGGATAAACTCTAGATCATACATAGGACCGATAGATTCTTATTGAAGAATAAAGGAAATCCATAATAAAGGTATTTTATTCTCTTACTTCCTCCCTTATAATTATGGATACCAGTATTGTCTATATATCTTCCAGAATAATTATTACATCTATTTCCCCATTTGATTTTTTTCAAAGATTTTTAATAAAACTCAAGACACTATACACTAATAACAAAAAACAAACCCCAAAACAAGAATCCACTAGTCATACTAATTCTTCCATTCTTTACATTGTAACCCAAATAATATATCCCAAAAGGAGAGTTAATTTTAATTATTTACTATCAATTTCCATTTTAGATACTTGAAAATCACTTGTTCCTACAAAAACCTCACATGAATTAGGGGTACCTATACCACAGTTTACACCAATTCAATCTTCTATAATGGTAGGCTAGATAAAGTGTGTGGTATAAAATACACCTGAGAGAGGAGTCTCAATATCGTATAATGTCTTTTAGTTGGCTCTGTAATTAGTCATCCACATAAGTACTTCAAGTTTACCACTAGGAATCATTCCATCTTCCACCTCTTTAGGGATCAGCTAGTCTAAAGAGGAAGGATAATTCATTGGCCCTCAATGGGTCAAATAATTATAGGTATGAAAATTAAATAGGTAAGGCCTAGTCCTAATAGATTTTTCCATAGTTTCTAATCATTTTAACAAGCATAGTGGTACAATTTAAAGGGTAATGAAGGAAATGGATTAGATAATAAAATAGAGGAATAAAGAATTTTAGAGCAAAGATAAAATATATTATCCTTGGTCAAAAATCAGAATAGGAATCCCAATTACCCCACTAAATATAATGAGGAATTTTATTATTTCATGGACTCAACTAGAGAGGCTATGAAATAAATGTATATAATCCAAGAGCAAGCCAAATATATGTTTACGTAGAGATAAATTATTCAAGCCCTGAAATAAATTATGGATAACATCTAAAATTTAGCCACTAGGTTAAATAATATTTTGAATACAATTAAAATTTTATAGTGGCGTATCCTAGCTTGAATGGGTGAAGGTGATAAGTTTTTGAAACCAATTAATATAACTTGAATATAGGCTTAACTTATTGGTTCAATACACAAGGAACAGTGCAAATAATCATTTGAACTTGATGACTACCTAGGATACATAAAGGGATTTAAATCATGCGATTGTAGAGAAAGATGGTTCCTTAAATTGGCATATGAAAATAATGTTTTTAGTAACACTATTCACATTCTAGGAAAAAGAGGTCATATAAATATTGAAACATATGAGGGTTATAGGTGTAATAAATTCCATAGGTAAATTGGTAAAAAGACTCAATTTTGAATCACTTATCAAAGACATTTTAGATAGCTTTAAGAAAAAAATTGAAGGGACGGTCTATAAGACCAATGAAAATATTATTCAATTGATCAATTTTTCAAAGAACGAGGTAATAAAAGTAGACATACTAAAATTTAAATTTATATCCTCTAAAGCTAAGCACACAAGGTTGATGGGTGAAGTTGGAAAGATATTTAAGCCTTCTATGATCAATTTTGATATTTTTTGTAAATAATTTGAGGCTACTTTGGCTTTATTTGAAAAACTAAAGGTTACTAAGTGTACCAAGATTTCATTTAATACCTAGATAGCACCACCACTGATAGTATAACCTCAATTTCTATTCCATCTAGTAGTTTTTTCTCCTTCTCAACCTAATAGTGGTTCGTAAACAATAATTGTTTTCATATCACTACAAGTGCCAAGTTTTAACTCAATTTCTGCATCAGCAAAAAAATTTAAATTTATTAGATATACAATAATGTATAATTAAACATGAACCATTTAAATTCCTTGGGAAACTAAAAATGACTACCATAAACTTTAGTTTTAACACATAATATGCAATTATTTTCCAACAACCACAATTACAAGGATCTTTCTTCCGCAAGATGAACAAACATGTACATTTTATTCATCACCTTTAGTCCCACTTAATATAATCAAAAAATAAAGTCTTCCTAAGTTTATACAAATTTATTTTTCATCCCTTCCATCTACCTCTCTTTCCCATCCAAAAACTGTAATAAACCTACCTTTAATAGTTGTAAAAAGTGTTAGGAAAAACTCCTAAATAATTTATATTGTATTGGTTTCACCATCTATCTTTTCATCACCATCACTATTATTTCACACTTATATCACTCCCTCATTGATTTACCCTTCCAATCCATCTCTTATTAATCTCATAACCACTCATTGAGGGAAATCTAGAATTCCTCCAAGACTCACCAATTAGAAGAAAGACAATCATTAGTATCTCAAAAACTCCTATCGATGAGGAACTACAGGAAGAAAATGGAGACATAGTTTCACTAGTGTATTACCCCACATATGAGGATGAAGAAAAAATAGAAACTATGAAGAAGGTAGAATAAGAATTGGATGAAACAAAGGTGCATGATAAAACAGAGGAAGAGGTACAACTAGAAAGAGAAAGATCAATGGGCTTGGAAAGTTTTGAAGAAAGAGAAACTCTATATGATACATAAGACCAATATATCCTTACTAAATAAGAAAGGTAATCCACCATTAAGATATTTTTTTATCTTTTTTTCTCCTTTATAATTATGGATACTAGTATTATTTATATATTTTCCATAATAACTATTACATCTATTTCCACATTGGATTATTTTCAAAAATATTTAATAAAATTCAAGCCACCAAAGACCAATAATAGAAACCAAACCCCAGAATAAGAATCCATTGTTTCTATTAATTGTTCAATTCTTTCCACTGCAACCCCAAAAATATATCCCAAAAGGATAGTGAATTCTAATGATTTAGTATTATTTTCCATTTATGATAATCAATAATCACCTGTTGTTCCAAAGCCTCACATCAATTAGGGGTATCTCTAATACAATTTACTCCAGTTCAATCTTCTATAATTATAGGCCAGATAAAGTGTGTTGTATAAAATACACCTCAGATAGGAGTCTCAAGATGGAAGAATGCATTTTAGTTGCCTCCCTAATTAGCCATTAACATAAGTGCTTCAATGTTACAACTAGAAATTGTTCCACCTTATACCTCTGTAGATATTAAGTCACTTGAAGAAGAAGGTGAATTCATTATCCCTTAATGGTTCAAATAATTACAAGAATGAAAAGGAAATAGGTAAGGCCTAGTCTTAATAGAGTTTCCCATAGTTTATAATAATTTTTACAAGCATAGTGGTATAATTCAAATGGTAATGAATGAAAAGGAGTAGACAATAAAATAGGGGAATAAGTAATTTTAGAATAAAGATAAAATCTATTATCCTTAACAAAAAATCAGAAGAGGAATCCCAATAACCCCACTAAATATAACGAGGAATTTTATTCTTTCATGCAGTCAACTGGAAAGGCTATGAAATAAATTTATAGAATCCAACAGTAAGCCAAATAGAGGATTATGTAGAGCCAAATTATTCAAGCCTCAAAGGAAATTGTGGATAATGTCCAAAGTGTAGCCACTAAGCTGTACAGTATTTTGAATACAATTAGAATTCATAGAGGTAAATCCCAGATCCAATGGGGGAAGGTGATAAGTTTTTAGAACCAATTGAAATAACTAGAAAAGAGGCTCAACTTATTGGTTCAATGCATAAGGAATAATGCATATAATCATTTCAACCTGATGACTACCTAGGAGGCATAATGAGCTTTAAATTATGTAATCCCAAATAGAAATGGTTCCTTAAATTAGAATATTCAAATGAATTTTTTTATAACACTACTCACATGATAGGAAAAAGAGGCCATATAAATATTGAAATATATGAGGGTCATAGGTGTAATAACATGCATAGGGAAATTGGTAAATAGGCTTAATTTTGAAGCACTTATCAAATATGTTGCATAAATATTTTTAAAAAAAATTGAAGGGATGATCTATAAGATCAATGAAGATATTATTTAACTAATGAATTTTGCAAAAAACAAGGTAATAAAGTCAAAAGTACCCAGATCTAAATTTAGATCCTTTGAAGCTAAGCACATAAGGTTGTTGGGGGAAGTTGGAAAGATATTTAAACCTTGTATGATCAATTTGATATTTTTAATAAATAATTTGAGGCTACTTGTGCTTTATTCAAAAATATGAAGGCTATTAAGGCTACCAGGATAGCATCTAAAACTCATCTAGTACCAACACTGATAATACAACTTCAAACTCTATTCCATCCAATAGTATTTTCTCCTTCTCAACCTACTAATGCTTTATAAACAATAATTGTTTCCACATCACTACAAGTGCCAAATTATAGCTCAGTTTCCACATCAACACAAAAGTCTTAGTTCCCTAGATATGTAGTAATGTATACTTCAACAAGACCCATTTTGATTCCTCAGGAAAATACAATGACTACCACAAAAACTTTAGTTATAACACTTATTATTAAATTATTTTCCTCTTTCAGTGGTGCCACATCAACACCACCTTAGGGATATATATTTAGATATTTATTTATAATAAGTTGAAACTTGTAGTCCTAGATTGATTTTGTCATATGTGTATTATATTTAATCAATTTTGGATGAGGGGTTGTATTTATATGCATATCTTGCATACATGCAAATCATTCATGAGTTTTGGCATATAGTCTATTATTAGACAATGTAAACTTAGACTTTACCCAGAGGATGAGACAACCCCTTCCCAAGCCTATATATACTTGTATCCTCCTAATTCTAAAGAGAGGATAATTTTTTTCTATCAATATAAATAGGAAATTCTATAGATTGTTCTACAAGGTTATCTAGATGTGCAATCTTCTATTATTATAAAAATCTATGACTTATTGAAGAAGATCCATCATTATGGAATTTTAGTATTTAGGTTTCATGTATGTGTTATTTTATTAAATTATTCATATTGTGTAGTAGCTAATTTGAATACTTTAGGTTTGATAATCATAATCTACATTTGTAGATGTGGTATAAGAATATTCTAAATATACCAACCTTTTATTATATACATTAAATCTTATTGTATTATTTTCCCTTAGACTCCTATCTATGTTTGTCTATTTTTAATACTAGTAGTAACTTGCATCAAACATTATTTATTTGACTACGTATCCTACCCATAGTTGAAGATCCAATTTATCAAGGTTTTATCTGACTTTGATTTACAAACCTTCGTTTCATCCCTATCTCTCTTTCCTTTTTTAAGTTTTATTTTGATCATGTTCACCTTAGGTTATATTCACCATCCATCCATTCATATCAAGTAATTTTATACTTGATGTAATTGAGATTGATATACTTTTAAATGAAATATATGAGTCATGAAAATGTCCTAAAGAGAGGAGATGGAAGAAAGGGCTATATTCCATAATTGA
Organism: Torreya grandis; assembly: GCA_037957365.1. Lineage (NCBI taxonomy): Eukaryota > Viridiplantae > Streptophyta > Pinopsida > Cupressales > Taxaceae > Torreya > Torreya grandis. The sequence goes on along the minus strand of JARHVA010009235.1, from coordinate 204,539 downwards.
TGAAATGAATGCTTTGAATATGAGTGTAGGGATTCAATAAGAAATGATAGATATATCCCATCCAGAAAGTTAGTGGATGAGTCAAAAATTAGTTGCTCAGGGAGAGAAATAGAGCATGTCAATGTTTTAAGGATAACAAAAGAACAAGGTAGGTTAGATATCCTAATTAGGGGTTGAAAAAGGGATTTTGTATCAAGATCTATTATGTTTTCCCATTCTATCCATAATTATGAAAAAGCATTTGAGTTTCTTTTCTTAGAGAGATAATGTCAAATATCATGTTTTCTCATTCACTTGAATTGCTTTGTCCAGAAATGCTTTCCTTGAATTATGGATGATTTTCATGTTCTCTTTTGCATTATGGGTCATTCTATGGTTAGATTTTAAATATATTTTAAAACACCACTTAAATTTTTAATTGTGTGTGTGTGTGTGTGTGTGTGTGTGTGTGTGTGTGTGTGTGTGTGTGTGTGTGTGTGTGTGTGTGTGTGTGTGTGTGTGTGTGTGTGTGTGTGTGTGTGTGTGTGTGTGTGTGTGTGTGTGTGTGTGTGTGTACATATGTATGTATGTTTATATGTATGTATATGTGTGTGTATGTATTTATGTATGTACGTATGTATGTACATACATATGTATGTATTTCTATACTTACATATTTATGTATGTATGTGTAAATTAGGAAAAAGTTTAAATAATGATGATATAGTTTCCTCTTGTGATAAATATAGAGAATTGGTATTATAGAGTGTTAATCCTCTTAACAGGAAATATACAAATCCATAAGTTGTAGTTTATTACCTTTAAATATGGTAATAAATAATAATAAATTAAATATTTAGAGTCAATATTGAAATGCCTTTATTGCTGCAAAGTCTCCATTTTTTCACCGTGATATTATTTTTCTAACATTATGGCTAGAGATTGTAGATATTATGTGATGATAAAATCACATAATTTTTAGCTCTAATATATGTAGGTTTATTATTTTCAACTTTATATTTTATTGGAATCATATTTCTAAGTTTTAGTACAGTGTTAATATGAATCCATAGATGTTTTGAGGTAAGCTCAATTGAACTGAATTGAATGTTATCTACACAAAGGACATGAATCATCATTTGTTTTTAATCCTTGCATTTGTAGTTGATATAATCACATATTCTACTTGACCTTTTCATAAATTTAAAATATATCCACATAACTAAGACTGCACAAGAAAATATGCTCATGGCACAAGGAGATAATATTAGTACCAATTGTACTCACATTCAAGCTCTAGAAAAAAATGTAGTTAGTTTAGAAATGGATAAAGCTATGTTTGTGGGTTTCATATCCACTTAATTTAATAAGATGAAGACATGGATAGATAAATTTATCCATTAAATATTCAATGTTATCAATCAAAATCCTTGACCATGTTATCCATGAGAAGCTCCTGGAAAAGATTGCTAATTACATGGCTCCTTTACTTAGAAATCCCTTGAAATAGTTATGATGTGTTTCATAGAGAACATTGGTGACTTACTTGGAACCACTAGATGGATAGGTACATTATTTATATGTATATGGAATTATTATCAAACCTAATTACATGACATGATGTTTGCTATGGAATACTGTGGGAGCACTATGTAGATGAAAAAGACACTTTTTTCTTTTTTCTTCTTATTTTAATTCTAAATTATCTTTCTTTGTAGTAAAAATGATAAAATAAATTGTTTAAATGGTACTTAATTTTGTTGTTTTTTTCTTGAAAATGCTATTGATGATGTTTATTTTAAATAGCATCAAGAAATTATCTATTGGTTTTCACAACAAATTTGATGGAGATTTATTACAAAACCCATATATTTATATTTTGTTTTAGTGTTTATGGCTTTGAATTTTTTTTATGAAATGAGATGGGAATGATTGATGAAGGGAAGGTATCACTTAAAATGAAAAAACATGTACAAAGTGATACTTATAATATGTATGATCTGTTTACAACTCTTAGTAGCCTATTAATGGTCCCTGTGTGTTTATAATGGTCCTTTAAGTGTTTATTAAATCCCTACTTGGTCAAATATTCAAACGAAATTTAAAACAATAAATACAAATGTATTCAATTAATGCCCCCTTCTTTCCAAAAATGGGCCTTTATTTTGAATTAATAATATTTTATTTTGTATTAATGATATGTAGTTTTTTTGGTCCTTTTTGTAAATATTTCCATATCACATTTTAAAACAATGAATTGTAATGACAAAATATTGTGTTAGTTTGAATATTATTATTGGTCAAAATTTTAAGATTAATTAGTCCCTCTGGTCCCAAACATCGGATGCACTAAAACATGAGGAAAAAATGGCATATCACTAAAAACATAATTATACTACTTCTTGGAATGAATATCTTCCTTCTAGATGACCTTTTCAGACATTAAAAAAAATTAAACCATCTAAATCTTATTTTTTAGAGAACAAGATGGTGTAATATGAGATCTTTGGTATGATAAGTTAAGGATTTGAAATATCAGTTCCCTTGCCTACATTTGAACTTTTATATGGACATTTATAAGTGTGTTTCCAAGCATGCCAGATAAAGTAAGCTTATGCTCCATCCTCACATGAAATAGAAGATTTATTTCCATGAGACGAATGAAAACAACAAAGACTCTTCATATAGAAGTATTATATGTAGCTTTTTTATTGACTTTCCCCTCATTGTATTCATTATTAATTATGTTAAATTGGATATTAAATCATGATCATTATGGATCAAGTTAAGATTGCAATTTCATTCATTTTCCATTGAATAAAAAATGTGTTCATTTTCATTAAATTGAATTTAAGGAGAATGATCATTTTCTATGATATGTAAGGAGTTGTATTGAATAAATGGAACAACAATAAGCACATGCTCCAAAGAGGAGGTCTGACCATTTAAGGAAGATATGGTGGCAACCAATGGAAGACCCTCAAATTCTCATTTGAAAATTGTTGATAAACATTTAGGTTAATTTTATTTGTTTGTTCACCACTCCCTCAAATAAATGGAAAAGTGGATTTCAGTTTTAAAATTTCTCATAAAAATATGGTAAACCCCTCATTATCTACCTTTATCAAATAAATAAAAATGTAAATTCAAATCCATGGTGATGTTTGGCTTAAATACATTATATGTTTAGTAGTAGACATCAAAATGTATGTGAGGATGTGATTGTAATTCAAGTAACACACACTATTTTATTTAATATATAATTGATCTTGGATAAAAGATACATTCCAAGGAGTTTGGTAAGCTCATTTAAAGATTTTCTCTACTCTGGAGATCATGTTTATTTACAACACATTGTGATAGTTATTATTTAATTTTGGAGACAAGAAATGAGCTCAATGGAATTGGTATTGGAGAAATAAGATGCTAATAAATATTTTGATAATGTAATTGATCATTGATATAATTTTGAAAAATTATACAATAATTCTCATGAGAAACCATTGTTGGTGGCACCTAATGTATTATGTGATGCACCAAGGTTTCAAGATCTTATTTGAATTATGTTTATTTTCATACATTTATATAATGGATACAATATCAAATCAATAATTCTTATTCATATGTTGTATTTAAGTTATATGTAATCTTATTCACTTTTTATTAACTTGTAATTTAATGCACATACACAATCATGATTGAAATATTTTGTTCTTTGGATGCGAGATCCATAGTATCTTTTTCTATATATTATTTAATATGAGGTTATTATGTAAGCTTGTTTGGTATTTTTTAAACTATAATTCCTTTCTTACATCATGTTTTTAGATACTAAAATGTAGTGTGACTTGTAGGATTATTGAAAGTGTTTATGAGGGTGTTACTAAAGCTCAACCTGGGGATCGTGTAATTCCTTGTTACTAGGTAAAATGTAGAGAATGCATATTTTACAATTAGGGAAAAAGCATGAGTGTTAGATTGAGTTATGATTTTAAGGATTTAAAACATAATCTATACATTCAAGTTAGTCACAAAAATGGCCTAAACAGAGGAGATGGGGGAGAAAGAGCTTCGCTTCATATTGAAAAAATGAATGATTTGAAGGTAAATATAGGGATATTTCTATAAATGAGAGAGATAGCCCACAAGGAAGGTTAGTAATTGAGTTAAAAAAAACTATCTCAAGGAAAATGTTCAAGAAGTATTACATATTTCTCTCTTGTTAATAGTTTAGACAATGGGTATTGCATAGTATTAGACTTCTTGATAGGAAAACTAACAAATCCACAAGTTATAGTTCATTTCATTTCAATCTAATAATAAAAAATTATAACATAAATATTTAAATGTAATACTTAAATGCCTATCATGTTGAAAAGTCTCTATTTTTTCACCTTGGTAGTTTTTAATAACAAAATGGATAGATATTGTAAATTATATGTGATGACAAAATACCATCATTTTTAGTCTCCAATATATGCATGTTTATTATTTTCAACTTTAGAGGTGTTTGGAATCATATTCCTAATTTCTAGTACATTGTTAATATGAATCCCTAGTTGTTCTAAGGCAAACTCAATTGAACTCAATTGAATGTTTTCTATACCAAGGATAAAAACCATCATTTACTTTTCATCCCTAAAATTGTAGTTGATAGAATATCATTATCTCATTCATTTTTTCTATAAATTTCAAGTACATCCACATAACTAATATTTCTCAATAAAAGATGCTCATGGAGCAAGGAGATAATATTAGTGACAAATATACTTGTATTCAAGCTTTGAAAAACCATGTGGTTAGTTTATAAAGGGCTAACGTGATGTTTTTGGGTTGATATTCATTGAATTTATTGAGATGAAGACATGGATAGGTAAATTTATCTTAGGAATCCTTAATGTAATCAATCAAAAACCCTGACTATGTTAGCAATGATAAGTTTAGGGAAAATATTGCCAACTACATCGCTCTTGTAGTTAGTAGGCCCTTCAATTAATTAATATGTCTTCTATAGAAAGCATTGGTGACTTACTCAAATCTTCTAATGGACTAGTAATTTATTTATATGTAGGTTGAATGATTATTGAATCCAATTACATGACATCATGTTGGCTATGGAATACTTTGGGAACACTATGCAGATGATCAAGACACTTTTTTTTATTTCTCCTTATTATTTTAATTCTAACTTACCTCTCTAGGAAGCAAAACTTGATAAAAAAAAAAATTAGTTTAAATGGTAAGTGATTTTGTAGTTGTTTTCCTATAAATGCTCTTTATGATGCTTATTTAAATAACATCAAGATGTTGTCCATGGGTTTTCAAAACAACCTTGATTGGGGGATATTGCAACCCATGTATATTTATATTATGTTTTAGTGTTTGTTTCTTTGAATTTGTTTGATGAAATGAGATGGGAATGATTGATGAAGGAAAGGTAACTTTTAAAATGAAATAATACATACAAAGGGATAATTATAATATGTATGATCTAATTACAAACTCTTGGTAGCTTAATAATGGTCCCTATGTGTTTATAATGGTCCCTTAAGTGTTTATGAATGGTCATTTTAATTTTATATTAAATCCCTACTTTCTCAAATATTCATATTACATTTGTAACAATAAATACAAATGTATTTAATTAATGGTCCCTTCCCTTCCTAAAATGGGCCTTTTATTTTGAATTAATAAATTACACTCTAAAGACCATGAATGCAAAATTTTGTATTAATGATATGAAGGTTCTTTATTATGTCATTTGTGTACATATTTCCATATCTCATGGCATGTTTCATAATAGTGTCTAGGACCTGATCATAATCGTCAGAGAGTTGACATATGACCTTTATTTCCATCATTAGATCTTATGCTTGTGTGTGCAATGTTAAAACATTTTGTATAGCTCCCCAACTCTTTATGATTTTTATCAATAAATTAGTGAATTATTTATCTTTAAACATGAATTTATCACCTACTACTTACGTAACTAAGGTGGGACAAGCATTATTGATGAAATACCTCATATATGACAACTTTTATTCTATTTCAGTATTTTCATCTTGCATTTTTAGGACTTTTTGCTCTAAATTTGGGGACTTATGTGCAATGGATTCTTGGAAGGTGAATAGTCCTTAAATATTCTTAGATTGTGGTATTTGGGTCATATCCAACAATGTTTACATCACTATGGTGTTAGGTGTCAGGGAGGTGGTCATAGATGTCTTAGGAATAAGTGTGAATTGAACCAATGGGAGAAAAAAAGTAGTTTATCATGTTGATGTAGAAGGGACATTCCATAGCCATTGGCTAGATAAATGCGATACTTCTTTAGTGCTCTTAGTGTGAGTTTTTATTTCTGCCTCTGCATATGCTTGTACATCCTTCATTTCATTGTCCTGGCTTTCTACTTTCAACTTGACTTTGGTTTTGGCTTTAGCTTACACTTTAGCATCCTCTTTTGCCTTAGCTTAAGAATAATCTTGATCTTTGGCTTTAGCATCTACCTCAGTCTTAGCTTGAGATTCTTGATCCATCTATTTTTATTTTATAGTTTTCACCTCTTGTTCTTATTGTTGGGTTTGCTCTTACTATTTTTTCTTTGATTTTGATTCCTTGTCTTTATTCTTTATGGATAAAACTTCTTCAACTTACTTCATACAGTCTTCAATTCCTCAGTTCTATTTATAATATCTTCCACTTCTTTAGCTTATTTTTGTATAGCCTTTGCTTCCTAAACTTTGTTTTATTATTTAACGTCTATATCTTGTTGATTCTGATATTGACTCTACATAGCTTCTTGTTGTGTTACTTATGGTACTCCTACTTTTTATTATATTTCATTGGTCCTTTGTTCCTCCTTCACCTCCTCAAGTTCAAGTATGCCTTACAAATTTTTTTGTCCAGCTACTTCCCCAATCATATTTGTATTCATGGGCTCTTCATCCCCTTCAAGCTCAGTGTCAGATTTGGTATGCATGGGTGATTGCACTTTGCCCAACTAATATTTTTGTACCAACTTATTTCTCCTAGATTTCATTATAGGTTTGAGGGTTTATTTTTGTTTATTCATACCTTAGGATAAGCTTATGGATGTGTTCAAGGTCACCAGAAAAAGATTTACGTAGCACTGTATTTAGTAGATAAATTGATCACCTACATATATGATGATCCTATGGTTGGTTTCATTGAAAATATTTGAGCCTCCAACTTGCACTGAGATTATTCTTGTTATATAGTGTCAATAAAGATAAAAATAAGGTGGTTGAGTAATATCAACCTAAAGGTTTTGTCTTACTTGATTTTGCACTTGGTAAGTGGGAATTACTTTATAAAATAATAACTCCTTCTCCTCCTATATATCATATACATATATTTCAATGTCTTCTAACATTTATTTGATCACTTCTTGTTCTTCCATGCCCAACTCATGTAGGTCACACTCAGCAACTATTTTTCGAACTAAGGGATGTTTGATCCATGACTTTATTTTTCTATTTATTTTCCTTGGTTGAGGTAGTGAGGTTCAGCATGTAGGTGATTTATTATGTCCTTTTTATTGCTAAACTAGAGCTTATGACTATATTGGATGTGTTGTTTGGGCTTTTGGCTATGTGGGTTGTTGCAAAAGTACTTGCTCTACTTGTGTTTGTTGTGCCTACAAAGGGATGACATTGAATAGAGGCACCAACCTCATACTAGGGATTTTTACTTGTAAACTTGAACCTTTTCTTCAACCATTAGTTTCAAAAATGGCATTGGAGTGACAGTTGGGGTATCCAACTCCTAAACCTTAATCTAGATGTCATTATGCAATTTGGTAATTTAAGCATGTTATCACATATATTGTATTGCATCATGTGGAATCCTAGGGTGTGATTGAATCAAGGCTATGGATTCCAACTATCTTGTGTTGAATAATAACAATTATTTGTAATATTCACTTATTTTAGTCTGTATAATACACATAAGGACATTATGAAGACAAAAATATGGATTTACAATAACTAGCCCTAGTGGAAACTTCCACTGTATGAAACATAGTAAAAGGATTTAAAACTAGTACTCAAATGTCTATTTTCTTCCCATAGGTACATTCTCTATATTTTTGTTAAGCTCAAATACCAAAAAAATTGGGTAGTTTAAATCCTCTTGTAGCTTCATCATTCAATAGGCAATGTCAACGACACCTCTTATCACTTGTTTTATTTACTTTGTGGTTTTTTAGAATATTTTAGAAATACATTGCACCATGAAGCGCAATGAAGAATCCTCAATCGAATGAATAGGAGTTATTCACCCTACCTTAGTAGTATATTTTTATATAATATCTATGTATATTGATGGCACTATAGACTTATAAAGTATGAGATATTTACTATGATTGGGTAGATGAGTTACTCATGCCATGGTGTGCATAGAAATATAGATTGTAACATATTGAGCTAAATGGATACCTCCTTGAGTATATAAGCTCAAAAAAGTCATCATAACCTTATATAGCTACTCAAATGTAAGCATCTTAAGTAATCCTTCGATGCCAGAGCCTTGGAATGGATGTTGTAGTGTTAGGTCTTCTACTTGTGCTTCCCCTTTGGCATCTTAACTAAATAATGTGGTTTTTGTTATGTCTATGGATTTCAACATCTATAGATCATTGTATTTAATCTATTATAGACATATCCCAATTCTTATTTCCTCTTTTTGGCTAGATGATATTAGAATCAATAGCTAATCTTTGTACATTGCTTGATCAATAGTTTGGGCTAAATGATTGCTCAAGTAATTGCACTCTAGTTCAAAAGGTAGATCATATAAGTCTCTTTTGATCTAAAGGTTCTAATGTTTTATCATTTTCCATACCCTATTCTTTTATATATGTTAGCACCCAATTTCATGTCACCACATCTTTTGAATTCATTAACTATGTGCACATGAATTTTTCTTTTTTAATTAATTTAGTTGTTGTATATCACCTTGATAGAGATGTTTGGTGTCTAAGATATTTAATTTATATCTTTGGAAATTATTATATGTAAGTAGTTGTCCTTTTTGTTAATCAATTTTATTTATGTATCCACTTGACCATTTGTTACAAAATCTACCTTGAAACTGATGTAATCTTTTGAATGCCATGTCATTAATGGTTTGACTTGAACATTGGGATTCTACTTTCTTTACAACTTTTCACCACCTTCCTAGACTTAGTTTTAATGCTCAGTTTAGTTGCAACCAATTATCTATGATGAGATGTCTCTAGAATGTTATTTCATCCTATGATGATAACTAGTTCTTAATGGTTTTGATGTGTTGTGAAATAATGAACATATTACACAAACATTATAACAAGAGAAAAAAAAATATTAAAAATAACATTAAATGAAATCCTAACTACATGGTGCTACTCAGTACCCATTCAATTTTTAGTATAATGATAGAGATTAAATATGATATGGCTTAAGTCTATAGCCATTTATTCATCCTATTAATATGGATACCTACAAATATTTCATCACTATGGTACCCTATGGTGATTATTCGTGAGTGGTGTAGGGCCCTTTCCATCTTATGTAAAACTTTTTGGAGAATGCTTTAAATATGATCTCATAAAATAATATTGTTTGGACTGGGTAAAAATTCTTAGATCCTAAGTTACAATCATGCCATGTTTTTTGAGTTTGTTGATATAATGTCTACTATGTTATTAATATATTTTATTCCACCTAGGTGAAATCCATCAACCTTGCATATAGGGAATCTTTATCTCCTATTCTCATGACTATCACAATGCACAAAGTAGGCACAATATATTCCATAGGTAATACTTCCTCAATGCCATATAGAAATTGGAATGGATTGAACCTATTAGAGCTATTATAATGTGTTTTATACGCCCATATAATCACAAGGATTCAATCCTCCTAATAATCTCTCTACACATTACAAAAAAAATTAACATTTTCACCCAAACTTTATTGGATACTTTTTCCTGTCCATTGGCCTATGAGTGGCAAGTTTTGATTTTATGGTGTAATATCATGAACTCTTTATTTATAATCTTGATAGTATTATTAATAAAGTGCATGTATATATAACTTACCAACTTAAATATACATCCAAACCTCATGATGATGTTTTCATATAAAAACTTGGCACCATCCTTCACTTTGCATCTTACAGAGGTAGCAGCTTCCACCCATTTTGTGAAATATTCAGTCATAGTCATAACGTATTTGGCATGATTTTACTTACTTATGGGAGATATAGGTCCAATAAAATCAATCCCCCTTTCTTATAAGGTTACTCTACTAACATAGGTACTAAAGGTATTGCATCTCACTAGTTGAGCTCACCCATTATTTGAAAAACATCGCAGTGTTTAGAAAATCTATGCACATCTTGAAATATCATAGACCAAAACATACCATTATGAATCATTTTCCTCATAGTGGCTTCTCTTATGATGTGGCCTCCTACAATCCCTTGGAGATCCTTTTGAAGAAGATGTGGTTGCTCAAGCTCTAGAGATTGCCTCCACAATACATCATCTTTGCCAAGCTTATACAATAATACAGTAATGAGTCTATACATTACAGATTGGGTAACCATATGCTTATTATCCCACTTAGTGTAGTGTGCATGAAAATTTCCCTATCCAAAGAATTTTTTTTTCTCTTTTATGTTATCTGGAACTGTAAATTTTTTAAATAAAGGTGCATCAGGGGATTCATCTTTAATTTCCTCTATTTCCTCTCCATTGAAAATTTTATATGAGATGATCTAGTCCCACATTATCTCATCTTGGGATAACATTAATCCATAATTTAAATTCTTAAAATAATATCAACCACCTTGATATACATCCTCCCAGCATTGGTTCTTTAACAAGATATCACAGTGCCTATTGATCTGTGATGAACTTGAAAGGAGTAGCCAATAAGTAATTCCTAAGATTTTTTGATGTGAACACCATGTATAGTGATTTTATATCTATGGTCATGTGATTATTTTTTTTAGTTGATAGTTTCCTACTAGAAAATGTATTGAGTGGTCCAATCCACCTTCACCTAGTTGCACTACGACAACCTATACTATAGTACCAGAAGCATTCCCATATATGTGGAATGGCTTATTTTAGTTAGAAAATACTAAGACAAGTGTTGTTACTAACATTTTATTCCAATAAATGAATGTTGCTTAACATTCTCGTGAGTATTCAAATTTGGTATGCTTTCATAGTAGTTTATCCATGGATGCAAATATAGTGACATGCCCTTTTATAAACTTCTTATAATATGTGATACGGCAAAGGAAAGTGCACACTTCAGTTGAGTTGGTATGAGGTGGCATTCATACTATAGAAAATATTTTAGTTGGGTCAACCAAAATTCTATCATTACACACAACATGGCTCATAAAGACACCAAAATTTGTAAAGAGTAGACATTTCTTTAAATATAAAGCAATGCACAAAGCTTAACATCACTACAACATTAATCTTTGTCTTGATGAGTGTTATTTAAATAGAGATAATATCGACCAATCTTCTAGATGAACTTCCATGAAATCATGAATGAAATGTTTGAATGCATATACTACATCTCTAAAAAATACAATACTTGTATTCTTGAAACCAAATGTCATTACCTTGTATGCAAATGAACCCATTTCAATAGAGAAGGGCGTATTGGCTTTATCCCCACTAGAAATTCAAATCTTGTGATATCCAATGAAATAATCAATAAAGGAATATGTACTTCATTTTCAAAATAAATAGTAAATAGATCATTAACACAAACATCATTGAGTACATGGTAATCCCCAAACACCTAAATGTTTCTTATTTTTCTTAGGTTGAAAAACCATGGGACTCACCAACTCTACCTTTTCAAATAGATAAATAATTTGAAATTTTTATATTCAATCCAATTTGACTTTTAATTTGATCTTCATATTAGGATTGAACTTGTAGGGTCACTTTTTGATAGGGCACAAACATTTTTTTAAATATATATATATATATATATATATATATATATATATATATATATATATATATATATATATATATATATATATATATATATATATATATATATATATATATATATATATATATATATATATATATATGCCAGAGAAAGATATACGCCATTTATCTCTAAAATTTTGAATGAAAACATGTCTTGGTAATCTCTTTATAGTTGTAAGGCCTTAGGAATATGATTTTGTCCCCAGTAATCTCAAACTATTACAATGTTAGGGGCAAATTTGGTTACAAAATTGCCTTGAATCTTTAGGAATGGTTTTTTATTTATCTTACTTGGTCCACTAGGCATACTATCTTGTAGAATGAATTTGCATTTCCATTGTGGAATGCCAATATTGCATAGTCTCTCCTCTTTAATTTGATCTATGTGTTTCACTAGATTGGGCTCATCTTCACACCCTGGCATAAAAAACCCTCTAAATCAAGATATTTACCACTATCATTGTCACTTGACTATGTTAGAGAGTTGTTTATTATATTACACAACTAAACTAGGAGTTGTTCTTTTTTATTAGATTTGGATATTCACACTATGAGATATAATTCATGTGTATATTCTTCATGAAAGGATTATTTAGTAGCATTTTTAAAATCATTATCATGCCCATAACAGAGGAAATTTTTTAATTCTTTGCAAGGTGTTATGTACTAGTGGGTTATCATCTTCAAACATAAAATTTGGAATAAAATCCTATTGAAGTTGTTCCCAATGTTTGGTTTGCCTTATATAATATTGATGCATGTAGAACAATGGTTGAATACCTTTCAGGGTTGGTTCAATATATTACATAAGAATTGCACTATTATTATATAGAAAGTCTACTTAAGATATTATTGGTGAATTTATTGAAGGAGAAAAATGATATTCAATGTGAACCTACCTAATTAGAGACTTTGTTATAATAGTTTTAAATACATGCTATTCTTCTTGTGCAGTGATTCGTTTCCACTTTTGACATTCTATAGACTATACCCCATTTTGTCATTCATCTGCCCCCACATTAAACCAACTATTACCCCCATAATAATAAGGAAAATTTGGCTATTTAGGAGTCATATATGGATTTTTTCATATTTATTTAAAGTTATGACCACTAGTTTATCTTTTTAATGCGTTTTAACTGATTGTGCATAGTGTTAATAAGATTTCAACCATCATAAGCACATTTTTTATAGATTAAGGTAGGGTAATGGGTCTATAATATATTCATGTTGATGAACTAAAAATCCCCTCACAATTGAATCTCAACCACTTTACTTTGAACATCTTCTAACCATCCAAAGGGTCTAATTCTGCCATAATATACTAAGCTCAGTTTTACTTGACTATAGCTCAAAGTTGGTTGACCAATGCCTTCCCATGTTGAACAAGGAATCATATTGACTGTAATTATGATGTAAAATAATAAATTTTGAATTTTGTATCTAGTCAACTCAATATCCATTCATGAATCCATATCTCAAGGCTTCTTGGTCTTAACCTACCAAACTACTTTATTGACCCATGTATGTCATCATTACACACACTCTAGGAGATTAAGTAGGAAATTAGTGGTATTATGGGACATATCCTCATTGCATAACGTATTTAGTAGTTTCATTAGATACATTAAAATGATCACAATTCCCTCTTTCTATATTATCTTAATAATTTTCCCATATATTTGAGCATCAATAATTATGTTATCATCATCAACGATTGATTTTTATTGTATTTAATATAATACCTATGCATCTTGATACATTAAATAATTTTATGCTATAGGATTAGGATATTTATCCCTCTAAAAATTTATAATACCATGATATTGAGGAATTTCTAAATGAGGTAAGCCCTGTTCAGGGCTATGTTACCTTATGATGGCTTACACAATTGCATTTTCCTTTGGTTGTGCATTGATCATTTTTACATTGTACACTAGCTTTTATTTTCTTTATTTATCTAGGATAGGAAAATATTCTATTAGATGTTAACCTTTGACCCTAAATTATACATAATAATGTTGTCTTTGAGAATTGATGAGATAATTCCTCACATAATGATTATATGCATTACATATGGGTCAAGATTTCCAATTATCATTATTGTGACATCCTTTATATCTATCACAATATCCTCCCATATATCTCCCTCTATATCTTCCTCTATTATATTGATATCCCATCTTGTGTATTATTTCCCAATATATCCTCCTAGCTAATTCATCTCTCCATCATATCCCTAATATTAATGTTGAGGAGAACGTCGAGTCTAGATTACCTATTGTTGTTAAATATTTTTGTTATTCCAATGTTACACATACTAACCAAAATATCGGTATGATGGAGATGATGTATTATTCCATCTTGATAGGCCCTATGGATGGTACTATGGTGATGAAGGACTATAGAATTGCAGTGATCAAAGCACCCATCGTAGACTACTTTGAGTGATATTTATAATATCCACATTTGGTCCTAGAATTGATTGCTTCATAATTGGTATTTATTAGGACACAACTATGAAGACATTATTCATTATATCTTGATTTACCTCTTAGAAGGCTTAGTAGTTAATATCCATCATGATTTGTAGATTTGTAAAAATTATAGTAAAAATGTGACTTTCAGATATATTACTAGAGAATATGGCACTTTGACGTAGGATGTCCAACTACCCTATAGATTTCACAAAATTCCATTTTAATTATTGGACAGTCATTCCTATTATTTCCATTGTGGGCACACTCTACTCACCATAAGCCTAATTTAGGATTATAATTATCATTCATCTCATCTCTCTTCCTCATGAGGTCATCTAACTTAGCTCCTAATTTTGATCTTGTTGATGGAAAATCCACTTAATTTTCTAGTTGTTCAACTCTAATAGTAGTAGATCGATCATTAACATTGGTGGAGAATTGGGTTTGGGAAATAGCATAATTTATTCTTGGTCATAATCCCTCTACAAACCAAGAATCCTTATCTTTATGTTCTAAAATAAAATCAAGTTTTTTCATCATATCAGAGAACTTGTGATCATATTCTCCAACTATTTCTCCTAATTTTTATTGAATTTTATTCATATCTTGAATCACTTGACTTGAAAATTTTGAACTTAAATTTTAATACTATCAGTTCATTAACTTGAGTGAAATTAAAGGCATTTACACATCCTCCCAAATCCCCACATGTTCACATTTCTTCACATCATCTGATGTTACCCCTTTTACAACCCATTCCACTTCATAGGTTTACCAAGTATTATTATGGGTTTGAATAACCATCATATGGAATTAAAGGTAAAGACATACCTAAATGAAGTGACATAACTAGTAGGCTACGAGTTATTACTATAGCTATTCAAATACTTGAAACTATGGCTAGTGGTGTCTTCCCACTGGTTATTGCATAATTAAGCAACTGCATTGTGTTTGCTATGACTATTGGCTGCTTGACACTATTCTTTTAGGCACAATAATAAATCCTAATTTTTTTAACTCATTTATTTAAAATACCCATTTGATTATTATAATGATCCTTACAAACTTATTGGTAAAAGTATCAAACCAACCTGAATCAGCTTCTCTCTCTATAATTTTTATACCTTTTATAAATAAAGTGGGCTTGGGAATACGTACCCATGAAATGATTGACATTTATTTATAACTTATATATTCAATATTGAACCTAAAATATTACTACCTTGATTTTTAACATTTTCTCGAGAACTTTCCTTCCTATTTCTAGCTACAAACACCTCTCTTAACTATGATCTACCTCTACTTCCTAGCTAATCTACCTCAACATTGCTGCATCTAGCATCCACTTTCTCATCGGTCCCTTTCTCATATTCTGCATTCCCTTATCTTTTAGTATTATCCACATCTTATTTAATCAACTTCTCTTCTCTATCATATTTTTCACGTATGTTTCCACCTCTAGCAATATATTCTATATTCCTAGTCCTATTCTTAGTTACATAAGGTTCATTTATCTTATTCAACCTTAATTGATATCATATTTCCCTTTCGACTCCAAAAACTTTATTCTCATTATAAGTCTTTTGCCTTCCATTTTTTAGGACCATATTCAAGTTCCTCTTACTCAACTATTCATCATCTACTTTCTCTTGCACAGACCCCCATGGTACCCGAAGAGACTACTTCATGTTGGTTAGAGTAGACAACATGGCCTTTTCCACAACCAACATCCTGATCAACAAAGCTAGTCACTACAACAATTTCCCTCTAATTCTTTGGATAAATCAATATTTTGAAGTCTCAAAAGTTATGAATCCTTATTCCATGAACTTTGTGATATAGCTATCAATCATAGTATTTATCCAATAATTTATTGCTTGAGATCAATCAATATATAAGTTACATAATGTTTCCATTTTTGACTCAATCCAAACTATAAATTATATTCATCTTAGACTAAATCAATAGTATTCTAATCTAACTAGCCACATAACTAACAATCTAGGCAATTTACACTAGAAAATTTCATATAATTTTCCATAGACATGTTATTGGATAATATCCTTTACAGTTTTTCCAACTCTCTATTATTCTTCCTATAGAAAAACCCTAATTCTCTCATATAGACATATTTTCATGTCTATCTTCCTTGAAAACCATCTCAGCATATTTCATTCAAATAGGTTCCACACTCACTGCACCATTGTTAAAAAAGGTTGTTGTAAATACTATATAATGTGCTAATTATAGGAATAACTTGCATAGTGGATAATACCAATAGGTGAAAAAGATATGACAATAATATAATCCATATTAGTATCAAATTAGATAATACATTAAAATAAAATAGAGTACTCACTAGAAACCATATAAATAAGATAAGAAAAACTCTAATAGAATGATTCTATTAATCTATATCAATACATAAAACTAGATTTTATTACATTAAAGTGATATATATATATATATATATATATATATATATAGTATTTTATAATCATATTATCTCTTCACATTATATCCTTTTGAGACACAAAAGGAGAGACTCTTTTTGTTCTTCTATTACCTAATTAGGCTTACAAGGCTGAATACATACAAAAGACAAAATCATACACTTTACATATGTGTTCATCTCATATGATATGTGGATTTACCAAGTTCCATTCTTCATCCAACAAATGCAAAAATATCTAAATATAAATTTCTAGAGTACGAGGTGGTGTAATATGAAAGATGTGTGACACTAAAGTTAGGGGTCCCAACCACCAATCCCCTTACCTTCATTTTAATTTTTATATGGATTTTTTAGGTGTTGTTATAGGCATACCAAATTAATTATGCTTATGTTCTAGTGTCATGTGAAATAGAGGATTTATTTTCATAAGATGAGTAACAAAAAAAACAAAAACTCTTCATAGAAAGGTATTACTTGTTGGTTTTTTTTTCACTTTCCCCTCATTTTACTCATCATTAATTATGTTAATCTATATTAAATAATGATTAAAATGGATCAATTAGATATTTTAATTTCATTTATTTCCATTTGAATGAAACATGTGTTCATTTTAATTAAACTAAATTTAGGGAGGATGATTATTTTGGGTGATGGGTAAGGAGTTTTTCTGCATAAATTACACAACATGCATAAGATCCAAAGAGGAGAGATTATTTATCTAAAGAGGAGATCCAAGCCACTAAGGGAAGAGCCTCAAATTCACAATTGAAAATAGTTGCTTAACATTTGGGTAAATTTTATTTATTTGTTCACCACTCCCTCAAGTGGATGGATAAATGTATTTTAGTGAAAAAAATTCACCCAAAAATATGGTAAACCATCTATATCTCCCCTTCATTAGATAAATAACATTGTAAATTCAATGCCATGGTGATGTTTAGATTAAATTCATTATATGGTCTATAACAGACATCAAAACATATGTAGGGAGGTGCTTGGAATTCAAATTACACAGGTTATTTGATTTAGTATATAGTTGATCATGAATATATGATACATGATAGGGAGTTTGGTAAGCTCATTTTATCCCAATTTTAACAATGTTTTTCTTTACTATCGAGACATTATTTATTTATAACACATAAAGACAATTATTATTTAATTTTAGAGATCATAAATGAGCTCAATGGAACTGGTATAGCAGCAAGAAGATGCTAAGAAACATGTTGATAATGTAATTGAACTTGATATAATTTTTAAATAAATATATAAAAATTCTCACGAGAAACTATTATTGGTAGCACTTGATGAATTCTTTGATGCACCTATGTTCCAAGCTCCTATTTGCATTTTATGTTTATTCATATATTTTTATCATAGAGGTAATCTCAAAGCATGAATCCTTAGGCATATGTTGTTTTTTCATTACATCTAATCTAGTTAACTTTTTATTAACTCATACTTTAATGCACACACATAAATAATCACGATTGAAATATATTATTCTTTGGATGCAGGATATAAAATGTCCTTTTCCTTATATTATTGGACATGAGGTTGTTGGGTGATTTTGTTTGATATTTTATAAATTATAATGCCTTTCTCTCC
Organism: Torreya grandis; assembly: GCA_037957365.1. Taxonomy (NCBI): domain Eukaryota; kingdom Viridiplantae; phylum Streptophyta; class Pinopsida; order Cupressales; family Taxaceae; genus Torreya; species Torreya grandis. Next base: position 185,986 of record JARHVA010009235.1, on the reverse strand, counting down.
TGAATTTTTGAGATATTAAAATAGAGTGTGACTTATTTTATTATTGATAGTGCTTATGTGGGTGTTATTAAATCTCAGGCTGGGGACCATGTAATTCTTTATTACTAGGTAAAATGTATAGAATGAAAATTTTTACAAGTAGTTTAAAAAATATGAGTGGTAGATTGGTTGTGATTTTAAGAATGTAAAACATGGTCTAGAGCAATAAATCTAGATAAAGGAACACATTAATAGTTATAATGACACTCGATTTAGTACTGAAATGGTTTAAAGAGAGAAGATGGAGGACAAAGGGAACTACCTCATAATTGACATATTGAAAGCCTCAAAGATGAGTGTAGGGATCTAGTAAAAAATGAGAGTGTTAACACATTAAGAAGGTCAGTGAATGAGTAAAAAATTAGTAACTCAAAGAGATAAATATACCATGGAAATGTTGAAAGCCTATCTAAAAAATAAGTAAAGGGAGATAGGCCATTCAAGGATAGAAAAGGGACTGTATATCAAGATCTATTATTTTTTCCCTTATATCCATAATTATAAAAAATCATTTTCATTGGTCTCCTTAGAATGATAGTGTCACATGTGGGGGTTTCCCATTCAGTTGGATTGGTCTATCCACCAATTCCTTCTCTAAATTATGGCCTTTTCCCAAGTTCTCTCTTATATTATGTGTCATGATATAGATAGATGCCAACTCTATTATAAAACACCTCTTGATTGAAATTATATATAAATATATATATATATATATATATATATATATATATATATATATATATATATCAATGTGTATTTAAATTAAACAAATGTTAAAGTAGTTTTGACATAGTTTCCTCTTGTGAATAATTTAAATAATTGGTATTATAGTGTGCTAGACTTTTGACATGAAAACTACCAAAATATTTGGACATAATATTGAAATGCCTATAATAGTACAAATTCTCTATTTTGTCACCTTGATATGTTTTTTCTAACATTATGTCTAGATCTGGTAAATTCTAGGTGATGATAAAATCACATCATTTTTAGATTAATTTATGCACATTTATAATTTTTAACTTCAAAGTTGATTAGAATCATATTCCTAAGTTCTAGTACATTGTTAATATAAATCCCTAGTAGTTTTGAGGTAAGATTAATCAAATTGAAATGAATTTTATTTGTACCAAGGATAGGAAGCATCATTTTTTTTTCATGCTCACATTTTTAGTTTATATAATATCAATATCTCATTGATTTTTTTACATAAATTTCAAGTATATCCTAAGACTAACCAAGAAAATATTCTCATGGAGTAAGGAGATAATATTAGTGATAAATATACTCGCATTCAAGGTCTGAAAAACCATGTGGTTACTTTAGAAAGGGGAAGAGTTATGTTTTTGGGTTTCATATCCATTGAATTTAATTAGATGAAGATGTGCAGAGGGTAATTTATCCTTGGAAGCTTCAATGTAATAAACCAAAAACCCTGAGGATGTTAGCCATGAGAAGCTCAAGACAAATATTGCCAACTGCATGGCTTATAAAATTGATAAGCCCTTGAATTAACTATGATGTGTTTCACAAAGAGAATTGGTGACTTCCTCAAAACTACCATATGACTAGTACATTATTTATAAGTAAGTGGAATGATCGATGAACCCATTTAAATGGAATCATGTTGTCTATGGAGTATTATGGGAGAAAAAGACACTTTTTTCTTTCTCATATTTGAATTTTAACTTAGCTCTATAGGAAGCAAAACTAATAAAAAAAATAGTTTAAATGGAAAGTGATTTAGTAGATTTTTCTTCCAATTTCTCTTGATAATTCTTGTTTTAATAACATTGTGATGTTGTTCATGGGTTTGGACAATAACCTTGATGGGGGGTATTACACCCACCTATATTTGTATTTTTTTTAAGTGTTTGTGTCTTTTAATTTTGTTTATAAAATGAGATAAGAATGATTGATGAAGGAAAGGCAACTCTTAAAATGAAATAAATGGAAAGTGACAATTATAATATGTATGATCTTATTGTAACTCTTAGCAACTTATTAATGGTACTTTTATGTTTATAATGGTCCCTTAATTGTTTATTAATGGTCCCTTATATTTTATATTAAATCCCTACTTGGTCAAATATTCATATTACATTTAAAATAATAAATACAAATGTATTCAGCTGATGGTCCTTGTATTTCCTAAAGTGGGCATTTTATTTTAAATCAATAAGATTTTATTTTGTATTAATGATATGTAGGTTTTTTTTTATGACCTTTATGTACATATTTCCATATCACATTTAAAAATAATGAATGTCAATGGTAAAATAATGTGTTAGTTTATAAATTATTATTGGTCAAATTTTTAAAATTCATTTGTCCCTTTGGTCCCAACCATCAATCATATTAAAAATATGAGGAAAAAATGGCATTTCACCAAAAACATCATTTCACTTATCAGAATGTATATTTTTCTCCCAAATGACCTTTTCAAAATTTACAAATGTTAAACTATATAAATCTATATTTTTAGAGTACGAGGTGGCATAATATGAAAGATGTGAGATCCTGAAGTTAGGGGTCCCAACTACTAGTTCCATTCCCCTATTTATTTATAAAGATAATAAAGAAATTGTAGTTTGTAATTTATAAAGAATGACATTAATGTTTAAGTATGAAATTAAACATCAATAAATAATTGATTAGGTTTAATACTTATCTTCATGTTTTTATTTATCTTGTTATATGTTACTATGTATCACAAAGACTATGTGTTTGTCATGATCCATATCATGTAAATTTATATATCATCTTGTCTATATTATCATGAGATAAATTATGTGTCCATCAGTATCAACATATTTTACATTTCACATAGCATGGGATAACATGGGGAAATGTTTATTATATACATACATTTTCATAGATACATATTTATATATTATACCACCGCATTTTATGTTTTATATTAAACATGGTGCATTTACTTTATTTCTTTTGAGATATGAGATTCATATGTTTATATCAAATATCCAATGGTGGCATATATCTCACCTTTTATACTAAAAAAATATGCATAAGTCATGTATAATACTTTATCAAAATAGTATAACTTGTAATCTACTAAAATATTATTCCACTTGGAATTATACACAAAATAAAAACAAAATAATGATAATTTTGGTTGTGGAGGAATTTTCATTTTTCAACTATTATAAGAGTATTGTGTAATAAATTCTCACAATGCTTGTTTTATTTATGTATATGATTGGAGGAGGCAATGATGTGGACTTAAACTCTAGAAAATTATACAAATAAAACCTAAACATTACTATTGTGATGGTTGTTTTTGTTACATTCACCTCCACTTGAGGCTTACAACTATCTACAATACTTTTGGTTATGCTAGTTCATTACACATCATCATTTGCTAGAACTTGTACTAGGTTTTGATTTTAAAAAAAATCTACCAAAATATATTAGTTTGTATAGAATTCCACCAAATTGATTTATTTTGATAGCATAGATCAAAATGGTTGTAATATTTCAGTTAATACATATGTCACATGATTTTTTTGTGGGTGATGTTGGCATTTGAATAAATCTTATTAAATAATGGAAACATCCCACATAGTAATGTCACCTACCAATAGGCAATGTCCAATGGTATATAATAGGCAACATAGAAATGGTCTCACATATTCATTAATATTTAAATTTTATATGTAAACTATATATGTTTTTGTCACTTATTAGTCTAAATTTGATATTATTAATGTAGTGTTCATCATGTTCCCCTTCTTTTTTTATTATCCTTCTCTTTCCCCATAATTTTGTGGTGTTATAGCGGTCCACTAAAAATGTATTCAATATAGTTTTGAGGCCCAGGAACACATTTCAGTTTAGTTTACAAGTTAAACACCACTAATTTAATAATTTGAATCAAATATAACCATATACCTAAAATATTATTCAACCCTCCTTTATGGTGAAACATGTTAAAAGATATAACAAACCATCTCTAAAAGACATACTGTTAATTAACTACAGATTTAAACAATAAGTTATATAATATTAAATTTTTATTTTTAAATTTAGATTATTAAATCAAGGTTACATTGTAAATTTACATGCAAACTCAAATGATGCAGAAACTGAATTTCTAGAGATCGAACTTACAAAGTCCATAATTTTGATGTGTAATTCTAGTAGAGGTATATTTTGTGCCAAAATGACCATATTAAAAATATTAATTTAGGATAAACCTACCCTATCTAGTTAAATATGTTTTCAAAACTTTTAGGAGGCCGTACAAAACCATCTAAAGGTACAAAACTACACTTTATTATAGTTTTTGATATTTTTTCAGTTTTATAAAGAAGATTATTTTGTGACCAAATATGAAGTTGATTTTAATTTAATTCATTATATTAATTTTAGTGTTTATAAGATATATGGAGATTTTAAGGCCCATTCGAGCATGCATGCAAAACTTACTAAAAATAGTAATTGAAAATTATTAGAAGATGAAAGTTCATAAAATAACATTTTTCTAAAGATTACATGGGTCAATTAGCTTAAGCTAGCTTTTGTCTTATTTATATTTTTTAATTATAAATGTTAAATCCAATTTTGAGTTGATATTTATTTAAAGACTCTTATCTAATATTTTATTCATTTAATGAGAATTAGTAGAGAACATTGTTTTCATGCAATTTCTTAGTTTTATGCCTATGGATATTTTGCTTAACTAGTATTTGTTTTTAATATTTTATATTAGAAGAATTTCAAATCTTAGAGGTAGTATCTTTGTGAATTTATATTGGGTTTTGAAAATTGGTAGTATCTTTGTGAATTTATATTGGGTTTTGAAAATTTAATTTTTGGATAATGTTTTATGATTTAATAACAGGTGTAAGAGATGATGAGAGGACATGGATGAGAAGGAAAATAAAAATTAGTTGTATTGTTGCACCAATAGTATATTACATGAGATGAAAAAAATTTATGTGGATAAGGTTAAAAATATAAAGTTTTCAATTGTTTAGTAAGAATATTATATATATATATATATATATATATATATATATATATATATATATATATATATATATATATATATATATATATATATATATTAACATTATACAATTTTAACAAAGTGTTTCAGGTTGATTGTGATGTTTCACATGTAGGAATTGATGTTGTGTTGATTCAATAAGCAAGGATATTAACATATTTTAGTGAGAAAAAGAATGATGTATGAAAGAATTATTATATATATGATGTTGAATTTCATGCCATTATACAAGTATTAAGAAATCGGAGGTCTAACCTAGTGCCTAAGGAATTTATGTTATTTATATCTCATGAGGATTGGAACTATGTCGACACTCAAACAAAAATTTAGGCATGAAAATTAGGTGTAATTATTATAGGGATATACTTTTTCTTAGAAACATAAATCAGGAAATCAGAATCAAGTAGTTGATGCTTTGAGAAAGAGAGTGGCATTGTTAACTACTATGGTGAGTAAAGTATTTATATTTGGATTTTTTAATGCATTTAAGCCAACTTTGGGCAATATAGTTGAATAATGCAAGAATCCACTAGTGGGTGAGATAGGTACTAATCATAATGAATGATTGATATATAATGGTTATTTATTCAAAGAAAATAATTATGTATTCTAGTTGGATCTCTAAGAGATAATATTAAAAGAGAATTTCATAGTGGTGATTTGGGAGGACATTTTGGTAAGAATATGTCAATAAATTTCATGGAGGATAAGTACTTTTGGACAAATATGAAGAGAGATATGGAAATATACATTTAAATATTTAGTATATGTCATGTGGCAAAGGATTATGCACAAATAATAGGGTTATACATGCCACTACTAGTTCAAAGAGGACCCTAGATAGATTTGACTATGGACTTCATGTTAGGGTTACCAAACATGCATAGAGGTAATGTTTCAATTTTTATTATTGTGGATAGATTTTGTAAGATAATTCATTTTATTGCATCTAAGAAAACTAATGATGCCACTAGAGATGTAGAACTACTTTTCAAGGATGTTGTGTGATTGCATAGTGTTTTAAAAAATATTACATTATATAGGGACACAAAATATCTAAGTCATTTTTAGAGGACTCTATGAAATAAGTTAGGAACTAATCTATAATTTCTTAGTACATACCACCCACAAAAGGATGGTTAGATATAAGTTGTGAACATGAGTTTTATAATTTTGTTGAGATGCATAGTTGAAGAGAATCTTAAGTAATGGGACTTGACTGTATCATAGGCTTAGTTTGCACATAATAGTTTTGTGAATAGGTCAATAAGAAAATCATCATTAAAAAATTTTATCAAAGAATTTTTTTTTTTTAATAGATTTTGTACAATTACAAATTATATAAGGAGTTAGTGATGATGCAAAAGTATTTGCACAACATATACAATAGCTACAAGAAGAATTAAGGAGAAAACTAAAAGAAAGTAATGAAAAACATAATGTAATGAAAAATGTAAGGAGAAGGTCAAAGGTTTTTTAATAATGAGATTTATTGATGGTCTATTTTATGAAATAAATATTTTTAACATGCACATACGACAAGTTGAAGTATAAGAAAATTGTACCATGAAGAATTGTGAATAAAATCAATGACAATACTTATTTGGCAAGTTTGCCACAAAATTTTGATATCTCTCTAGTAATTAATGTTTTATTTTTATATGAATTTCATAGATAAAATGGTGAATGGGAAGAAGATGAAGAATTATATTATAAGTATTAGATACCAAAGAAGAGAAAATAAAAGATAGCACAAGTTCTAGATAAGAAGATAGGCCACACAAGGCACGTGAGTTATAACATGTATTTTATATAGTGGGAAAGACAAAATTAGTAAGAAGACACTTGGATTTTAGAATAGGATATAAAATAATTGACACAAATAAATGGCAAAAGTATAATAAAAGTAATTCCAGTAGTTGAGTTATTTTCGATCAGAGTAGAATGTTGCAGAAACTAAATTTTTTGAGATCAATCTTCTAGATGTAATAATTTTTTATTTGTAACTCCATTAGAACTCTCATTTGCATAAAAAAAACTATGTCAATTTTTTAAATTTATCCATAACCATAAATATCTAACAATAAATATTTTGACAAACTTTCTAGAGGCCATATGTGACCATCTAAGGGTCTAAAACTACATTTTATTATATAAAAGCAATTCCAGGAGTAGAATTATTTTCAATCAGAGTAGAATGATGTAGAAACTAAATTTTTGGAGATCAATCTTATATATGTAATAATTTTTTATTTCTAACTCCATTTGAACTCTCATTTGCATAAAAAAAACTATCTCAATTTTTTTAATTTATCTGTAACCATAAATATCTAACAATAAATATTTTGACAAACTTTCTAGAGGCCATATGTGACCATCTAAGGGTCTAAAACTAAATTATAAATATATTAGCATTGGAAACTCTGAGAGCATTAGTCAACATGTTATGTAGTAATAATGATAAAACATAAATATGATACGTATCAAGCATGTTATTTTTTTTTTGATATATGATAATGTGAGATTAGTATGTATATAGCCAATTTTGAATACTACTAGGTGTTATTTTATCATGCCATTCATTTAATTTTATGTTTCCTATTATAAGTACTCTGATCATTGGTGGTATTTTACCTTGGGTCATTTTGCTACAATTATATCTACTTTAAGTATTAAACCACACCTCAAAAATAAAGTGTTAAAATCATATTATTTTAAGTTTCTCAACTTTTTATATCATATCATTATTTTAAATTGTTAAATTATTATGAAATGAAATATCATTTTAAATTTCCTAACTTGTTATATCTTACCCTAATTTTATGATAAAATATTTATTATACTTAAGTATTTAAAGTCATCAAGCCAATGCTACCTCTCACAATAAAAGAAAAATATAGATACCAAATAAAAATTGAGGTTTGATGTAAATACTATAAAAATTTGATTAGTTACTACCTAAAAATAACATATATTTTTGTAGTGCATGCATACTCTAAATTGATTAGATTGAGTTACCAATAAAAGTGACATTAACAAAGGTTAGTATGGGTATTATTATGATTACATTATACACTGGAGTGATTCAGACAATTGTCAAACATTGATATGTTAATTTATAGAACACTATAGTTAATAATGTGTTCACGTATGAAATAATTAATGAAACCCTCATACTATAATGAATCATCTTTCCATTGTCAAAGATGAAATATAGAGACCTCAAAATAGCTTTTATAAATTTAATTATTAAGTTGCATGGTTTTAAAATATTTTGGTACTTGTTAATTATTGGTTTAAATTAAGCATTATTTATGTTATTTTTAGCTTTCAATGGTTCAGAACCTTTCTCTCAATATCCTTTATCTATATTTTTATCTCTCTCATAAAATGTATTGCTTTTTTGAACTCCCTATCTAAAGCATTGGGATTTTTTCAGAGTCTATCCAAAGTGCTGGGACACTCTTTGGCCCTTTTGTGTGCTCCCTTTTAGTTAGAGAGCACTATTTTATTTATCTTTTTTCGACCTTCTGACCATTTTATGTCAATTAATGTGCCAATAAGATTCAAATTTTAATTTAATTTCTACATAAACATACAAACATTCTAAATCTCTCTTTAGAATGTTTTTTTTTTATAAAAACTGAAAGAATATATTGTAACACTACAAACATTATAAAAGTTAGCTTTGCATTTCCTTATATAAACTCTTCACAAGTACCACATGGAAATAAATATTCATGTAAAATCCTAAAAACCAACATGTTACCTGAGGATTTCTTTCTTTTCAAACAAATATGGTTGAATAATATATATCCTCATAATCCATCTCCAATAATATTGGATTCTAACATATACTGTAACAATCTTCGACTCAATTTACAACAATTATTTTTCATATCCATTTTATCATGTGCAATCCATTTGTGCATGCCCATTGATGCCTCTACATGAACCTTGATCTAATCATTATGGAACTACTCAATGTTATACTACACTTGTGGTCAAAAATGTTTGTGCAAGCATGCACCCGACATCCCTCTTGCATGAATTCTACAAACCAAAACAGTCCAACTTATATACCCCATAAATATTTATATGCTTATGAATGTACTCTAAGCTTGAAAAAATTCATAAAATTATACTTAGGTGATGTACTATTACTCTAAACCTAAGGTGCTTCTGCATCAAATTTCATGTTCATGAAGTAAATATATAAAAAAATTATTAATCAAAAATAGTCTATATTCAATTTTTTAAGTTTTTAGAAAAAATTAATGGTATTTGACTTCATATTTTCAAATTCATAATTAATGAAATTGAAAATTATCAAGACAATAAAATTACCAATAGGCCAAGATCCAGTACAATAACTTAGAATTGATTCATATTGAATAACTTTAAATATTTACAAACCCAGACCATGCTTAAATAATCCTCAACTCAGAAATTAGTGTTTACATGAAAATTTTGAAAAAACTAAAATCTAAAAAAAAATGCTTATTTTTAGCATATGCTATTTATAGTAAGTTTTGCATGCAAACACACATGGCTCTCAAAAAACTTCTAAATATCTTAAATGCTAAAATTAGCCTATGGGATGAAATTCAATTGAATTTGACACCCAGTTCTAAAATAAACAATTTTTAAAAATAAAAAATTCAGGAAAAAGTCATTAAACATTAATTTTAGACCCTTAGATGATCAAATTTGGCTTCCAAAAAATAATAAATCAACTCTAAGCAAATAGATACGCTTAGGATAGTATTGAACAAAAAAACAAAATGCATAAGTTGAAGAAACCGATATTAGAAAAAATATTACGATGAAGAGAATAATGATTACTCTAAGGAAAGAATAGATGAATAATAAGGAAGGTGGTAATGCATGATTATAGAGAAATATTTTTTAAACAAGGTGCACTTCAGGATGTAAGATATGAAAACTAATAATAAATGGTGGTAGTTGTGAAAATATGATTTCTAAAGAAATGGTAGAGAAACTTGGTTTGAAATGTTAAAAACTCATCTGCATCATATATCATGGTTTAATAAAGAGAGTAAATTTATAGTAAAAAAAGGTGATTAATCAAGTTTTCTTTAGGAATAAACTACAAGGATGAAATATGTTGTGATGATATTCCAATAGATGCATGGCATGTATTATTGGGAAGGCCATGAAAATATGACCAAAAAATATTTTTGATGAGGCAAAGAATACAAATAATTTTTGAAAATGTGTTATAAACATAGTTTTATTATCTTTGGCCAAAAATACATTTTCTCCACCAAAGCTATTGTCTTCATCTTACTAAAATGACCAACAAATCCTCCACTATGTAATTCTCTTATAATATTGTCTCATAGAGACACAACTGGAATGCAGAATTGTTTCACTTTGAAGAGATAACCTTCTTATATAAGGTACTCATCATGAATAGTATATGTCCCACCTATTAATAGATTCCTACATTTTTCAACTATCTTGCTAAAATATGGATCAATCTTATATAATTATTTGATAACTTCAAATCCAACTACTTCACTCACCATATTAGTTAATAATGCTACTCTCCTACTCAATGCCTCAGCTACCTAATTTTGTTTTCCTGATTTATGTGTCAACATAAATGTATACCCCTACAATAAAGAAACCCAATTTCCATGCCTACTATTCAAATTCTTTTGTGTGCTCACATACTTCAAAGCCTCATGATTTGTAAATAGTATAAACTTCTTCGGCACTAGATAATGCCTCCAATGTCTTAATGCTTGTACAATTGCATAAATTTCAACATCATCAGTAGAATACTTTGTCCATACCTCATTCAATTTCTCACTAAAAGATGTTATTGGCTTTTTTTATTGACTCAACACATCATTTATTCTCACAAATGAAACATCACAATCAACCTC
>JARHVA010009235.1:132500-170000 GCA_037957365.1 Torreya grandis | reverse complement strand
CCAATGGTGGGATATATCTCACCTTTTATACTAAAAAATTATGCATAAGTCATGTATAATACTTTATCAAAATAGTATAACTTGTAATCTACTAAAATATTATTCCACTTGGAATTATACACAAAATAAAAACAAAATAATGATAATTTTGGTTGTGGAGGAATTTGCATTTTTCAACTATTATAAGAGTATTGTGTAATAAATTCTCACAATGCTTGTTTTATTTATGTATATGATTGGAGGAGGCAATGATGTGGACTTAAACTCTAGAAAATTATACAAATAAAACCTAAACATTACTATTGTGATGGTTTTTTTTGTTACATTCACCTCCACCTGAGGCTTACAACTATCTACAATACTTTTGGTTATGCTAGTTCATTACACATCATCATTTGCTAGAACTTGTACTAGGTTTTGATTTTTAAAAAAATCTACCAAAATATATTAGTTTTGATAGAATTCCACCAAATTGATTTATTTTGATAGCATAGATCAAAATGGTTGTAATATTTCAGTTAATACATATGTCACATGATTTTTTTGTGGGTGATGTTGGCATTTGAATAAATCTTATTAAATAATGGAAACATCCCACATAGTAATGTCACCTACCAATAGGCAATGTTCAATGGTATATAATAGGCAACTTAGAAATGGTCTCACATATTCATTAATATTTAAATTTTATATGTAAACTATATATGTTTTTGTCACTTATTAGTCTAAATTTGATATTATTAATGTAGTATTCATCATGTTCCCCTTCTTTTTTTATTATCCTTCTCTTTCCCCATAATTTTGTGGAGTTATAGCGGTCCACTAAAAATGTATTCAATATAGTTTTGAGGCCCAGAAACACATTTCAGTTTAGTTTACAAGTTAAACACCACTAATTTAATAATTTGAATCAAATATAACCATGTACCTAAAATATTATTCAACCCTCCTTTATGGTGAAACATGTTAAAAGAGATAACAAACCATCTCTAAAAGACACGCTGTTAATTAACTACAGATTTAAACAATAAGTTATATAATATTAAATTTTTATTTTTAAATTTAAATTATTAAATCAAGGTTACATTGTAAATTTACATGCAAACTCAAATGATGCAGAAACTGAATTTCTAGAGATCGAACTTACGAAGTCCATAATTTTGATGTGTAATTCTAGTAGAGGTATATTTTGTGCCAAAATGACCATATTAAAAATATTAATTTAGGATAAACCTACCCTATCTAGTTAAATATGTTTTCAAAACTTTTAGGAGGCCATACAAAACCATCTAAAGGTACAAAACTACACTTTAAAATAGTTTTTGATATTTTTTCAGTTTTATAAAGAAGATTATTTTGTGACCAAATATGAAGTTGATTTTAATTTAATTCATTATATTAATTTTAGTGTTTATAAGATATATGGAGATTTTAAGGCCCATTCGAGCATGCATACAAAACATACTAAAAATAGTAATTGAAAATTATTAGAAGATGAAAGTTGATAAAATAACATTTTTCTAAAGATTACATGGGTCAATTAGCTTAAGCTAGCTTTTGTCTTATTTATATTTTTTAATTATACATGTTAAATCCAATTTTGAGTTGATATTTATTTAAAGACTCTTATCTAATATTTTATTCATTTAATGAGAATTAGTAGAGAACATTGTTTTCATGCAATTTCTTAGTTTTATGCCTATGGATATTTTGCTTAACTAGTATTTGTTTTTAATATTTTATATTAGAAGAATTTCAAATCTTAGAGGTAGTATCTTTGTGAATTTATATTGGGTTTTGAAAATTGGTAGTATCTTTGTGAATTTATATTGGGTTTTGAAAATTTAATTTTTGGATAATGTTTTATGATTTAATAACAGGTGTAAGAGATGATGAGAGGACATGGATGAGAAGGAATTTATTAGATAAAAATGACTATGTAGGATCTATAGATGCAAATGGAATAATTAATTGAAATTATCAGATATCAAAGGCAAAGGTGAGTGGAATATAAAATATAAGAAGAAGTAAATATGAATGTTAAATCCAACAATAATAGGAATGAGAACAACCACCATCAATGGAAGAGAGGACTATTAGAGATTTATAGGGAAAGAATGAAGGAATCAAGGCTGGTTTTCTAGATTATGGAGGTAGTTTAAAACCAGAGGAGTTGATAGATTAGATGAATATCATGGATAATTTTTTTAAATGGAAAAATCTAATAGAATATAATGAAGTAAATTTTTCATGCAAAAAATTTAAGGGTCATAAAATGATTTGGTGGGATCACTTGTATACAGAGACAAAAATAAAGAGTAAATGGAAGATCAACACATAGAAAAAGATAGAGAAGAAGTTTAGGGAGAAATTTATTCTTATGGTTTGTGAACAAAACCTATATCGAAGATTATAGAATGTAAGGTAAATGGATCATAGTATACAAGAGTATATATATTAATTTTAAAAACTTTACATACAAGTCGAACATGATGAAACAAAATAATAGATGGTCGTAAGTTATGTAAATGGATTGAAGTATTTTATTAACAATAAATTGATATTGAATATAATACTTCGCATGATGGAGGATTATAAATTAGCTTCGAAGCCAAAATGAAAATAAAATAGATAGACTTTAAAAATATCAAATGAGCCAAGAAAAGGATAGTACCTTATAGTAAGGGGATGAGATGGGTTCAAGACTACTAGAGGTGGTTTTAATCTCGCTAGAGTGTAATCATCACATGATGAATAATACTAATAATATAATATATAAGGGTTTCAATATAATAAAGAGGAAGAGGATTTGAGATAGGATAAGGATATGGTGGTGTTATAGGGTGGTTACCTAATCAACGTAACTCTTATGATTGTTACAAATATGGATAAGAAAGACATATAGAGTTTGAGTGTCTACACTATCATGAATAAGAAAGGAGGAAATATGACCATCCAAGAGTGAATATACTTGAGTCTAAGACAAAAAAATTACAATACATAAGTTGAATAAACCAATATTATAAAAATATTATGATTAGGAGAATAATGATTACTCTAAGGAAAGAACAGATGAAGAATAAGGAAGGTGGTAATGCATGACTATGGATAAATATTTTTCAAACAAGGTGCACTTTAAGATGTAAGATATGCAAACTAATACCAGAAGGTGGTAGTTGTGAAAATATGGTTTCTAAAGAAATGGTAGAGAAACTTGGTTTGAAATGTAAAAACTTATCCGCATCATATTTCATGGTTTAATAAAGAGAATGAATTTATAGTAAATAAAACATGCTTAATTAAGTTATCTTTAGGAATAAACTACAAGGATGAAATATGTTGTGATGATATTCTAATAGATGCATGCAATGTATTCTTGGGAACACCATGAAAATATGAAAAAAAATAAATTGTGATGAGGTAAAGAATACACATACTTTTAAGAAATGTGTTATAAATATAGTTTTATTACCACTTAAAGAAGAAGGAAAGGGAGAAACTATGATGTTCAAAAACTAATTTATCAAATACATAAAGATGATAGGTTGGTGCTATGTATTAATAAAAAAGAAAAATAAGACACATAAATGGTAAAAATACTAGTTTAAAAAATAAAAGTATTGAAATAATATGCATATTTTATATTTGATGATTTAATAGATAGTTTACTACCCTAGAGAGACATTCAAAATCATATTGATTTGATTCAAGTATCAACTCTAACTATTGAACAGTTTATAATATGAGTAAAAAAACATGTAGAATTGAATAAATAAGTTCTCTAATTAGTGAGAAAGGGCATAGTAAGGGAGATGTCCATATGAAACACTAGCATTTCTAACTCCAAGGAAAAATAGGTCATGAAGGATGTGTATGGATAGTAGAACAATCACTAAAATTACCATCAAATATATATACATTATACCTCATTTAGATGATATGATGAACATTATTACAAAATTAAAATACTTTACTAAGATTGATCTACACATTGGTTAGTATCATATTTGGATTTTTAAAGGAGATGAATGGAAAATAACATTCATGACTATGGATGAATTATATAAGTGGATGGTTATTCCATTCAGATTATCTAATTGACCCAACACATTTATGATGGTGATGAACATAATGCTATGATATTACATTAATAATTTTGTGGTGGTTCATTTTGATGTTATTTTAATATGCAGTAAGACTAAACAATAGCACTTAAATCATTTGAGAATAATATTAGATTTGTTAAGGAAGGATAATCTCTACACAAATTTGAAGAAGAGTAGGTTTACACAAAGAATGGTATTTTTTAGATTTATAGTTTAAATAGATGGACTAAGGATGGTTGAAGAAAAGGTAAAATAATTATTGAATGGATTATTCCAAAGAGTATCACAATGGTAATAATTTTCCATGGTTTAAAAACTTTTTATATAAATTTCACTAAAAAATTAGTTGTATTGTTGCACCAATAGTATATTACATGAGATGAAAATAATTTATATGGATAAGGTTAAAAATATAACGTTTTCAATTGTTAAGTAAGAATATTATATAATATATATATATATATATATATATATATATATATATATATATATATATATATATATTAACATTATACAATTTTAAAAAAGTGTTTCAGGTTGATTGTGATGTTTCACATGTAGGAATTGATGTTGTGTTGATTCAATAAGCAAGGATATTAACATATTTTAGTGAGAAAAAAAATGATGTATGAAAGAATTATTATATATATGATGTTGAATTTCATGCCATTATACAAGTATTAAGAAATCGGAGGTCTAACCTAGTGCCTAAGGAATTTATGTTATTTATATATCATGAGGATTTGAACTATGTCGACACTCAAACAAAAATTTAGGCATGAAAATTTGATGTAATTCTTATAGGGACATACTTTTGCTTAGAAACATAAATCAGGAAATTAGAATCAAGTAGTTGATGCTTTGAGAAAGATAGTGGCATTGTTAACTACTATGGTGAGTAAAGTATTTATATTTGGATTTTTTAATGCATTTAAGCCAACTTTGGGCAATATAGTTGAATAATGCAAGAATCCACTAGTAGGTGAGATAGGTACTAATCATAATGAATGATTGATATATAATGGTTATTTATTCAAAGAAAATAATTATGTATTCTAGTTGGATCTCTAAGAGATAATATTAAAAGAGAATTTCATAGTGGTGATTTGGGAGGACATTTTGGTAAGAATATGTCAATAAATTTCATGGAGGATAAGTACTTTTGGACAAATATGAAGAGAGATATGGAAATATACATTTAAATATTTAGTATATGTCATGTGGCAAAGGATTATGCACAAATAATAGGGTTATACATGCCACTACTAGTTCAAAGAGGACCCTAGATAGATTTGAATATGGACTTCATGTTAGGGTTACCAAACATGCATAGAGGTAATGTTTCAATTTTTATTATTGCGGATAGATTTTATAAGATAATTCATTTTATTGCATCTAAGAAAACTAATGATGCCACTAGAGATGTAGAACTACTTTTCAAGGATGTTGTGTGATTGCATAGTGTTTTAAAAAATATTACATTATATAGGGACACAAAATATCTAAGTCATTTTTAGAGGACTCTATGAAATAAGTTAGGAACTAATCTATAATTTCTTAGTACATACCACCCACAAAAGGATGGTTAGATATAAGTTGTGAACATGAGTTTTATAATTTTGTTGAGATGCATAGTTGAAGAGAATCTTAAGTAATGGGACTTGACTGTATCATAGGCTTAGTTTGCACATAATAGTTTTGTGAATAGGTCAATAAGAAAATCATCATTAAAAAATTTTATCAAAGAATTTTTTTGGTTTTTATATATTTTGTACAATTACAAATTATATAAGGAGTTAGTGATGATGCAAAAGTATTTGCACAACATATACAATAGCTACAAGAAGTATTAAGGAGAAAACTAAAAGAAAGTAATGAAAAACATAAAGTAATGACAAATGTAAGGAGAAGGTCAAAGGTGTTTTAATAATGAGATTTATTGATGGTCTATGTTATGAAATAAATATCTTTAACATGCACATACGACAAGTTGAAGTATAAGAAAATTGTACCATGAAGAATTGTGAATAAAATCAATGACAATACTTATTTGGCAAGTTTGCCACAAAATTTTGATATCTCTCTAGTAATTAATGTTTTATTTTTATATGAATTTCATAGATAAAATGGTGAATGGGAAGAAGATGAAGAATTATATTATAAGTATTAGATACCAAAGAAGAAGAAAAAAAAGATAGCACAAGTTCTAGATAAGAAGCTAGGCCACACAAGGCAAGTGAGTTATAACATGTATTTTATATAGTGGGAAAGACAAAATTAGTAAGATGACACTTGGATTTTAGAATAGGATATAAAATAATTGACACAAATAAATGGAAAAAGTATAATAAAAGTAATTCTAGTAGTTGAGTTATTTTCAATCAGAGTAGAATGATGCAGAAACTAAATTTTTCGAGATCAATCTTCTAGATGTAATAATTTTTTATTTGTAACTCCATTAGAACTCTCATTTGCATAAAAAAAACTATTTCAATTTTTTAAATTTATCTGTAACCATAAATATCTAACAATAAATATTTTGACAAACTTTCTAGAGGCCATATGTGACCATCTAAGGGTCTAAAACTACATTTTATTATATAAAAGCAATTCCAGGAGTAGAGTTATTTTCAATCAGAGTAGAATGATGCAGAAACTAAATTTTTGGAGATCAATCTTATATATGTAATAATTTTTTATTTCTAACTCCATTTGAACTCTCATTTGCATAAAAAAACTATCTCAATTTTTTTAATTTATCTGTAACCATAAATATCTAACAATAAATATTTCGACAAACTTTCTAGAGGCCATATGTGACCATCTAAGGGTCTAAAACTACATTATAAATATATTAGCATTGGAAACTCTGAGAGCGTTAGTCAACATGTTATGTAATAATAATGATAAAACATAAATATGATACGTATCAAGCATGTTATTTTTTTTTTGATATATGATAATGTGAGATTAGTATGTATAGAACCAATTTTGAATACTACCAGGTGTTATTTTATCATGCCATTCATTTAATTTTATGTTTCCTATTATAAGTACTCTGATCATTGGTGGTATTTTACCTTGGGTCATTTTGCTACAATTATATCTATTTTAAGTATTAAACCACACCTCAAAAATAAAGTGTTAATCATATTATTTTAAGTTTCTCAACTTTTTATATCATATCATTATTTTAAATTGTTAAATTATTATGAAATTAAATATCATTTTAAATTTCCTAACTTGTTATATCTTACCCTAATTTTATGATAAAATATTTATTATACTTAAGTATTTAAAGTCATCAAGCCAATGATACCTCTCACAATAAAAGAAAAATATAGATACCAAATAAAAA
This sequence comes from Torreya grandis, assembly GCA_037957365.1. Classification (NCBI taxonomy): domain Eukaryota; kingdom Viridiplantae; phylum Streptophyta; class Pinopsida; order Cupressales; family Taxaceae; genus Torreya; species Torreya grandis. Next base: position 162,536 of record JARHVA010009235.1, on the reverse strand, counting down.
TTGAGGTTTGATGTAAATACTATAAAAATTTGATTAGTTACTACCTAAAAATAACATATATTTTTGTAGTGCATGCATACTCTAAATTGATTATATTGAGTTACCAATAAAAGTGACATTAACAAAGGTTAGTATGGGTATTATTATGTTTACATTATACACTGGAGTGATTCAGACAATTGTCAAACGTTGATATGTTAATCTATAGAACACTATAGTTAATAATGTGTTCACGTATGAAATAATTAATGAAACCCTCATACTATAATGAATCATCTTTCCATTGTCAAAGATGAAATATAGAGACCTCAAAATAGCTTTTATAAATTTAATTATTAAGTTGCATGGTTTTAAAATATTTTGGTACTGGTCAATTATTGGTTTAAATTAAGCATTATTTATGTTATTTTTAGCTTTCGATGGTTCAGAACCTTTCTCTCAATATCCTTTATCTATATTTTTATCTCTCTCATAAAATTTATTGCTTTTTTGAACTCCCTATCTAAAGCATTGGGATTTTTTCAGAGTCTATCCAAAGTGTTGGGACACTCTTGGGCCCTTTTGTGTACTCCCTTGTAGTTAGAGTGCACTATTTTATTTATCTTTTTTCGACCTTCTGACCATTTTATGTCAATTAATGTGCCAATAAGATTCAAATTTTAATTTAATTTCTACATAAACATACAAACATTCTAAATCTCTCTTCAGAATGCTTTTTTTTATAAAAACTGAAAGAATATTTTCTAACACTACAAGCATTGTAAAAGTTAGCTTTGCATTTCCTTATATAAACTCTTCACAAGTACCACATGGAAATAAATATTCATGTAAAATCCTAAAAACCAACATGTTACCTGAGGATTTCTTTCTTTTCAAACAAATATGGTTGAATAATATATATCCTCATAATCCATCTCCAAGAATATTGGATTCTAACATATAGTGTAACAATCTTTGACTCAATTTACAACAATTTTTTTTCATATCAATTTTATCATGTGCAATCCATTTGTGCATGCCCATTGATGCCTCTACATGAACCTTGATCTAATCATTATGGAACTACTCAATGTTATACTACACTTGTGGTCAAAAATGTTTGTGCAAGCATGCACCCAACATCCCTCTTGCATGAATTGTACAAACCAAAACAATCCAACTTATATACCCCATAAATATTTATATGCTTATGAATGTACTCTAAGCTTGAAAAAATTCATAAAATTATACTTAGGTGATGTGCTATTACTCTAAACCTAAGGTGCTTCTGCATCAAATTTCATGGTCATGAAGTAAATATATAAAAAATTTATTAATCAAAAATAGTCTATATTCAATTTTTTAAGTTTTAAGAAAAAATTAATGGTATTTGACTTCATATTTTCAAATTCATAATTAATGAAATTGAAAATTATCAAGACAATAAAATTACCAATAGGCCAAGATCCAGTACAATAACTTAGAATTGATTCATATTGAATAACTTTAAATATTTACAAACCCAGACCATGCTTAAATAATCCTCAACTCAGAAATTAGAGTTTACATGAAAATTTTGAAAAAACTAAAATCTAAAAAAGAATGCTTATTTTTAGCAGATGCTATTTACAGTATGTTTTGCATGCAAGCACACATGTCTCTCAAAAAACTTCTAAATATCTTAAATGCTAAAATTAGCCTATGGGATGAAATTCAATTGAATTTGACACCCAGTTCTAAAATAAACAATTTTTAAAAATAAAAAATTCAGGAAAAAATCATTAAACATTAATTTTAGACCCTTAGATGATCAAATTTGGCTTCCAAAAAATAATAAATCAACTCTAAGCAGATAGATATGCTTAGGATAGTATCGAACAAAAAAACAAAATACATAAGTTGAAGAAACCGATATTGGAAAAAATATTACGATGAAGAGAATAATGATTACTCTAAGGAAAGAATAGATGAATAATAAGGAAGGTGGTAATGCATGATTATAGAGAAATATTTTTTAAACAAGGTGCACTTCAGGATGTAAGATATGAAAACTAATAATAAATGGTGGTAGTTGTGAAAATATGGTTTCTAAAGAAATGGTAGAGAAACTTGGTTTGAAATGTTAAAAACTTATCTGCATCATATTTCATGGTTTAATAAAGAGAGTAAATTTATAGTAAAAAAAGGTGCTCAATCAAGTTTTATTTAGGAATAAACTACAAGGATGAAATATGTTGTGATGATATTCCAATAGATGCATGCCATGTAATATTGGGAAGGCCATGAAAATATGACCAAAATATATTTGTGATGAGGCAAAGAATACATATAATTTTTGAAAATGTGTTATAAACATAGTTTTATTATCTTTGGCCAAAAATACATTTTCTCCACCAAAGCTATTGTCTTCATCTTACTAAAATGACCAACCAATCCTCCACTATGTAACTCTCTTATAATATTGTCTCATAGAGACACAACTGGAATGCAGAATTGTTTCACTTTGAAGAGATAACCTTCTTATATAAGGTACTCATCATGAATAGTATATGTCCGACCTATTAATAGATTCCTACATTTTTCAACTATCTTGCTAAAATATGGATCAATGTTATATAATTATTTGATAACTTCAAATCCAACTACTTCACTCACCATATTAGTTAATAATGCTACTCTCCTACTCAATGCCTCAGCTACCTAATTTTGTTTTCCTGATTTATGTGTCAACATAAATGTATACCCCTACAACAAAGAATCCCAATTTCCATGCCTACTATTCAACTTCTTTTGTGTGCTCACATACTTCAAAGCCTCATGATTTGTAAATAGTATAAACTTCTTCGGCACTAGATAATGCCTCCAATGTCTTAATGATTGTACAATTGCATAAATTTCAACATCAGAAGTAGAATACTTTGTCCATACCTAATTCAATTTCTCACTAAAATATGTTATTGGCTTTTTTTATTGACTCAACACATCATTTATTCTCATAAATGGAACATCACAATCAACTTCAAACACTTTGCTAAAATATAGTAATGCTAAAATTGGTCTTTCTATAATCTTCTTTTTCAAAAATTCAAAGCTTTCGATTTCTACTCTAATCCATGTAAATTCCTTACCTCTCATGAAATCTATTATTGGTGCCACAATACTACTAAAAGTTTCAAAAAAATTCTATAAAAAGTTGTTAAACCATGGAAATTTTTACCTCTATAAGGCTTCTTGGAATAGGCCACTCAAAAATTGCCTTTATCTTTTCTTCCTGCATTTTCACACCATCTACTGAAACTACAAATCCAAAAAATACCAAACTATTTTGCATATACCTACACTTCTTCAAATTTATAAACAACTTCTCTTTTCATAACAAGTCGAGTACCATTCTTAAATGTATTAACTGTTCTTATTTATTCTTACTGAATATCAAAATATCATCAAAATAAACAACCTCAAACTTACCAATATATTTTTTTAGCATTGTATTCATCATCCTCATAAATGTGATAGGTTCATTAGATTATTTGAATGGCATCACCATCCATTCATATAATTCAGCCTAGTCTTGAATGCAGTTTTACACTTATCTCCTTCACAAATTTGAATCTAATAATAACTACTCCTTATATTAATCTTTGTAAAATGTTTTGCACCTGCAAGCACATCCATCATATCATCTAAATGAGGTATAGTAAACCTATACTTTGTTGTAATTTTGTTAATTGCCCTACTATCCACACACATTCTCCATCCTCCATCTTTCCTTAGAGTTAGAAAAGTTAGTGTTGCACATGGACTCATAATCCTTCTTATCAACTTGTTTCTTAGCAATTCAGTAACCTACTTATTTAATTCTACATGTTTTATTGGACTCATCTTATAAGCTACTTGATTGGGTAGAGTTGATCTTGAAATCAAATCAATGTGATGTTGTATATCTCTATTTGATGGCAAACAATCTGATATCTCATTAGGCATAACATATGCATATTATTTCAACACTATTTTTTCTTTTATTGGTATTGGCACCATTTCTATTTCTTCATTATTTGCTACTAATCGATAACAACAACCTGCTACCTTCATATCTTAAATAAATTCTTTATTAGAGAGCATGCTTTACATCTTATCTTCCTCTTTAAGATGTAACAAAACTACCTTGGTATTACCTTTCCAAAAACTGTTTGTGTTCTTTGCTCTATCATGAATTACTTTTTTATCAAATTACCATGGTCTCTGCAATAACAAATGGCATGTATCCATCGGAATACCATCACATTGTATGTCATCACCATCAATTTTTCCTATATAAAAATTGATTAAGCACCTTTTATATAATGTAACTTCATTCCCTTTCTTAAAACATAAAATATGATAAGGATTATGATATTTTTCACATTGCAGATTTAGTTTATCTATCATTTCTTTAGAAATCATATTTTCACAACTACCACCATCTACAATTACTTTTCATACATTTCCATCAAAGTGCATCTTGTTCACAACATATTTCATCGTAGCCATGCATCACCACCATCTTTATTCTACACTTGTTCCTTCCTTGGAGAGTTCGTGGTTATTCTCTCTAACATCTACTAGTACAACTATAGTATTTTGCTCTTCTATTTCATCTTCATCTAGATTTACTCTTGGGTGATCTTCTTGCCTCCTTTCTTTATCTTGATAGTGTGGACACTCAAATTCTCTATGCCCTTCTTCTCCACATCTATAATATATATAAGATCTACATTCATTCAAAAACCAACTTCTAGCACCACCATAACCTCATCCTCTCTGAACTCCTCTTCTTCTTTGTTATTATTGAAACCCTTATTTATTATCATCTTACCTTTTTGAACCACATGATGATTTACCTCTATTGGTATTAGACCCATATCTCATGGTATTAAACCCACCTCATTACCTATTTGGACGGGATATACCTCTTCTTAGACCAAGAGATGTTCTTCTAAAATTGTTTATTTTGTTTTTCTTCTGCCTTTAAAGATAATTGATCAGCCTCCTCCATGCAAAGAATCTTATGCATGCTAAATTCATCTTGAATAGAAAATTTCAAACTATTTACATACCTTGTAGCCATCTACTCTTCTATTTCATTGTGCTCTACTAATGTGGAAATCTTATGAAATTCATCTATATACTCTTCTATTTTGTGATCTTTTGGCCTCATATTCTTAAATCTTCTATATAGGGTTTGTGTATAATCCACGGGAATAAATTTCTCCCTCAACTTCTTCTCTATCTTTATTCATGAATTATTCTTCTCTTTTCCTTTTATTTTTCTCTCTTTATGTAAGTTATCGCACCAAATAATTATATGACCTTTTAATTTCATGCATGCAAACTTTACTATCTTGTCTTCTCTCATAGTCTTCCACTCGAAGAACTCCTCCATGTTATTCATCTAATTTATAAACTCCTCTAGTTTTAAATGGCCTCTATAATTTGGAACATCAATCTTGATCCCTTCATTCTCTCCTTCTAAATCCAAAACCATCCTCTCTTCCATCGATGGTGGTTTTTCTTATTGTTCTTCTCCTTGTTGAACTTATTCATCATAATATGTGTCTTCCTCAGCTTTGTCACCACTTTGTTTTCTTCCCTAATTGGTGATAACCTCTATTAATTTTTTAACTTGCCTCTACAACTCTTGTATAGTCTATTTCATCTACGCAATACCTCCTCATCCTCTCACCATTTTTTACTCCTCCAAAATTTAAACTTGCTCTAATATGAGATAATGAAACTAAAAACTATCAAGACAATAAAATTACCAATAGGAAAAGGTCTAAACTAATAACTTAGAACTGATTTGTACTGAATGAATTTAAATATTTATAAACCCACACCATGCTTAAATAAACTTCAACTTGCAAATTAGAGTTTACATGTAAATTTTGAAAATAACTAAAATCTTAAAAAAATACCTATTTTTAGCATCCACTATTAATAGTAAGTTTTGCATGCAAGCACACACAACTCTAATTTTTTTTATAAATATCCAAAATGCTAAAATTAGCCTATGAGATAAAATTTAACTAAATTTGATGCTTGGTTCTAAAAATATATAGTTTTTAAAAATATAAAATTCCCAAAAAACATTAAATGTTCATTTCGGACCCTTATATGATCAGGTTTGGCCTCTTAAAAATATCAAAATCAAATCTCAGTGGATAAAGTGGCTTAGGACAGCATCAAACTTTTTGATATGGAAATTTTGACATATGAAAGAGGTCAAATGAAACTACGGTTCAAAAATTATGGCTTCCGGAAGGTTGATCTATTTTTTCTACATCAGTAACTAAATGTTTTATATATCTATGCATCTATATATAAATGATATGAACATCTTCATATGTGAAAATTATAATCACCAATAAATAATTGTAAACATGTAAATAACTCTTAATTTTAAATATGGATGAAATAATTAATAAAAAATTTAAATTTTATTTTCATTTTTTTCCTTTAATACTAATTTATTGACAATTAATCTATTGTACGATGTTTTTATTTCTTGTACTAATTTTCATTATAAAATATTCAAATAATAGTTATTAATTTTAAAATTACCATAGTATAGGAGGGAAAAAAATCAAATTGGGATGATTCCCTTCAAGGGTTATAAAAATGTAAAAATTATTTATCTTTTTTAAAAAGAGTGATCTAATAAAATAGTCCACAGTGACAATCAAGCACTATTGTTTTGATATCAATGACAAGAATACAATCTCTCAATAGTTAATTTGGTATAACTTGAGGCACATTACGTTAAGCATTACTATAATGATTTAAAATATCAAGAGATATGCCACCTTCCAAATCACATTTCTCTCATTAACAATATTAAGCCACTTTGATTTATTCATTATGTGTGAGGTTTTGTCTCCCACAAATCCTTTAGATGATCAATACACTAATATATTCATGGACATAAACATTATTAATAAAGAATATAATAAAATATTAGATGAAAAATCATACCTAAAAATGATCATTTATTTAATATTGAATAGAATTAAAAAATAAATGATAAAATTCTACCTAATGTTAAGTTCTTTTACTACTTAATTTATTATTGATTTTATACTATTTTAAAAAATTAATGATTAATTATAAAATCCAACAATTTAACAAATTTTATTTTTACAAATCATATGACTTGATATATTAGACTTTGAGGAATGCTTTTTTTTTTAAGATCCCCTTGAAATCTTTAAATTCGGCAACAAATTTTTATGTTAACAATGCACACTATGAAATAAAATGAAAGATTTTTACAAAATTTTGTTTTTCTCCCATTTATTTTATGACCCCACATACACCTTACATCCTTTCAAATAACCTACTTTTTATTGAGGCAACAGTGCACCCCTTCACACACATCCACACTCTCAATTTCAATACCACCACACTCTGCAATTGTTGCTCTCACTTTAACCGCATTTGGAAAATACCATGGAAGACTAAACGAGTCTCTCAAATCCATGCTAATAATGTCGTGCACAATAATAAAATCATATATAGTAATCACCATACCATTGGAGTGACAATATTACAATAATTTAACATATGTCAAAGAAAATGGTGGGATCCAAGTAAAATGTATGCCTATGTCAGAAGGTCATCCCATCCCTTTTCAAAGTCTTAACCACAAAATTCACCTCCCACTGAAACTTGTTATAGAGGTGAAGTGTCTGGCCTCCCCATCAAACACAAAAATAATACACCTCCTGTTACCATCTCCTCTGCACTACAATTCATTAAAGTAGTCAAATATTTGTGCCTACCTTTGTTTATTCACACTCTTCCTTTGTTGCACAAGGGTGAATCCTTGTGCAGAACATCCTCAGGCACCTACAATAATAATCATAAGAAGCACTTACCTTAAAAAAGACCACATGATACAAAGACCAATAAACCATTGTGATCACCAAATTCCCATAAGGTTATAACTTGTATACCTTAAATGACATGCACCCACATTAAAAAAAGCTTTGAAATAATAAGTGGTTAACTCTAAAATTTATTGAAGGTCTATTAAAGAGAGGCATACATGAATGCTTGAGTTGGGCAAAAGGACATGGTAGAAGGATTCGGGCACGTAAACAATAAAATATAGACTACTACACCAGTCAAAAAGATTGAACAGCCCATTAAAGTCATTGGATGGTAAATCAGAGAAAAAACTTGAAAATTTGGCACTATTGTTCCTTTGCATAGATTTTTCAATGTGCTCACAACAAAGTCCACATCTAATATGGTATTGATTCCAGTAGCACAACCAAGATCTACAATTCTAAGAGGATCCTCCTTGGGTCATGTGAGTGTCTCAATTACTATCTGAAAGAGAAGTTGTAGTACATGGAAAACAAACCGTTGTGTAGAGTTTTTGACATATCTTGCATCACCATTGCCTGAATATATGCAGAGAACTCCATGTAGTGGACTATAAGATTTCATTTTCTCTGTCTCATTCTCCATATCTCTTTTGAGGACTTCACTTGCCTTGGACTACTAGCCCATTGTGGGAAACATAACACACTCTCTAAGTTATTTTATACAAGAGTTTGGACAGATTGGAAATACAAGCTACAAAGCTTACCAAAATTTTAGGAATACCATATTTTTTAATTAGCCGTATAATGTTGATTTGTTCGAGTCATCTACCATAAATTTTACATGATACTACAACACAATAAACACGGTATGTAACAATTGTGAGGTTGTAGTTGACAAAATTAAGAAAAATAGATGTACAATTTTTATATTGACAATAAATGGTATGCAATTAGCAATCCTCCTAAAAAGGAGGTGATAAAAATTTAATGAAAAATGAAAATATAATTGACAATAAGAAATCTTTAGATCACGTGAAAATACTAAATTGTAATTATTTTGATAAAATAAATGATAAATTTTATAGTTAGAAATATATATAGTTTACAAATTTTAAAAAAAAAATAGACGTACAATTTTAGCTTTTACAATAAATGGTATATAAGTTGATAAAATCTACAAAGTAGTTGACAAAATTTAGAAAAATAGATCTATGACTTTGGTAATGACAACAAATGGTATGAAAATTGTAACAATCGTCTTAAAAAAGAGATGATAGAATTTACATAAATAAAGAAAACACAACTGATAGCAAGAAATATTTATCACGTGCAATTATTGAATTGTTACAATTTTTATTTAAAAATCAACAAAATTTAAGACAAGAAATATATAACTTATTAACAACAACAAATACCAATTTTGTATAAATATGATATTTGAGTTATAAAAACTATGATAAAAGAAGGTGACATAATCTACAACAAAAGATGTATAATCGGGTAATAAAATAAATTTGACAACAAGAAATATTAATCACATGAAAATACTTGATTCTCATAATTATGATTAAAAAGGTGAAAAAATTCATAATAAAAAATACACAAGTCAATAAAATTGACAGCAATATTTATTAATTATATAAAAACGTAAATATAGTGCCCAACAATTTTAAGTAAAAGAAGTGACAAAATTCAATAATAAAATATTCATCAAGAAAAGTCAACAAAATAGATAACAACATATATTGATCATGTTGAAAACAAAAATATGACAAACTTCTCCAACTACATTTGGACTACTACACACAACAAAAATATATGTAATTAGTATAATTATGAGTCACAAGAGACTAATTTTAAAAAATTAAAATAAAAAGATTATGATAAAATTAATAGATTTTAAAGATGGCTACTATTATTTTTAATATTACTTATAAATAATAAGGATCATATATAATAATTATATTTTTTATTTATATGTTTAAAAATCATGATATACATCTTTTAAATAAAAGGTGAAGTCACAATACATAGTCTACTTGTGTGGGACATAATAAAACTTTAGATCCTTATAAAATCAGTAAAGAAAGTATACTTTTTAGTCAGAATAATAAATAGTGTAATATATAATGTAACATAAAATTAATTAAACATAAGTAAAATTAAAAATATAATAATTAAATTAAAATATTATAATGACAACCAAAAAAAGATATACATGAGGTCTACATTTTCATTTTTAGAATGGTTCTATTACTTCAATCTATAAGGGTTCCATTGTCTTCCTGAGCTATGTAGATAATTAATGAAGAGGGTCATGGCATTGTCAACTAGCTTGGTCTTCTACCATGTTGATCGATAATGTTGGGGAATGATTTGAAAAAAAATTGTCTACATTGAAGGTTTACCTTCGCCACAATCTTCTAGTGAAACATTTGGCCTAGATGGGGAAATTGTAGGGGTTACAAGCTTCACTAACCTTGGGTAGAATATGGTATAGGTGAATGGCCTAGAGCAGCTAGGGCTTGTAAAAATTCTAAATTTTTGAAGTAGAATCTTCATCTACTCTTCTCAATGAGGCTCAATCATGCGGAGACAAAGTTAGGCATGTATAAATGGGTAAGGTTGTGAATTTGGTAGCTAATAGGTTCTACTAGACTAACAAAAAATCATTGATTAAACCTATGGCATCCTCTAAAATACATATATTTGGGTTGTTTGAGGGTGAAACCCTTAATGAATTTTTGGAGTGCTAGGAGTGGTTTGAGGCTAGAGCCTTGATTTTTAAGTTTGATCATCACTCATCAAGTCTCCCTTCTCTTCATAAATGGATATCAAAATAATGGAAAGCACTTGCTAAAGGAGGTTTATATATTTATCAAAGATTAAAAGGATTATCTATTATGGATTTTGAGAATGCTAAAGATTGGATTAAAATTTTATAGAAAAACTTGGATTAGCGGCGAACATATCATTTTTTTTAAGCTATGGTCCCCACTCTTTAATCCCTTTATGTAACCTCTTATCTCAAGGCCAATACGAGTTCTACTTTCTAACCTTCCCCTATAATTTTGGCATGGTTAGTACCTTGGTAAATTGGTAATGTTGTTGGGGAGATGTTAGCAATAGATGTGGTGACTAGGTCTTTTGATCATACCACTTTCACATGCATCTTAGTTTGTTTGGACCTCTCCAAGGATCTACAAACATTCATTGAGTTAAAATAGGGGTTCAATGTTGGATTTAAGCCCTTAAATATGAAGGACTTACTTTCTATTATCAAAAATGTTTTGAGGTGGGGCATCTGGGTATTAGTAGTAACATCTCAAAAATAAAGGTAGAATCTTCATTTTGAAAGGAATATCGAGTTAGTTTGTTATAATTTAATGGTTCTAGAACCATGATAGTTATTTTCGGTTTAGAAGTGTAATTTTTTTCTATGTTTGGGTAGGCCAAGGAGTCTTTAGAGGATAATTCTCTAGAGCAAGGTGTTTATTTAGATTAGATGGTAGAGGAGGTACCTAGAGTATTAATGTCTAAAAATGAATATTTGAGTGTTTTTTAATTTGTGAGGAAAGGATTTCGAGCCTTAGAAATGTGAAAGTTTTAGAGTCATCTGATAGGAAGTTGAAGATGATTCTAGAGGTTTGTCTCTTAGTGTTGAGGAGGTAGGGAGAGACATTGAGCATGAATAATGGTCAATAGTGAGGAAGAGGAAGAAAGTGTGTAATATCCTTGAAGCATTCCCAATGATTCATCATTATCAATGTAGGGAGGGGGATGGTATACCACTTGAGGTATGATTATTTTTTGAGTAGTTAGTTTCTGGCTGGCTATTGGAGTTGAATTCATATGGTAGGGAGAGTGGTGAGGTTTTCTTATCCTTATCAAATAGATAACACCTTTTTATCTACCTTTGATAGGTCTAAATTTATTTTAACCTCTCTTTGAGTTAGTAGAGTTTTTCTTCATTTAAATTTTTTCTCTAAGACTATATCCTAGTTATTATAGAAAAAAATTGTGTATTATTTTAGGATAAAGTATATTTTAAATTTTAAACATCATGCATGAACATAGGCACACAAGCACATGCACCTGCACACACACGCGCACACACGCACATGCACGCATGCACGCACACACACACACACACACACACACACACACACACACACACACACACACACACACACACACACACACACACACACACACACACACACACACACACACACACATGTATGTGTATGTATGTATGTATGTATTTATATATCCATATGTATATGTATGTATATATGTATGTATATATATGTACGTATATATGTATATATATATATATATATATATATATATATATATATATATATATGTATATATATGTGTGTATATATGTGTGTGTGTGTGTGTGTGTGTGTGTGTTTATATATATATATATGTATATATATATGTGTGTGTGTATATTTATATGTATAAATATATATATATATATATATATATATATATATATATATATATATATATATATATATATACATATATGTATATATATATATATATATACATATATATATACATATATATATGTATATATATGTATATATATGTATATATATATATACATATATGTATACATATATATATATGTATATATATGTATATGTATATATATATATGTATATATATATGTATATATATATGTATATATATATATGTATATATATATATATATATATGTATATATATATATATACATACATATATGTATATATATATATGCATGCATGTGTATATATATATGTGTGTGTGTGTATATATATATGTATGCATATGTATATATATATATATATGTTTTTATGTACATACATACATACATACATGCATACATACATACATACATACATACATACATACATACATACATACATACATATATATATATATATATATATATATATATATATGACATCGACTTTTGACATAATAGGAGATTGCACTAATGGAGATGTACAACCTTGAAGTTGAAATTGTGGTATTAGTGATTTTGTGATTTTTTGCTTGCAATATGGTTGCTTTATGATTGTTCCATGTGCGGGATTAAAAATTGATACTCAGTATCTCCAAATGCATTCCTCTATATATTTATTCCAAAATTAAATGAAATATTATCACCATATGCATGTGGTGACTCTGGTTCCTTATGATTTATGTATATATTTTTTTCTACTTTATTCAAAGGAATGTAAACTATCTTGTCTCCTTGATGATCCTATAGTTGGTTGTGCACTATGTTAATAGTCATTTTACCATCATAAGACCATTTCTTACCAATTAATGCAAGGTAATGGGTATTGACAGCCTTCATATAAATGGATTCAAAATCACTACATAGACTTAGCTTGACCATTCTAATCTCCACATCATCGAGGATACCAATCGATTCTACTCACCCATAATCTATGAGGCTAAGGGTGAGAAGACTGTAGCTTAAGTATGGCCTATCAATATCTTCCCGTGTTTATCTGAAAATCATTTTCATAGTACTCTTGAAATAATATATTGTATTAGGAAATTTTTAACTTGAAATCTCAATATCCATGCGGTAATCAACATCCAAGGCTTTTGAGTTTTCCCATGCTAGACAAACTTATCTATATGTTATTTCCCTCATTGTACACACTCCAAAAAATTATGCAAAATGTTAGCAATATTTTTTTATATATCCTCATTACAGAGTGTATTGAGTAATTTTAACAAGTATTTTAAATCATTTAAAACTCCTTCCTACTTTGTTATGCACATAATCTATATGTACATCTACACATCAATGGTTGTTTTGTCTCTTTATGAATCATTATGTTAATATATATTTTATAGAACTTTAGATGATTAATACATCAAAGTATCCTCCCTTATAATATCAAGATATTGATGGGGATAATATTTTATGATTCCTTAATCTATGGGCATCTCCAAAGGTGACCATCCTTGTTTTGAATGTTGTTATCTTGTAACTACCTAAGTCAATGTATTCTCCTTAGGCTTCCCATTGATCAGGTTTACATTACGTACCAACTTCTCTTTTATTTTCTTCTCAAGTACTTGATAGTCTTCCATTTTATGTTCACCTTCAATTCTATAGTTCATGTAGTAGGTCTATCTCTCCAAATTCAAAGGGCAATCCTTTACATAGTGATTGTATTCTTATTATAAATAACATTGCATAAGTGGTTGAGCTTACCGATTGTCATAGTTATATCCTCCTTTATACCCTCCTCAATATCTTTCCATGTAAATTCATCTGTAACCACTTATTTTTTATTGGTATCCCCATCCTTGAGACTATTATCCAATGTATCCTCCTTGTTGGTTTTTCTAGAAAGCATACCCTCTATATTAATTTTTATGTGAACTTTGAGCCCAATTATATTATTATAGCCTCACATTATTCTAGGAATACTACTACTAGTGTTTTGTGTAAGATGGAATCCAACTAAGAAGACCCTAGGGTTGGTATTGTGACAATAAATATATCTATTACGGACTACTCTATGTTGTTCTTGCCATGTCTACATCCAATCTTGAGATACCTACTTCGTAGTTGGTAACTATTGTGTAGTAATTATGAAGACATTCATTGAAATATCCTCTTTTATCTGCTATAGAGAACTATAACTCCTCTCATCATGATTTGGCAATTTACAAAACAATTAGTACATTTTTTATAATTTCATAAAATATTAATGTAAAATATGGCATTTCAAAGTAGCATATCCAATTACTCAACAAATTTCACCAAATTTTGTTTTAAGATTTGGACAATCATTCATTTGGTTGCTTTCTTGACTATATTATATACACCATAGTCCTAATTTAGGATTATCATTCTCATGCATTTCATCCATTTTTATCATAAAAGCCTCTATTTTTAATTTTACTTTATAATTTTTTATTGGAAGGTCACCATAAAATTCAATGTGTTTAACTCATAGAGTAGTAGATTGGGCATCAACCTTATTCTAAAACTAGGACTATGTAATAAAAAATATAATTCTTGGTCATAGTACCTCTATGAACCAACCAGCATTATCCTTGTCTTCTAGGATGAAATTGATCTTATTCATGACATCATAAATCCTATAATCATAGTCTCTAACCGATTATCTAGACTTCTATCAAATCTTTTTTAGGTCTTGAATAATATGGCTTGTATATTTATTCACCTTAAACTCTATTATCAATAGATATTTAACATGAAAAATACAGAGAGTATTTAAATTTAGTTGAAAAATGAACGCTAAGCATTTCATTGACAAATCTCCCATGAGTTTGCACTTTTTAACATCATCAGATGTTACCCACTTAACGTTCCATTTCATATCACAAGCTACCAAATATTATTCGAGATCTATATATCCATCATATTACATTACATAAATATACATGCATACAATTAGTGACATAGTTGTCACACTTGAGGTTGTTAAAACTAGTTTATACATACTTTCAATTTTGACTATTGGTGTATGCATAATGGTGACTATGACTACATGTGTTTACACACTAGTGATTACAACTAGGGACTTTTGTGCACTAGTATTTTTAGCTATCCTAAAAAGGAATCTATAATCTTCTATCATCTTATTATCTATTTCATGCTTTGTCTTTACACTTAAGACACCAATCTTATTTGTAAAAGAATTAAACCAATTTGTATCTGGATATTTCCTTTCACTTCTTCTCCCAACTAATATATTGGGTCGGGGATGCATACTCTTGAATTTAATTATCTTTAATTTAAACTTATTATAACTTTAAAATTGAACCTAGGTTTTTTTTAACTTAAACCTAGCTTCTTCCTAGGATATTCCTTCCCAAGTCCAAACATAATCTCTTTCATGAATTGTGATCCATTTCTATCTTCTAACTATCATGATTCTATCCTACCATATTTTTTCTACTCTATGAACTCCATATTTGTAGTATTTATGTTTCCTAAATATTATTATTCATCGGTCCCTTATGCACACTCTATGAATTATTTGATTTCATCATCTCTCATAGCCTCTCTCTACACCTTTATATCTCCAACATATTATAATCTACCCCTAATCCTATTCCCATTTAATTTTAAATTAGTCACTTTATTCCATCTTGTTTATTGTTGAAGTTCCCTTTCTAATCCAAGAATTTTATTATCATTTTAGATCTTCTCATCCTCCATATTTTGGGGAGGTTCAAGTTTCTCTACTCAGATCCACATCATTAAATTACATCCCATACACACCTCTATGTCACTTGAATTGACTTATCCATATTGGTATGAGTAATCACCATAGTCTTTGTTATGATCCTGATGGGCAGATTTTACTAATGTCTTGAGGTTTTAGTGTAGCGGTTCATTACATGTGGTATCAGAGCCTCCACCTAGGTTCAAGTCATAGAGTGGGTGGCTACGCTAGTATGGAAGTGTTTTTCTGAGGTTCGTACATGTAGGGGTCCTAGTGGTATGGGTGCAAATCTAGCCTAGAGTTTGGGCTTTGAAAGTGTGGTGAGATGTTATGATCTTGATGGGCAGATTTCACTAACACCTTGAGGTTTTGGTGTAGAATTTTGTTACATTCTTTTCCATAACCAACATTCTAATCAATGTAGATAGTTGTTAAAGGAATTTACCATGTATTCCCCTAATAAATAGGTCTTACACATATTTGAAGGCTAAATAACCTTTCATAGTAAATATTTTGATATAGCCATCAATTATAGTTTGGGTCCAGTAGTTCACACCATGGTACTAATAATAATCTAGTCTTGGCAACCACATATCTAGCAATTTAGGTAATTCACACTACATTATTTGATAAAAAAATTTGTATATATGTTCTTGAAATATCTCCTTTACAATCCCTTCAAATATTCTCACTTATTCCTCTAGAAATATATGGATTCTCTCATCCATCCACCTCTCTAAAACTCTTTTCCTTAGTAACCATATCACCATATTTTAAAAATTGCCATGCTTATTGCACCATTATTACTATAGGATCCTAGTGAACTCCATAACATGTTAATTGCAGGGATATCTGGTACATTCAATAAAAAAAATAGTTATTGGAAATAATGACTGAATTATGCCATTAATTTATAAGTCATGCTCATTATATTAAAGACATATAAGGTGAATGTATACATAATAATCAACATAAACTATATGAATAATATATCAATACTTTCACAGTAATCATTGTTCATAGATCATAAGTAAAAGGCATTTAGGAAAACCATTTAGACATTGTATTAATCTATATAACACATTGAAACTATATTATATTACAAATGCATGTTGTAAATATAGAATTAGAAAATGTTTTCTCTTCATATTTCAAACTTTTGATATGCTAGAAATAAATACTCTTCACATTCTTCAAATTATTTCTTGTGCTTACAAGGTCGACTACATACAAAGGATTATACAAAAGATAAAATCATATAATTTTCACATGAGTTCATCTAATATACCTTAATATTTTAGAAAACCATATTCTTCACCTAACCTTGTGGGTGAAAACTGGCACAACCACAACATCACTAGTAGTGAGTAATATCTATTAACAAGTTACCCACCTCTTACCATGTTTGTTTAGGAGATAGAGTAGCCATTTTGGCCTCAAGAACTTCCTAATTATATTTTATATTCCAACATCAGACACACAAAAAAAATAAGTCATTTTCATGAACCAAAAAAATCCTCACATTATTGTGTAATCTATATAATTTCATCCCATAGCAAACTGACTTAATGTAAGAGATGAATATGTGAGAGATGGTATAGTAATCATTGTTGAAATGTAACTTTTATGTAGTCAAAAGATAAGTTATTTTACTCCAACTAACATTTATACCATAGGGACCTTCAATTACAATTTCATCACTTGCAATACATATATATATATGAAAATGACATGTTTTACTATGACCACGACTTTAGAATATACCTAGATGTGAGTTTTTATAGTTTATCAAAAGCATAGAAATACTGCCAAAAAATGTTATCAACAATAAATCCATAGTTGGACATTTCCACCTTCAGTTATTTATAGCTAATAAATTTCACTATCACCACCTTGGTAGTGGAAAATAATGTTTGGAACTGAGCTATTTTACCTTGATAATACCTAGTTAGGATATAAAATAGTAATTCTAGCCTAAAAACTTCCCTCCTAATATGAGAAAACATTAGCTTTTAGGCAAAATTCAAACACACGTAAAAAAAAATTATAAGTCATTTGTAGAAACTAAAATAAATCTCACATGTTTGGTGAAGCCCTATAGTTTAACCCTACATCATGGTGATCAAATGTAAGAGATGAATATATGTCAGACAATATAGCAATCAATATTGAAAGGCAAATTTTATCCATTCAAGAGATAAGTTCTTATCCTCTAACTAATATTTCCACCTCTAATACATCCCCTTGAAAATTAATCACTTTCAATACATATGGATAGGAAAATGACATGTGTTCCCATGACCATAAAATGTTAAGGTACTCATCTACGTGGTTTTACAACTACTCAAGAATATGAAAACATCAAAAATAAATGTTTTCAATGCTAGAAATCTAGTTGAATGTATCCACATATGATGATTCATGGTTAAAACATGGCACCAACACCATGTTAGGGGTGGTGAATAAATCATAGGATCAATTTCTTAGCCTTTGATCATGCTTGGTTAGGAGATAAAGTACCTTTTCCATATTCAATAATGTCCTTCCCAATATGAGGAAATTATAGCTTTATAGGTGAACTTCAAACACACATAAAAAAAAATGTATTTCATTTACACGAACAAAGAGAACACTCACATTCTTGTATAATCCCTATAATTTAACCAAGATCATGATTTTAAATCATAAGAAAAAAAAACATGGCTTACACAATAGTGATTAGTGTTAGAATGTAAGTTTTATATAGTCAAGAGACAAGTTCTTATCCTCTAATTGACATTTCTACATATGGGACCTCCTTTTCAAAATTAATCACTTTGAACACACACACACACACATATATATATATTACATTTTTTATTATGAACACAACCTTTTAATGCCCTTGGATGTGATTTTTTATAATTGCTAAGGAGTGTGAAAACATTGATAATAAATGTTGTCAATGTTGAAGCCACAATTAGATATCTACACTTTTAGTGTTTCATGACTAAAATTAGGCACCACCACAACATCAAAGGTGGAAAATAGCATGTATAGCCAAGTTATTTTCCTCTTCTCATATCTGATTTAGATATGGAGTACTTGTTTTATCGTAAAACTGTCCTTTCGAATATGAAAAACTTGGAATTTTCTAGGCCAACTTCAGATGCACATATAATTAAAGCTATAATTCACTTTCATGAA
The DNA here is from genome assembly GCA_037957365.1 of Torreya grandis. NCBI lineage: Eukaryota > Viridiplantae > Streptophyta > Pinopsida > Cupressales > Taxaceae > Torreya > Torreya grandis. The sequence goes on along the minus strand of JARHVA010009235.1, from coordinate 143,275 downwards.
CTGAAATAGCTCTAAAATTATTTTATAAGACCTATAATTTTAATCCATATCATTAATATACAATTTAAGAGATGAATCTATGGCTAATGGCATAGTAATTAGCACTAAAATGTAACTTATATGTAGTCAACAGATAATTTCTTGTCCCATAGCTTGCATTTATTCCTCCAGAACCTCCCCTTAGAAATTAATCACTTCCAAAACATTTAAATAGGACAATGAGATAAAATCATATGAAATTTTAATCAATATATATGCATGATTTTACAATTTTTCATGAGTTCAAAAACACTGACAATATATGTTGTTAATGTTAAAGCTGCAATTGGAGATCTCCACCTCTAGTGTTTTGTGGCTGAAAATTGGCATTACCACCACATTGGGGGTGGAAAATAATATATATAACATATATTTTAGCCTCATATAACACCATATTTTATCCTCAAGTATGTCCTTTCCAATATAATAAAAATCTATTTTTTTAGGCCAACATCATATGCACAAAAAATGCAATTAGTAAGTCATTCGTAGGAATAAAAAAACATTCATGTACTTATCTAAGCCCTATAATCTCACTTCATGAAATAATTATCTAACTTAAGAGATGAATATGTGTGGCATACAAATCAGTGCTTAAATGTAACTTTTATGTAGTTAGGAGATAATTTCTTATCTGTCAACTGACAATTTCACCTTTGGGTCCTCCCTTGGAAATTCATCACTTCGAACATATATAGGTAGGAGAGTGACAATTTTTTTCCATAACCAATTCCTTTTAATCCACTACGATGTGAGCTTTTACATCTATTCAAGATCATGGAAACACTGACAAAAAATGTTATCAATCTTGAAGTCATTGTTGGATGAATCTCCTCCTTAGTTATTTGTAACTAAAAATGGAAATTCCACCACTTTGGTGGTGGAAACTAACATATAGTACAAGTTTATTGACCTCTGATCATTCTTAGTGAAGATATGGAGTAGTCATTTTGAGCTCAATAATGTCCTTCTCAATATGATAAAATAATAGTTTTTATGTCAACTTCAAATGTAGGTAAAAAAAGAACCATAAGTAATATACAAAAAATTAAAATAACCCTCACATTATTTTATGATCCCTTTAATCTAACCATGTAACATGATGATATACTTTAATATATAAATCTATAGTATATGGTAGAGTATTCAATGATGAAATCCAATGTTTATGTAATCAAGAGACAAGTTCTTTTCCACCTTATTTATATGCCTCCAGTGCCCTCCCATACCAAATTAGTCACTTGGAAAACATATGGATATAAAAATCACATGTGTTCCCATGACCAATACCTCATAAACCACCTTTATTTGCATTTTTACAACTACTTTGGAGTGTAAAAACATTGACAATAGATGTTGTCTACATTGAAGCTACAATTGAATATATTCATGTCTAAGGATTTGTGTCTAAAAATGGAACCACCAATATGTTAGTGATGAAAAATCATGTATAGGACCAGGTTCATGGACTATACTCATTCTTGGTTAGGATACATAGTGCCCATTTTAGCCTCAAGAATGTTCTTCCCAATATGATAAAATTACAATATTTACAGTCAACTTTATATGCCCATAAAAAATTAGTAATTCATCTACATTAACCAAAACAATCATCACCTTATTTTTTAATCTCTCTAATTTCACCACATAGAATTAAAATTTAACATAAGATATGAATAACATATTAAATAGTTTTGAAATGCAAGTTTTATGCATCCAATAAACAAGTTATTAAACTCCAACAGACATTTCTATCTTTACGGCATTTTATTTCAAATTTATCACTTCAAACACATATGGATATGTAAATTACAAGTGTTACATAACAAAAACTTATTAACCCAATTAGATGCACATTATTACAACTTCTAAGGAGCACAAAATACTGACAACAAATGTTATCAACATTAAATCCGTTATTAGGTATTTCCACATCTAGTGGTTTGTGACATAAAACTAGCACCACCATCATATCAAGGGTGTATAATGTCTAATACCAATTTATTGGACTTTGATCATGCTAGATTAGGATATATAGTATTTATTTTATCCATAAGAACATCCTTCACAATATGATAAAATTTTAGTTTTTATGCCAAATTTAGATGTGTGTAAAATGAAAACCACAAGTATTTTGTATGAACTGAAATAACTATCATGTGATTTTTGGATCCCTATTATTTAATCCTAGAGCATGGTGATTGAAATTAATATATTAATCTATGATAGATGGTATAATAATTAGTCTTGAAATGTAGCTCTTACGTTGTCAATAGACAATTTCATGTCCTCCAATTGACATTTATACCTCCAAACATCCCCTTATAAATTCATCACTTGGAACACAAATTGATAGGAAAATGAAATTTTTTCCTATGACCAAGACATATAAAGTTTCCTTAATCCATATTTTTATAGTTTTTTAGTACAACAAAGACACTTATAATAAATGTTGTGAACTTTGAAGTTGTAGTTGGATATTTCTAAATTTAGTGCTTTGTGGTTGAATAATGGAACCACCATCACATCAGGGGTGTTGAATATCATTGATGACCAAGTTATTTTCCTCTAACCATACCTAAAGAGGAGATTAAGTACCCATTTTGGCCTCAAAAATATTCTTTTATGTTTTTATTAAGTTTCTCTTAGCTTCAAGAATGTGAAATTTGATGCAGAAGCATCTACAATAGTTTCAAATTCTAGTGTGAAAATTCAAAATTTGGTTTACCCTCCGAATTGTGAGATTTCAAAAATTCACTTTGAAAGTAAATGCAATTATCAAAAGGTCAAAGGTAAAAGGTGAAAAATGATGTTTGGGCTGTTCAGTAAATCAAGAGGAATTGGTTGAAACTATTTTCAACCTTAGAATATTGTTAAAACTTAAAAACAACATTTTTTTGCCTTAAGCCCAATTTGGGCGTAGAAGTTAGAAGGAAAGTTCTTGAAAGGAGAGGAAAAAAAGAATTCATTAAGGAAGGAGAGAGGGTGAGAAGAGAAGAGAGGATGAGAGGGGTGTAGAAGAGAAGAAGGATAGAGAGGAAAAGTTCTCTCATTCAAGGAGGAAGAATAGAATGAACAAAAGAGAGGAGAATTAGTGAGGGAGGACCTCACTCAAGAGATGTTAAAGAATGAGAGAAGGAGTAAAGAATGTGTGAAGGAGAAAACAAGGCTTTGGTATCCATGGAACATGGAGACTGAATTTGGTATTGATTTTTAAGTCTTCTATTGATCTATGTAAGAATGAATGTTTTGCTTCATATGACTATGTGATGGCTTCTTTATTGGAATTCTGGTGACAGACCTGTGAATTTGTGTATGAATGATGAGTTTTTATAGATTATTGAGAAATAATGGTTATTTGTCATGTTGAGAATAATTTTAAACTGATATTTATGTGAACAAAAGATCTTAAGAACTTTGAATGCTATAAAAAGCCTAAACAGTCCTAAACAGGATATTTAGAAATTCAAAACTACAGCCCACTGTCTTAAGTAAAATACACATTAAAATCCTTGTATGAAGTATAAAATGGTATGAAATAGGTCTATAAGGGAAGCATGAACATAAATCAAGAAGAAACAGGCGTTATAAACCACTCTAATATCCAAAAACTCCATAGTTGGAATTCAGGCCTGTAGGTGACAGTGTACAAAAAAGCTAAGAGACTTGTATGTTTTTGCATTAAAAGTGGATTGATCAGGTGATTTTTGATAGGGAATATGTATGGGTAATTAATTAAGGTATTTTCATGGTTTTTTATCCTCTTTAAAGTCTATTGAAACTTCAAAAAGAGATCACAATAATGAACCCTGTTGGCTGTCATGAAAATACAGTCCAAGACAACTAGGAAGTCTTGTTTGGAAAACACAGTAGGATGAAATGACTTGGAGGAGTATTATAGAAGGTGTAGGGAATAAATAAATACCATATAAAACTGATTTGAAACCTTGAAATAGGGTATAACACTCTCATCAAAATTAATTAGCTCTCGGCCTGTGACTGTCCAAGGGAAAATCCTGATTTCTAGCCCTCAAAATGAGTTTTAATGATTAAAACCTCTTGAAACTTTTTAATATGAACCTTGATGATGTTAAAAAAGTTTTGGAAGTCGTTTGAAGGTGATACAGTATGGATAAGTATGGAAAATAACAATTTCCAAGTGGATCCTAGGTGTATGTGAAGGAAAGAGCATAGGCCAATATAGGAAAAGTGAATTTCTCCAAAGAAGTGCACTAAAAAATGATTGATTCACCTGTAAGAAGATAATGGGTATTTGTAATTATGCTTGGTTTGCTTAGAAATTCTGTACATCACTCTGGACAAGGGGTTTTGCACTAAAGGAGAATTAATTAGAACAGGGCCTAAAGAAGAAAGTATAATTCTGTACAAAGCAACCTAAGGATATTTTTCGATATGTTATATAAGGGCTTAATGAGTATCCATAAATGGTTTTACATTCATGATTGAGATAACGTATAAAAATTTATGGCCAATAAATATGGAAAATAGGGCTACAAGGAATTAATGATCTAGATAGGTCTGTATCAGTTTGTTGATGGTTTCATAGCAGTGTAATATCAGTTTTCATCATTTGGTATCAAAGCTTGAAACTCTTGGGATTTGTTGAAGAAAAGGTATCAGTAACTTTGACATTTGATTTGAGTTTATTTTGTTAAGAAGCAAATAGGTGAAAAAGGAAGGTTTAACGCCATTAAGGCTTAAGAGGAGAAGAAGCCAAGGAAGGCTTAGTGAAGAGCTAAGAGAAGCTGTAGCAGAAGACCAAGTGAATGCTCAAGAGGAATATCCAAAGAAAGGTAAGCTTGGATTTGTGATTTGTGTTTGATAAAGAGTTGTTGCAGGATTGAGAAAAGGATCAAAAGACTAGGATGCAAAAGGCCTAGGTGAGATCAAGGAGATTGTCAAAAGACCAGTCAAGGAGAAAAGGCTTGGGTGAGACAAGGGATCAAGAGACCAAGGTGGAAAAGACTTGGGTGAAGATCTCAGATATGGAAGCATTGATGAAGGCACTACAGAGCAGCAAGGTACATGATGGCACCAAGAAGAAGGCAAGTATCAGAGGTATGAATAGTTTTGTAATTGATAAAGAAATTGATAGTTTGAAGAGAGAATTAGTTAAGATTAAAGATGAATATGAGTCTTGGATGCAGATGGATAAGAAAGCATGGGTATGGACAATGAATAAGAGGTTGAAGTGGCCAATAGATCTCCTAATGAAGAGGAGAGAAAGACAAAATGAGATTGCCAAGAAGAGAGAAGCCCATAGAGGCAAGAAGATAAGAAGGTTTCCAAGAGAGCAAAAAAAAAAGAGGAAGAGATTGTGAAGAAGGTTCTCATTGAGGAGAACAAGAGAAGAGAAGAAAGAAAAGATGAAGTGCCAGGAAGAGCACTTGGAAAGGTGAGAATGTCCATTAAGAGGATACTCATGGATACATTATGGTCTCTTGTTTTTATATCTAATGATGTTTTTCCATGGGTAAGTGCAGGTATGAGAAGCCTTATGAAGGTCAAGAGAAGGGCCTTGGAGAGTGAAGATATTGGTGCAAGAGAAGACACCAAGTGAATAAGTGAATGTGTAAGAGAAAAGAGAAAATTTGCTGTTGTTGATAAAGAAGAAGAGATGCATTGGTTAATGCATAAAGGAGGTGTTGAATAACCCATACAAGTAAGAGGAGAGGTAGAAGAGGAAGCTGAATTCCATGATGCCATTGAAGGTGAAGGAGAAGAAAGAGAGCAGCCAAGCATAAAAGGAGAGAAAGATTGCTCCGTGGAACTAGCTATCAAAGAGGTAAATGAAGTGTTAAGTGCTGATTTTGATTGTTATTGTGAGCATGAAGATATTAATACACAGGTTAGAAGAGGCAAGAGGAAGATGAAGTCCTCACAAAAAGTAGTCAATCATGGCTACATAATGCCTAAGTGGATGGTGAAGCACACAAGCAAGCAAAAAGTAAGCAAGCAGGCAAGTTTACCTTATAAGATTGATTTTTCTCATATGAATATGCAAGAAAATAAAAGGACAAACAAAGTTGGTTTTTCAGTAGTGTCACAAGAGCATGGTTATAGGATGCCTAAATGGCTTGTGAAGTCAAATGATAAGAAGAAGAATCAAATGTGGATGCCTAAGAAGGAAAAAAGTGAAGAAGATGTGAGTGTTGAGATAGCAACACCAAGAAGTCAATTGAAGAGGACTTCAAGTGATTCCAACAGCCAAGAGAATGAAGGTAAGAAAGAAAACTTCTCAAAGAATAACGAGGTAGAGCATGAGGATGCAAAGATGAAAGGTAAACAAATTATTTGTAATGATGTTTTTGAATCCTTCAATGATATTTTCATGAGAAATGAAAGATGAAAAGTGGTTGTAAGGACTAATATGCAGCAAGGAGAGACTTCCAAAGGGATGGATGATAAGGGAAGGAGAAAGTATGTAGCAAAACAAACTAGATGGCTTCAAGTAGAGATTGAAGAAAGCAAGAAGATAGAAGGTGAGGACACTGCAATTGTATTTGATAAGTATAATGATGTTGATGAAGAAGTTGGTTTATGTGAAGACAAGTTAAGAAAAGATGAGATAAGAGGTAAAGGGCAAGTAATCCTTGTAAGTGATCAGCCCAAGTTTGATGAAGAGAATAGTCAGATAGATGAAATCTCACTAAAGGAAGAGTTGAAGATGTTGGAGGAGCTATTTGGTAATTCAAGAGAGATGAAGGAAGGTACAAACCATGGTAAAGACACCATTAGGAAGAGTGAAGCAAGACAAGAGCAAAGCAAAGAGGCAAAGGCAGTTTTGGTCAAGGAGCAAGAACATGGAGGGAACCAAGAGGCTTCATGGCCTAAAGATTTTGATTCTAAGGTGGCTTTGAATGTTTTGTATGCAGGTATGAAGGTTGCTGAAGTAAAAGACACACATGAGTCATTGGAAAAGCTCATGAAACAAGAAGAACAACAAGAAGATCTAGAAGACATGTATGAAGATGAAGAAGCATGGAAGTGGGAGATGGCATCTGAGAAAGAGATGAGTAGAAGAACATACAAGAAGAGAAAGAATAGCAAGATGAAGGACAAAGACCATTTCAAACAAAGACAAGCATTGGTATTGGTAACAAGACCTTGGGATCCAGGCATATAATGAAGACTAAAGCATGGACGAAGCATCTCATTTGAACTAAGGTTCAAATATTTTCTATAGGGAGAGTATGATGTAGGAGCATCTACAATAGTTTCAAATTCTAGTGTGAAAATTCAAATTTTGGTTTTCCCTCCAAATTGTGAGATTTCAAAATTTCACTTTGAAAGTAAATGTAATAATCAAAAGGTGAAAGGTAAAAGGTGAAAAATAATGGTTAGGCTGTTGAGTAAATCAAGAGGAATTGGTTGAAACTATTTTCAACCTTAGAATATTTTTAAAACTTAAAAACAACATTTGTTTGCCTTAAGCCCAATTTGGGCGTAGAAGTTAGAAGGAAAGTTCTTGAAAAGAGAGAAAAAGAAGAATTCATTAAGGAAGGAGAGAGGGTGAGAAGATAAGAGAGGATTAGAGGGGCGTACAAGAGAAGAAGGACAGAGAGGAAAAGTCCTCTCATTCAAGGAAGAAGAATAGAATGAAGAAAAGAGAGGAGAATTAGTGAGGGAGGACCTCACTCAAGAGATGTTAAAGAATGAGAGGAGTAAAGAATGTGTGAAGGAGCAAACAAGGATTTGGAAGCCATGGAACATGGATATTGAATCTGGTATTGATTTTTAAGTCTTCTATTGATCTATGTAAGAATGAATGTTTTGCTTCATATGACTATGTGATGGCTTCTTTATTGAAATTCTGGTGACAGACCTGTGAATGTGTGTATGAATGATGAGTCTTTATAGATTATTGAGAAATACTGGTTATTTGGAATGTTGAGAATAATTTTGAACTGGAATTTATGTGAACAAAAGATCTTAAGAAATTTGAATGCTATAAAAAGCCTAAACAGGCCTAAACAGGATATTCAGAAATTCAAAACTACAGCCCACTGTCTTAAGTAAAATCCACGTAAAAATATTTGTATGAAGTATAAAAGGGTATGAAAATAGGTCTATGATGCAATCATGAACCTAAATCAATAAGAAACATGCGTTAGAAACCCCTCTAATATCCAAAAACTCCACAGTTGGAATTCAGGCCTGTAGGTGACAATGTACAGAAAAAGTTAAGAGACTTGTATGTTTTTGCTTTGGAAGTGGATTGATCAGGTCATTTTTGATAGGTTATATGAATGGGTAAGTAATTAAGGTAATTTCATGTTTTTTTATCCTCTTGAAAGTATATTGATCATTCAAAAAGAGATGACAATAATGAATCCTGTTGGCTATCATGAAAAAACAGTCCAAGACAACTGAGAAGTCTTGTTTGGAAAACACAGTAGGTTGAAATGACTTGGAAGATGATTAGAGAAGGTGTAGGACATCAATATAGACCCTATAAAATTGATTTGAACCCTTGAAATAGGGTAGAACACTCCCAGCAAAATTAATTAGCTCTCGGCCTGTGATTGTCCAATGGAAAATCCTGAATTAGCTTCTAGCCCTCAAAATGAGTTTTAATGATTGAAACCTCTTAAAAATTTGTAATATGAACCTTGATGATGTTATAAAAATTTTGGAATTGGTTTTAAGGTGCTACAGTATGGATAAGTATGGAAAATAACAATTGCGAAGTGGATCCTAGGTGTATGTGAAGGAAAGAGCATAGGCCAATATAGGAAAAGTGAATTTCTCCAAATAAGTGCACTAAAAAATGATTTATTAACCTATAATAAGATAATGGGTATCTTTAATGATTCTTTTTTTTCTTATAAAGTCTGTACATCACTCTAGACAAGGGGTTTTGCACTAAAGGAGGGCTAATTGAAACAGGGCCTAAAGAAGAAAGTACAATTCCGTACAAATAAAAATAAGGAGTTTTTTTAGTATGTTACATAAGGGATTAATGGGTATCCATAAATGGTTTTACTTTCATTATTGATCTAAGATATAAAAAGTTATGGCCAATAAACAGGGAGAATAGGGCTACAAGGAATTAATGATCTAGATAGGTCTGTATCAGTTTGTTGATGGTTTTAGAGCAGTGTAAGATCAGTTTTCATCAAAATTCCTTACTAATAGTGCCAACTTCATGAAGATGAAATTTATTTGGCATCACTAACCTACTAAAAATATGTTGGTAAGTAATTGAAATGTTAATTTATATGTACTACATCCAAATTAAACAAAATTTGATAAAATCTAAACACTAAATTGATAACTTCACATACGTTTGAATTTAATTCCAATGAACCATTAGAATTTTATTTAATATTTATATTATAAAAAATTGATTCATGGTTAGACTCATAAACCTTCCATAGAATATTTTGTAATGCCATCTCATGATATTTGATTAATTAAATATTCATTACAAGAACCAAATTCAAATAGTGTATTATCTTTCTATGTTATTCATAGTATTAAAACAACCATACATCTATATTTATGATAGGATATCATTAAGTCCATGTTCTAGTAATTATCATTGACCCAATGGGATATTCAATGTTTTCCCCATTTGTGATAGACGAAGTCAATTTATTTTTTTCCTCTATACACCAACATAAGTAGCTTTTTTTATTCTTTATTGTCTTCATCTACAACAAGCTAAAAAATCATGCCCTACATCAAAAAATAAAGTAATTTTATAATAATGATGTTGATATATAATGGGATTTTAGTAAAAAATGATTAATCTTGTACCTAGTTACACTAGATTAGATTCATTCAGATTCATTACCATATTTAAATTATTATGTCATATATTTTTAATTGCTAAAACCAAAAAAAAAATTTCAATTCCACTTGTACTCTCCTCATGGATACAACTTTTCAATTTTGGAAATCCACCACAAATGTTGTAATTTACATCCAAACCTATTTTTTTATAAAAAAATAATCCATTTGGCCTTTCACGAAAACTAGTTGGATTAAATTCCCTTATTGATTTTGATGGAATTTTCATTCTATAGTCTCAAAAAAATTAGTATCCAAAGTACAATGTACATGATGTAAAATATCACAATACATTAAAAATTCAATATATTGCCTACAAAAAAAAGTGGTGCATGTGTGATTTATTTTGACATAGAAAGGTTTGGCCATCTCAAAATATATTTAACTAATAGAATTTTTTGGATATTTTTGCAAAAATATACAACACAATTATGTTTGGATTACATCCTTGAAATATTTTATATAGAATTCAAAATTACAAGAACCAACTTTTATTTTCACCATATCTCTTCTATTGGGTGAAACCCATGTGTTGTCTTCCCAAATTATGCAAGTAATTTTTTCTAAGCATATGATATAGATTTATTTTTTCATGGAAGTCTACCATAGAACTCTTAGAGCTCATTAGTATTAGAATCATCAAGTATTTTATGTATCCCAATTTCTTTTATTATTATTTTTGTCTTATGTTCATTGTTTTGCTTGTTTTTATAATAAAGCATTTACTCCATATTTGGCCACCTATTATACAAGTTGTAATCATGTGTCAAATAATGTTACTATCTTTGTTTCATATTTTCGTGCCTAAAATATGGTATGCATCATGTAGATTTTAAATAATTGCCTTGTTTTCACCATCCATTTTATATGTTCTTAGTCCTAATGTGTACATTGTAGGTCTCATCTCAAGTAATTTCAGG
>JARHVA010009235.1:0-127500 GCA_037957365.1 Torreya grandis | reverse complement strand
CCTAGATTACATCTTATATAGTAAAAAAATAAGTTCACATGGTTCAATTTTACCCAAATTACATTATTAACTGAAATAACTAACAAATTAACTCAATTTATCATGAAATTTTAGTTAATTTATCCCCAACTAACATCTTATAGTCACAGTTATGTTCAATGAGTTTATATTTATCACAATTTACTCTTTGAATACATTTTTGATATAACTGGATTTGGATAAGCCATAGGTTGCATCCTATATAATTGATTGAGTTATAAATTAGGCTCACATGTCACAATCAGTTCCAAATGTTGTCTCTAATTGTAATAATTAACTAATTGGATCAATTCATGATGGTAACCAATCTAATTTGGTTCTCATTCATTTTATACTCTTATAAATAGGTTCAAGGGGCTCAAATTAGCCTTAATTCCCTTAGTAATTGAAAAGAATGACTATTTGGTTCATTATGTGAATACATTCGTGTAAATTGAGCTCCAAATCAAATCATATATAATTTAAATTGGGTTTACGTGGCTCAATTTTTCCAAAATCACATCATTGATTGAATCAATGGACTAATTAGCTCAATATATGATGAAATCAAAACCAATTCAGCCTCAAATCACATTGTATAGTTGCAATTAGTTTCAATGGTCTCAAATTGACCATAACTATCTCCAAGATTGAACCAATTGACTATTTAATTCATTATGTGATGACATTAGATTTTATTCAAGCCCTAATCACATCCTACAAAGTCAAAAAATGTTAATTTATCATTGAACAAAATGATTCTTTGCTTCAATATTTGCTGAAATTGGGGTCGATTGAGCCTCATATCACATTTTATACACATAGTAAGGTTGAAAAGGATCAAATTGGCCCTAATTTCCTTCATGATTGAACCAATCAATTATGTGATTTATTTTATTATCATATTGGGGTCAATAGATCTGCAAATAGCATCATATATAGTCAAAATAAGGCTCATGAGGCTCAATTTCACTAAAATTTCATCACTCATTACACCAATTGACTCATTCACTCAATATTTCATGAAATTTTAGGTGATTTAACCCATAATCACATTCTATAATTGTATTTAGGTTCAGGGGTTAAAATTGGTCATTAATGCCTCCACCATTAAAATAATCAACTATTTATTTTATCATGTGATGAAATTGGGACTGGTTGAACCCCAAATCACATTCTATATAGTCAAAATTAGGTTTACAGGATCAAATTAACTTAAATTACATCATTGTATTCATTATGTCCTTTGTGTGATAGTGTATGTATTAACACATATATATTGGTAGTGTATATATCACTAGATAGATAGATAGATAGATAGATAGATAGATAGATAGATAGATAGATAGATAGATAGATAGATAGATAAAGATAAGCACATGTACATCCATGCATATCAAAACATATGCATAGATGTTTTTTTTAATTTTTTTATACTATGTCAAATAAATTCATACATGTTTTTGAATGTGTAGCTTTAAAATGTACTTACATGGTGAGAATTGTCTGGATTCTTGAGCCTAAATCTTGGACTTTCAAACACATAGTTGAATCCATTTTTTATTAAAAATAAAAATAAAATCCAACTTCTACCATCATAAAGACTATGAATTTGATCAATACATTTCCTAAAACTATTGCTATGATGTCAAACACACTCTCATCTTTCTAGTTTGTGATGTGTGTGTGTGTGTGTGTGTGTGTGTGTGTGTGTGTGTGTGAGAGAGAGAGAGAGAGAGAGAGAGAGAGTAGATTAAATTATCTTATTTAAATATTTAAGAAATAGTTTCAAATAATAATAAATGATATTTAAAAATTGAAAGGCCTCACAATGAGCTATTTACTCTATTTTTAAAAAAAATGGAAATTCTTCTTTGAATTTTAAATGTTTGACCTATTAATATGTACTTATTTATAAAAGAATATAATAATTTTAAAATATTAAAATCCATTTTTTATACCATCATCAAATTTTAAATGAAACCATCTCAAATAATCAAAAAAAAATTTCTTATATTTTTAAAAAAATAAATGAAAAAATCACTTAAAACACTTTTTTTTAAATCCATACATGCCCTATTCATAATGAAAATAAAAACCTTAGATTGATAACTTAATAATGACCTTTTGAGTACATTGCATTTAATGATGACCTGTTTCATTTTAACGAATAATTCACATCTTCAACCAGTGCTCAAAAGATTATCTAAGATTTTTGCATGTTAAAAAACTAATGGTCCTCCAATAGACACAGCGAAAAAGTATGTTGGTGGTTATATTTACAATATTTTTTATTTTACTAAGATGTAAAATAATTAATGCTATTCTTTTAAATATTAAATTTAATATTATTTTTAAAAAATAACATTTTTTAAATTCAATTGTTCTCTTACCATTAAAAATTTGAAAAAAAAATATATTTTTTTAAAAAATTGAAAAATGTTTTATATTTTTTAACATGTTAATTTTATAAATATTTTACTCTTCTCTACAAAACAATTCTTCTTCTCATTCGAAATAACAATGGAAAAATAAATACATTATCATTTTAATTGATAAATAAAATAAAATAAAATAATTACTTTTTATAAACATTTAAAAGAAAAATAAGATCACCGACTTGTACCATTAAAATGTTTAAATATCACTCTCAAACAAACCAATTTTTTTAATAATGTTCCAATTGATAAAGCACCCAACATCCATGCCAATTTTATGCCCATGAAACCAATTTGTAAAGACATGGACATAATCAATATTTTAAGCTTTGACAACATATTCCAAACTATTTGACTTCACATTTTCAAAATTTTCACCAAATTATAATATATATATATAGGCCATCCCTATATGAGCGACATGAACTTTCTCACGTGTGAAAGATACAAGAGATATGCAAATAAGTAGTTGTAAATAATTTTAATTTTAAATATAGATTATATATTTAAAAATTGTAGTCTTGTAGGTGATCTCACCTTTATAATCGCTGGTTTCCATCTTAAATTATTTTAATAAAATATTTTTTAATTTATTTTTTAAATAATTATTTAATTATATATATTTTTACAAAATGTTATACCAAATCATCATTTAAAAATTAAATTAAAAAATATTTTATTAAAATAATTTATGGTGGGAACCAACTATTATAGAGGTGAGGTCACCTACAAGACTACAATTTTTTGATAGTTAAATTGGCAGAACCCAAATCATAGTCTAAGAGGTATATATATATATATATATATATATATATATATATATATATATATATATATATATATATATATATATATATGGTAAATTCATATAAAATACATTGACAGATATGATTATCAAGATACCTATATTATATTGAATTGTGATATTCATAAAATAGATTCCTCAAGAATGATATTTATCATCATATTTTACATAGATTTATCTAAGATATGTATGGTAGTAACACTCGCTACCACATAAAGTACATATAAATACTTATTTTTCATAAAATTATATTTAATATAAATATTTAATGCAATATTAAATGGAAAATAGAGATCAACATAAATATGATATATAAATAATATAACAATATGTTTAAGATATCGAATTTATAGACATATGATCTACTAAAAATTCAAGTCTTTGTTATACCTTTTTTCTTTTCTCTACTCCTTCATTATTCAATATCACAAATTGCTTATATGTGAAAGGTTGTGTAATCCTCAATTTGCGTAATGACTTAACACATGATATAGAAACAAATGTTAGACCTTATCTTTCTATAAGTCATGTATCAATTGTAGCTTTCTTAAGTGTTAAATCCTATAATTTTTAGATTGTGAATCCCTATGCTAAATTAAAAGGTAACCCATACATGTGAACCCTTTGTATAGGGGTGATTGGAAATGTAATTAGAGTTGCATAATAAAAAAGAATCCATGTGTATTTATTGAAATGAACTATTACATATGTAGTTTGTTCAAGGAGTGTTAGTCCTGGTTTGAATAAATGCTTCAATTATATCCAAGTTCACCATTCACAAGTCCTAATTTTTTTCATATGTTTGTAGTGAACATTCCCCTTGTACCAATAACAATCAATAATTCAACTTCTAACTATTTATCATCTAATCCCATAACATTGATGTGCGTTATTACTTATTAGAAATAAATGCATAGGTTCATTAAAATCCTCGTTTGTAACTTTTTTAAATCAAGCATCTATTCTAGTCATCAACAACTACCAATTTTTAATGGTTGGATTGATATTTCTTAGATTTCTTAGAATTTTCTGAAACTATTGTTATTATTGAGTTTGACCATATTGTCTAAAAACCTTATTGAAAGCAACAACAGTTCTAAAGTCTTATCATAATAACTTTCTTTGTCTTGTACTTTTGAATGTAATTATCTATTATAAGAGGTAATTATCTCATATTCTCAATAAAAAGCATAGACCTTCCACCAAAACACATATTAACACTTTCCAAAAATATTTGAATAATCGATAATACAAACCACTTTTAGATATTAACTTTTATATTATTAAAATAATTTGATAGTAAATAATACAAACCACGTTTTCTTTTAATAACTACCCTTATTTGCGTTAATCATGACTTAACATGCTGGACTTTAGTGGATAGATTCGATTTTATCTCTCCGTATCATTAATTTTACTTTAGACAATTAAATGTGGAAGATACTTTTCGAATGTGTTTAATTCACATGCTGTATATGTATTGATTAAATCATTTTAAACATGGTTATTTTTTATCTATATTTTAATTGTGAAAGTTGCATCACTGACTTTTATTTGAAAAATTAATAATACTTTAATTAGCAAACACCTTAATAAAAATCAGAACAATAGAAGAGGACCCTATATTAAAACAATTAAACGCCGCAGTTTATATTAGCAGTATATAGCATAACATTAAAGAAAATGACACATTCCTATACATTCCACATCTGGTTTTTCTTCCTTCAAATTTGAGTCTCATAGAGTTTACCAGTGTTAAACATTAATTTCTAATAAGGGAGGCAACAGTACAGGTGACAAATCTTGAGGGAGGAAATGAAGGGAGAAGTGCTGCAGCTCTCTTCTCAAACCTTTCGAAAAGAATGTCTGCGCGCTCAATGCCAATGTGGGCCTCAACTAAACTGCCCACAAAACTTTTAACCAACTTTGCCTTCATCTTACCAAACGTATGTGGCTCCTTTACCCACCCCTCAAATTCCTCCTCAGACATGGTGGGCACCCCTTCACACACTTCCACTCTCTCAATTTCAAAACCGCCACATTCTTCAACTGCTGCTCTCACTTTAATTGCATTTGGAAAATACCATGGAAGGTTGAACGAGTCTCTCAAATCCAAACTGATAATTCCCTGCACAACAATAAAATCATAATAATGATCAATACCATTGGAGATACAATATTACAACAATTTAACACATGTCCCAGCAAAAGGTGGTGTCCAAGTAAAATATATGCCTGTGTCACAAGGTCATCCCATGCATTTTCAAAGTCCTGACCACAGAATTCACCTCCCACTGAAACTTGTTGTGAAGCAGGTGAAGTGTCTGGCCTCCCCATCAAACACAAAAACAGTACACCTCCTTTTGCCATCTCCTCTGCTCTGCACTTCATGAAAGTAGTGAGATCCCTTTGAGATTGCTTTGAGTAGACATCTACAATATCCTGCCTGCCTCTGTTGATCCACACTCTTCCTCTGTTGTACAAGGGTGAATCCTTGTACATAACATCCTCAGGCACCTGCATTAACAATCATAAGCAACACTTGCCTTACAAAAGCCACATGATACAAAGACCAATAAACCATTGTGACCACCAACTTCCCGTAAGGCTAGAACTTGTATGCCTTAAATGACAAGCAACCGCAAGAAAAAAAACCTTGAAATAGTAAGTGGTTACCTCTGAAATCCAATGAAGGGCCATTACAGAGAAGCATACATGAATGCTTGAATTGGGAAAAAGGACACGGTAGAAGGATCCAGGCACCCCAGCAACAAAATATGGACTATTACGCCGGTCCAACAGATTGAACAGCTCATTAAAGTCATTGGATGGCAAATCAGAGAAGAAAGCCTGGAAATCTGGCACTTTTGTTCCCTTGCACAGATTTTTCAAGGTGCTCACAACAAAGTCCACATCTAACATGGTATTGATACCAGTAGCACAGCCAAGATCTGCAATTCTAAGAGGACCCTCCTTGGGGAATGCGATCCTCTCAATTGCTGTCTGAAACAGAGGTTGCAGTACATGGAAAACATACCTCTGTCTTGTAGAGTTTTCTACATAACTTGCATCACCACTGCCTGAATACATGCAGAGAACTCCATGTAGTGGACCATAAGACTTGATTTTCTTTGTCTTATTCTCCATTTGTCTTTTGAGGACTTCACTTGCCTTGGCCTGGTTGTCCATACTACCATTCTCCATTGTAGGAAACACAACACGCTCACTATGTCCTTTTATACAAGAGTTTGGACAGATGGGAAATATTAGCTATGAAGCCTTAGAATTGAATTACATATCTGAACAATATTCTAGGAATATCCCTCGTGGAAGATTGACCATAATCGGACCTGCCTTATTTATTGTTATTTATTGATGTTAATGTGTGCAACGCAAATCTGCGGAAGAGATAAACAACATGGTATGGTATGTAACAATTGTGTGGTTTAAAAAGTCGTTGACAAAATTTAGAAAAATAGATGCATAATTTTATGTAAGTTGTAAAAATAAAACAAAATATAAATTTAAAAAAGTGATAAATTTTATACAAAAGAATGGATGAATAAAGAAAATATAATCGAGACCCATAAATATTTATCATGTGAAAATAAATTGTTACAATTTTGATTGAAGAGGTGATAAATTTTATAGTTAAAAATATGTGATTTATTAACAATAAATATTAATTATATAAAAGTATTGACTTTAAATTGTAACAATTATGGTAAAAGGAGATGACATAATTTATAAGAAAAGAAAATAAAATTGACAATAAGAAATATTTATTATGTGGAAATATTTAATTGCTACAATTGTGATAAAAGATGTGACAAAATTCATAAGAAGAAATATATAAGTCAATAAAATTGACAATAATATTTATTAAATGTATTCAAAATATAAATACTCTACTCAACAATTTAAAGAAAAAGAAGTGATAAAATTCAATAACAAAATATGCAACAAAAAAACTCAGTAAAATTGATAACACATATCAATCACATTGAAAATAAAATTATGATAAACTTATCCAACTACATTTAGACCATAACACTTAACCAAAATTTAAAAAATTAATATAATTATGAATCAAATGAGGTTAAAAAAAATCTAATAAATTAATGTAATTATGAGTCACATAAAATTAACTAAATATAATTAAAATAAAAAAATTATAATTAAATTAATAAATTAAAAAAACATTTAATATTATTAATCATCATATTATATAGGATAGTAATTATATTGTGGTCGAATCTACATTTTAGATATTTATTGTATTTATTCTTCAACATTTTGATCCATATTCTTAGATCATCATCATATACAATAAAATTATTAACAAATATTTTAAACTGCCACAATATACTAGTTAATATTATTTTTAATATTATTTATAAATTAAAAAGACTGTATAAAATAATTATAATAGTTTTTCTTTATATGTTAAAAAATCTTAATGTGCATAATTTAAATAAAAGGTCAAACAAAAATACATAGTCTATTTATATAAGACACAAGAAAAGTATAAATCTTTACAAAATAAATTAAAAAAGTATACTTTCAATCTAAAATAATAAATAGCTCTTCTTCCCGCTCTTGTATTTAGTTTGAAGGGTTTGACTACCAACATGTTGCCTAGATCTGCTACTACTAAGCCTACTGCGGGTTATTCTATGGCTCTTAGTGTGTTATCTGGCATTGTTGTTAGAGTGTCATCTGAGTCAAGAAGTTTTGTTGCTAAAGATGCATCACCTAGCATATTCGTTGCTAGGATGCTACCTGTTACTACAACTATAATGTATTATTCTATTCTGGGTTCTTCCTTGGGTGATCTCGACTCTTTTGCTAATGTGGTTCACATTGGAGTCTCATCTCCCCAAAATAAAGCTACTTGTTCTGCTCTTGTGATTTGGGGTAAGATGAAACCTTCTGCACTACCTCCTCTTGTTGTGATTTTAGGGGATGAAGTGTTAAAAAATGAAGAATATTTCTCTCAAAAAGGATTTATATTTAGATTTGATAGATTCTAGCCATGGCTCCAAGATCTAAATGCCTGGATCTTTGAGTAGTGGCATCCTCTTATAGAAGGAAAATGGAAAAATAACCATGTGTTAAAGTATTTTTTGTAGTTGGTTTTGATTCAATCATTAATCAAAATGCTATTTTTAATAGTCAATCTTGGTTTTGGGGACAACATGCACTACTGCTAAAGCCCTGGGTTTCCTCCTTTAACCCTTTTACTGAATCTTTCAATAGGCTACTAGTTTGGATCCATCTTCCAAATTTGCCTCTTCATTTTTGGTGTGAATCTTGCTATAAATGCATTGGAAACTCGGTGGGCCATTTCATCATGGTGGATCCAGCCACTAATTTCTTCTCTCACACCACATATGCTCATATTTTAGTGGATCTGGATTTGTCTATGCCTCGCCTAACAGAGGTTGTGTTATGAGTTGTTGATCGCTCTTAGTACCAGCCTTTGGATTAGGAAGGTATCATGTTTCATTATTGGAGGTACTTTATTATGGGTCATTTGGCTTCTGAATGCCCCCACTTGAAGGTTCCTTAGGATTCATCTTGATAGAAGAATGCTCTTCAAGAACACCTTATGGTAGGTATTGATGTCAATGATTCTGATTCAGATACTTCTGAGCCTCCTTCAAATGATGGGAAGGATCCCCTTCCCCCACTGCATGACTCTTTTGTTGCTGTTGATGATTTTGAGAATACTATTAAGATCTCCACTACTGTTGAAACTGTTGGGGCTATTGCATGGACTTCCATTGCTATTAGTAGAACTGTAACATAGTCCTCCCTTGCTATCCCCCATGATCATGTTATTACTATAGTTGTGGCTGAGAAAAGGACTAGTTTTGTTAGTGCATTATTATTATAAGGGATAATGTTTTAGTGTCATCCCCCTAGGATCCACCCCCTTATAAGGAATTGGTGAGTTTTTCATCTCATTCATCTTTTGATTATATGAATGGAGATAATACTACTTATTGGATTGTTATCCAAAGGAGGAAGTGAGGTCTTTCTAAGCACATTTCATAGACCCACATTCAAGCCAAGTGTGTTTGACCTGCTAGGTTAGGTTCAATTATTGTTTAGTCTATTATGTTATGTTAACGTGTTATTTCTGGCATGTTTGAGACATTTCTTCCTTGGGAGATACTTTGTCTAAGGTTTAGGACTCTTTTGTCCTGTTGATTTAATAAAAAACAAATATATAGGACTATTTTTGTTCGTGCATTATTTATTATTGGGGTTGATGTTGTTGTGTCATTGTCATGTCCCCTTTTCAGTCGACATCTTCAGAATTGATGGTTAGCCTATTATGTGACCCTCGTAGGCTGATAGGATGGTTAGAGGGTCTTGATGGAGCTTGGCTTGTCTTCGTTTAGCAGAACTTTTACAGTTGGCTTTCATTTGAGCTCGATCAAACATGTATTGAGGGAGATATTAATATTTGATTGATTTAATTAAATATTAATTATTTAGCATATTTTAATTGTGAAACCCTAATTCTAATTTAAGAAACCCTAATTAGGGCAAGCATACCTTTTTGAGGGTATAAGGGTTTCTCATGGGAGAGAGTTGGAGGATTATGATTATTGATTTTGATATTGAAGAATTTTGCTAAGTTTTTCTTAGAAGAAGGAGCCAAGGGTTTCCAGTATTCCAGTTGCATTAGAGAACGCCCATGCTTTAGTGTGTGCAATTTAGAGGTTGTGAGAGATCAGCTGATCTATTGCCAATTTGAGAGATAACTTCATACAAAAGCTATCACAGAGGTTTACAGGTATTTATTTCATTAGGTTTTGTTTGAGTAATTATTTAGAATAATATATTTCGTATTAGGCTATATTTCTTTAGATCTGGAGTACAGCATACAGGCCACACTATTTTCCATTAGCTTTTATATGGGATCCATACAGATCTGTACAAATCTATACCATTCTGCATCAGGCTAGAAAGTGCCATAAGAAGCACAGACATTGACATTGGCAGTCCAGTGACCGACATCGGTCGACTCAAAAATTAACATCGGTAGGATATCGACTGACATCGATTGACCCAGGTCATCAGAGACTGACATCAACAGTTTTCATAGTGTTATACCATCGACAATGGCAAAATAATTGATGACAGTGACTGTGTTTTTAACACAGCAACCTAAGATGGACCAGATCTAGGGTTTATTTCCAGTTTGCAAAAAATTTAGGTTTTTAAGATAGTATTTTAATATTCTATTTATATATATGATAGAGGACTTCTATTGTAATCATCTGGATGAATAATAAGATCATTGATTTGCCAGTTACGAGATTATACTATGGTTTATTTATTTATTTGGAAATTATTTTGCAAAAATCACAATTTGTTCTTATTTCATACAAAAAACACAAAAAAATTAGAATACACGAAAAAATAATTCAAAATATCCAGTTTTAGAATTCAAGGGAAATAGGGGATATTACAGTGGTATCAGAACTTTTGTCTTTCTATAGTCCCTATTGGTTGGGGATACTACAGTGGTATCAGAGCTTTTGTCTTTCTACAGTCCCTATTGGTTGGGTATAATACAATGGTATCAGAGCTAAATCCTGCCATCCTATTGGGTAGTTGGGTAGAGTGGTCTATACAGTGATACCACTAGTACAGTGGTATTAGAGCTAAATCCTGCCATCCTAAGGGTTTCACAATCTTATGCAGCCACAAGAGTTGGGACCACATAGGTATTTCACACACAATAGAGCTTTACTTGAGGGCACTCAAGTTTTAGAACAACAACCGATCACCATGAGTGACAGGCATGAGGGTAGCCCACACAGGGGCCACAGGCATAATGATGATTAGGACACCAAAGAATTCTTTAGAGTTATGGTTACAAGCCAACAACAGATGAATCAGGCAACTAAGGCACTCACTACTAATGTAGAGAGGATGAACCCACTTGTTAGATAGAATGGGGAACAAGGAGATAACAGGAGTGCTACTGTTAATCAGAGACCATAGATGACCCATTCCAGGACCACTGATAGACCAGCATGGCCTACGTTTGTATAGGACAAACTAGAAGAGGCACTAGTAGAGGAGGTGGCAGGTGATTCCCCATTTGCAGATGCCCTCGTGGCTACAAATGATGAGTGGGACTTATTAGCTCATCAGGTTTGGGAGAGGATGTCCTTTGATCATTTTATTAATCATAAGAGAGAGCACTACAGATCAGTTAGGTAGGATAGGAGGCCTAGAGGTCAGCTTAGTGAGCTGAAGAAGGCTACTGGCAAGCTTTCTTTGACCACTTTTGAAAAGAGTGGAAAGATGATAGCACAAGCTTGGGTTCATAAGCTTGACACATTCTCAGCATTGAGGCCAATGACAGAGATAGAGGCCATCAAATATGCCACTTTGCACTTGGAGGGAGTAGCACATGATTGGTGGTACCATGGTATGGTAACAATTCAGCATAACCAGGTGACAGAGTACCAAGACTTTGTGGACAGGCTGGTTGAAAGGTTTGACAGGAAAGATCCTAAAGTTTACTTTTAAGATCTAGCATAATTGAAACAAACAAGCAACTTAGAGTCCTTTACTAGTGATTTTCAGTGATTGGCAGTCATGGTGCCAAACATTTCAGAGCGTAAATTGGTAGTTCTCTTCATGGAGGGATTGACACAACCATTGAGAGGTTGGATCAAGGCCTTTGATCCTCCTTCATTGCAGGTATCTATGAAGAAGGCGTGTAGCATGGAGATGTTAGCCCCATCTAGTAGATCTAACTTAGGAGGTACTTCTTCATCTGGGGATGATAAGGGCTTCAACGGTAATAGAGAGAGACTAGATTTTAATATAGATAAATCAGGTGTTAAGAATGATTCGAAGTCAAATCTAGCAACACCACCTTTGGATCGAGAGGCTCTTAATGATCTACGTAGAAAGAAGCTTTGCTTTTATTGCAAAGGTCCCTATGATGCCAATCATGATTTTCCTTTGAGGCCTAAGGGCAAGGCCAATCGAGTGATGTGGGCTTATTATGAGGATTTAGATTCAAAGGATTCTGAATAGCATAATAGTTTTGAGGAGTCAGAGGTGAAGGCTTTAGAGCGTAAGGTAGAGGCAAATTTAGAGCTACACATAGAGGAGGCCCGCCTATCCAGCATTCAATCAGATGATTCATTCAGACTCTATAAAGTTTTGGTAGGACAGAAGGTCATCACCATTCTTGATACAAGAGCCACACATAATTTTATAGATTCTAGATTTGTGGAGAAGTGTGGACTCACTACCAAAGATTTTGAGGGCATTAGAGTTAAGGTGGTCAACAGTCACACTCTTAGGTGTGAGCAGATGATTAGAGAGCTCCCATTGTGCTTGAACAACTATGAGTTCAAGGTTGAATATTATGTGGTGAACATGGGGGATATAGACTTAGTCTTGGGTATGAAGTGGCTTCATTCGCTTGAGGAAGTCACTCTTTGTCTTAAGTACATGGAGGTTCATTTTGATGTTGGTGGGAAGACACATATTCTTAAGGCTATACAGGGCAGCAACATGAAATATATGTTTTTTCATCGGATGGAGAGACTCATACCACATGATATGAGAGAGTGGGCTACCGGGTTCACATTGGCACCAACACAGGAGAGACAGGTGGATGAGCTTTGTCTTGAGGTGAGTTCAATCCAGGAGTTAGCACATGTCGCAGGGACTCAGCTTTCTTTTACACAAGGGTCATATGTTTATGATGATATGAGTATGTCTAGCATTCACACTCCAGATTCATTTATTATAGTGGGTACAGGAGACAGGTGTATGCAGTCAATTGGTATTGTTCACATTACTCAGATGAGGAGTTTACTTGAGTTACCAGTTGATTTATGTTCATGGATTAGATGTTGGGATCCTTATCTTGGTACTTGGGATGCTGTGACGCCATTGGATGAGAGTTGTGATAGACATGGCATGGTGTTTGTGTTGATTGACAGCAGGGTAGATCATGACTACATTTGGGATCCAGGTGGATTGATTGGTTTATCATTCAGTGATTGCTTGAGGGCAAGCAATTTCAGGAGGGGTAGATTGTCATGTCCCCTTTTCAGTTGACATCTTCAGAGTTGATGGTTAGCCTCTTATAGGACCCTCGTAGGCTGATAGGATGGTTAGAGGGTCTTGATGGAGCTTGGCTTGGCTTCGTTTAGCAAAATTTTTACAGTTGGCTTTCGTTTGGGCTCGATCAGACATGTATTGAGGGAGATATTAATATTTGATTGATTTAATTAAATATTAATTATTTAGCATATTTTAATTGTGCAACCCTAATTCTAATTTAAGAAACCCTAATTAAGGAAAGCATACCTTTTTGAGGGTATAAGGGTTTCTCATGGGAGAGAGTTGGAGGATTGTGATTATTGATTTTGATATTGAAGAATTTTGCTAAGATTTTTTGAGAAGAAGGAGCCAAGGGTTTCCAGTATTCCAGTTGCATTGGACAACGCCCACTCTTCAGTGTGTGCAATTTAGAGGTTGTGAGAGATCAGTCGATCTATTGCCAATTTGTGACATAACTTCATATAGAATCTATCACAGAGGTTTACAGGTATTTATTTCATTAGGTTTTGTTTGAGTAATTGTTTTGAATAAGAATTTCCGTATTAGGCTATATTTTTTCAGATCTGGAGTACAGCATAGAAGCCGCACTATTTTCCATTAGCTTTTGTATGGGATCCGTACAGATTTGTACAAATCCGTATTGTTCTGTATTAGGTTGGAAAGTACCGCGGGAAGCAAAGAGACCAACATCGGCAGTCCAATGACCAAAATTGGTTGACTCAAAAACTGACATCGGTACGATATCGACCGACATCGGCTGACCCAGGTCGTCAGAGACCATCGTCGGCAGTTTTCACAGTGTTATGCCATCGACAGCGGAAGAATAACCGATGACGGTGACTATGTTTTTAACACAGCAACCCGAGATGGACCAGATCCAGGGTTTATTTCCAGTTTGTAGAAAATTTAGGTTCTTAAGATAGTATTTTAATATTCTTTTTATATGTATGATAGAGGACTTCTATTGTAATCATCTGGATGAATAATAAGATCATTGATTTGCCAGTTAAGAGATTATACTATGGTTTATTTATTTATTTGAAAATTATTTTGCAAAAATTGAAATTTGTTCTTATTTCATACAAAAAACACAAAAAATTAGAATACACAAAAAAGTAATTCAAAATATCCAGTTTCAAAATTCAAGGGAAATAGGGGATATTATAGTGGTATCAGAACTTTTGTCTTTCTATAGTCCCTATTGGTTGAGGATACTACAGTCATCCACCCAGGCTCTACCCCCTTGTCAGGAATTGGTGAGTTTTTCACGTCTTTCATCTCCTAATTCTACAAATAGAGATAATACTTCTTATTGGATTGTTGTCCAAAGGAGGAAGGGAGGTCTTCCTAAGCACATTTCATAGACCCGCTTTCAAGCCAACGGCGTTCGACCTGTTAGGTTAGGTTCAATTATTGTTTAGTCTATTGTATGTTTTTAATGTGCTATTTTTGACATGTTTGAAACCTTTCTGCCTTAGGAGTTACTTTGTAAATGGTTTAGATCTCTTTTCTCCTGCTAATTTAATTAAAAACAATTATATATATATATATATATATATATATATATATATATATATAAGTCTCCAACATGTGAATCTTATTTTTCATATTTTTTTAAATAATAAAAATCATTTTAATAATTATATTTTCTATTTATAAATTATAAAAATTTAATGTAAATAACTTAAATAAAAGGTTAAGTCACAATATGTGATCCATTTATATGAAACATTAAAAATGAAATATAATTTAAAAAAAGAAAGAAAGAAAGTGTACTTTACAATTTAATAAATAAAGTGTAATATTGAAATCAAATTCAAAGACTTTGATAATTAAAAATGAGAGCCAACACCAACAATTTATATAAATAATTAAATGGTTTCAAATATATTTTAATTTTTTATACTACTTTTTAAGATATATATAAATTTATTGTATTTTTATAAATTTTTATATATATAAATAATTATACTTATTTAATGGTTTCCTGCTTATTAATTACATGTATTCACTGATGCAACAATAAAAAGTGTACGTGATAACATGCATGACACCTATGAAGTTCTTCATGTTCTTGTTAATGTTTGAATTTCATTTTTTTATATAATTAATTAGAATATTAATTTTAGTAGGATGTTTTGCTGGAAATTTTGCTTTTAAACATAAACATAAAAGTTAAGTTTAAATTATATGAAAGCTTTATGGACGTAAGTTTGATGTGGTTCAAAATACAATAATTTCTTTTTCTATTTTTAAATTTTAATATTATAGATAAATTTTTAAACATAATGCATAGTTTATTAAAATAAAATAATTTTTTTTAAAAAAATTTCTAATCTTTTACATTATAGAAAAAAATTTAAGCATGAATCCATAATTTATTAAAACATAATAATTTTTTTTGAATTTTTAACCTTTAACATTGTAGAGAAATTTTTAAACATAACTCATATTTATTAAAAATTTAAAACTTATATTTTTTTTCATACACCATAAGCCTTCGTTATCTCAAAAAAAATAAACCTTAAAATACTCATATGCTTGTATTTCCCTATTTTTTTTCACCCCTATGGACTGATATCCACTACCTTATCAAATCATTGCTACAGTTTATTTCTTAACAACAAAGTACCTTTTACATTGTTAGGCTTCATACGTACATGTTCGTTGCAATGGACTTCTCACATGTTAATATTTTTTTAAAAACAGAGTTACTTTTAATTGTAAAAATTGAGAAAAATAATATTTATAAAATATTATATATTAATAAAAAAATATTAGGTATTATAAAAATTGTTTTATTTTATTTCATAAAAATAAAATTATATTTTTACATGTTTAAAAATATATTAATATAATATATATATATAACAAAATATTATTAATAAATAAAATAATTTAAAAAATATATAAAATTGGACAAGACAAAATAATTTATAGTGTAAAATATATGTACCAATCTATTTTGTATGATATTAATATTTTAGTAATTTCAAATTGTATGTAATTTTATTACTAATTCTACCTTTCTATGAAAATGAAAATTAACCCTAAAACGTATTTGATAAAATTAAATTATCTTATATTATATTATTTATTTATTTAAAAGATATTATAATAGAACATGTTCTATTTACCATAACATTAGTTTATATTATAAGTTCATTTGAAATTAAATTTTATATATTTATTTGCCAAAGTCAATGAAAAATTGTAACCTGTCAACTTATGTTTATCCATTTGAGAAAATCATTCCACAAAAATGGTTTTGTAAATCAATCTTTCCTACTCTTTTTTCAATTACAAAAATATTACAATATAAAATTCATGAACTTATATTGATGGCCATACATATTTGTTTGCCAAAATAAATATACAAATATAACCCATTAGCTTATGTTTATCCGTTCTGGAAAAGCATTCCACATTTATGGTCTTGTAAATCAATCTTTCCCATTCTTTGTTTCATTAAAAAAAATTAGTGATTAAACTTCATTAAATTTTTTTCATGTCCAATGCATGACCTACTTTAATGAATAAACCCACTACCAATTCCACTAAGTCTAGTGAAGATAGAATCAAGACAAATAGAAAATTGTTAATAACATGAAATTCAAAAAATAGAATCATAATACTAAGGAATCTGGGTTAAAAAGCACATCACAATTTGTTACCACCACTTCCAAGCCTCTCCATACCCCATCCACTTCTTAAGTTGAAAACCAAATGATAATTTAATTAACACCCAGAGTAATGAATGTGATATCTAAATCTCAATATATGGAGGAAAACTCACATCCTTATTTTGAAGTGATACAAATATTAACACATCTTTCTGTGCAATCTCCTCCCATTCATCGATGTAATTTTCAATACATGATGCAATAGATGGGTATGCACCATCTCATTTTAAAACTACAAGTTATTTAATCTAAGGCATGATTTATTGTAATAAATTTTAAGCAAATGGTCTTAAAACCTTTCACATGATGTCTTGAACAAAATCTCTTTCTTGAAGCTCACTTTTAAGACCATTGACCAAAACAAATAAATGAATTATTAACATTGAATTTAGTTTTATTTAATATAATTATGAATGGATCTCATAAACAAACCTCACATAGAGTGGAAGGTATAGAAAAAGAAGGTTAAATAAGAATTTGGTTTTCTCTTCACTAAAATAATACAAAATAGTATTTATTTTAAGAAAACTAATATTTATTGAATTCATTGCACACTCAAATTCATGTAAATATAGTGCCAATGTCAGAGGATACTTCAATTACTATGAGTCAATCCTTCACACACAACTTTAACAATTTTTATAATTATAAGAATACCCTCCTTGGGGAATGTGAAATTCTTAATGGATATTTGTTACAGAGGTTTTAGTATATGGAAAAAATAACTTTGTATTGTGTAGTTTTATACATAACTAGTATGACCATTTATCTGTCTCATTATCCATTTATCTTTTAAGTATTTCACATTCCTTTCCATGGTTTTCCATAATAACATTATCCATTGTAGGAAACACTACACACTCTGTAAGTTATTTCATACAAGATTTTAGATAGAGTGAAAATATAAGATATGAATCCTTAGTAGTAAAACACAAAGCATAATGAAGCTAGTAATAAAATAAAATTAGGCATATCATATTTTTCCCCTTTTCCTTATAATATTGATCCAATATGCACCTTGTGTTTGGCTTATATAAAAGCTTACTTGGGATCATAATTGGATGTACCCTATTTAAAACTATAATTTTTTTGTCCAAATTATTACATTCACCAAAATAAAGTGTAGATGTAGATGTGTGGAAAAAAATTCACAGGAAAAATAAATAACATGGTATTTAAAAATTATGACAAAATTCTTTATCAAAATTTGGATAAGTATGGGGTAAAATTTAATTATGAAAAACTAATGCATCAAATAATAATGCTCTGAATATATAATAAATAACACAAGATGATTTTTAACTTGATAAATTTATAAATATTCTAAAAGGGGAAAATACTAAAGAAATATATCATAGCTATAAATTAGAATGAAGGACTATGACCGTTACTAGTTGATAGGTTATGTGCATATGTTTATTGACTATGGATTTGAAATAATTTTTCCTTGGATATATAGACATGGCCATTGGGTTTGGACATGGGCACGGTGTGTTTTTTTCCTTAGGGAGCACTAACATCTTGTAGTTGTTACATATCTTCAACTACTATGATAGGGTCACCTTCATCTGTGTTTTATATTTGACTATGTGGGAGCCCTTGATCCATTACAAAAGCACTCTATATCTTCTCTTTCACTTGTAACACTACCTCCATAGACCAATAGGTAATATGTAATCACAATGTAAAAAAGGACTGGTATGTTGACTTTTCAAATGTAAATGTAATCAATTTTACCAATGGTTTTTTATTTTCTAGGTATATATATATATATATATATATATATATATATATATATGATTAATAACATTTTTTTTAGGTTAGTGGTGCCAAATAAGCTTCCACCTTCACATGGTTTGCACTATCAATGAATAATTATATATTCTTGAAGCTAAGAGAATCTTAGGTTTTATGGGTATTTGAACTTAGGCTAAAACAATTCATTTTTTATTGTACTGGGAAGGGTGTTTTTGAGACTGGAATGGGTGGTGGGTTTTTTAAACAGGCCTGATGGGAGGCCAAGACCCTAGTCCCAGATGTTATCCTCCCCTTTCATGTGTTGGAGGTGTCATTTTTCACTTAATAAACATCTGAATAAGAATTATGCAACCACAACTCAAACTTTGACAGGGTCTATTGTCAGTGTTTCCACTCTCCAGAATGGTAGTGAAAATGTACTTTCAAGTGGATTCAAATATCGTGGAAGTGTGATAACATGTAATATACATATCTAAATGTCATCAAAGTAATATAATTATAGGTGGAGGTCCCAGAGGTATAAATGTCAGTTGGAGCTTGAGAAGTTGTTTGTTTACTAACAAAAACTTGCATTTTTGGACCCACCACTGCAACTTATCTAATAGATTAATCTTGTATATTCCACATGATTTATATAATGTGTGATTAGATGGCTTAAGGATGTATGTGAGGGATTTGATGGTTCGTTGAAATTACTTATTGACCTATTGACAACTTTGACAAGTTTGAAAACTTTGACAACTATGACCTATTGACCAATTAATTGGGAATTGACCTATTGAAATATTAGGTGGCATTGAGTAACTTACCTATTGACCTATTGACTATTGACATCTATAAAAAGTAGACCCTATCTATACCCTTTTTGGGTTTAACAGTCACATTGCAAAGGAAAGTAAGTGCTGTTTCTTAATCTTTTCAAATATGCCATTGAATAGATATGGACTTGTAAGATGGTCCCATAAGTAAAGGAGGTTTTTCAGATCCTAGAAGATGCATGATATATTTAAATCGAACTAAGTCTCCATATTGTTATCATAGGCCAATAGGGTGCCTTGTTGTGCCCTCTATGTGGAATTGAATGTTGAAATGTGTTTGAGCACTTGTAATACATTAAGGCAGGTATGATTTGATCATATAAGAACATCTATGATAGAACACTGAGTATTTGATACCTATGTCAAGGTTTGGTAATTTTGAAACCTAAGAGGATTATCTAGTGAGAAGATAGTGAAAGAGTGATAGGATGTTTGTGAATGTAATTTTTGAAATGACTTAGAGAAGAAGGCCATTATGCCTAAGTGATAAGAATGCCATTAGTCATTTCCATGACACAAAATGAAATAAAAACATTAATTTAAAAAAATATGGATGATCTAATATTTATAACATTCAAATGAATAAAATTTAATCCTCATTTGTCTATTTCAAACATTAAATATGAGATATGATAGATAATAATTTGGAAGATCAAAACAACACTCGACAATAACATACAATGAAATAAAAACTCAATATAAATTAAATAGGTTTCCATGATAGGAATATAATATAGGCACATACATATCCAATGTCAATAATACATAGATTGTGGTGATTGGCATACAAAAAATTACATATGCCGACATAGCTTCTAATGTTGGCTGAATATCATATGTGCATATAAAATGCTGAAAATGCATCAATTGCCATATAGGCATACAAAAAAGTACATCTCATATGTAATAAATCCTATTCATTAAATATCCTCCCTCTCTTTGTCTTCCTTAAATTAGACTCTCTCTAGGATTCCTTGCTAGTAGATGGAGACCCCTCTAATGCCTTGGATTGCTCTAAGGTCCAACTATAGGTCCTATGCTCATAGCTAGCTTGTAGTTGAGTCTATTCAAATACAAGAATTATTATTAAATTAACATAAAATACATTCAAATAATTGTTAATAAATTAGTATTAAACTATAATAAAAATCATTTAAGCATGTGCACTTACTACAAACTCTTGATCCTAATCAATCTATTTTTCATGCTCAATTAAGTCAATGAAAGGATTAGTTGTCTGAATAGGCATCTCAAATATGGGAAGAACATGAGAAGTTTCCTCAATCACCATCAAACTAGGACTATCAGTTTTCATAAAATAATCTTGCATACACATTATATTTACATAATTTATATTTTCCCCAAGTACATGTACTAAAATTATGAAAACAAGTCTATTTTATAATTTAAAATTACAATAACTAATATATACCTCTATTAGCACTATGCAGATGACATAGTAGCAACAATGCCTATCTTTGTCTTAGCTCATAGATAGGGATGAGTGTCTATTCCATCCATCAACTATTCATGTAAATAAGGTCTCACTTAGTTTTATATAAAGTACATCAAATCTTATATATGAAAACCAAAAAATAAATTGAAGCACTTGTGTGTGTGTGTGTGTGTGTGTGTGTGTGTGTGTGTGTGTGTGTGTGTGTGTGTGTGTGTGTGTGTGTGTGTGTGTGTATATATATATATATATATATATATATATATATATATATATATATATATATGTCTATGTATGTATGTATGTATGTATGTATGTATGTATGCATGCAATGACACATTATATGAAAGAAGAAGACAAACATTGACATTAAAATACACTTAGATCTGAATTGATAATCCATCTATTGAAGTGTTAGAGCAGTATCCTTGTACCAAAACCAAAATTAGAGGATTAAAGTGAAAGGAAATATATAATATATACTAGTTTATTTTTTTCATTGATAGTTATAAATATAATTGGGTTAAGATCTTTAATTTATACTATATTACATGTTGGACTATATTGGTTGTTTATATATTACTTGTCTAGAAATAAGGGTTTGACTTTGGTAGGACCCTCATAACTACTTCCTTTTGAATGAATTTTTAATATTAGTAGAGTATTTAGGGATATTGTAAATTGTGTTCTAAAGGTGCCTATATTTGATGTAATAGAGTGATAAATAATGATTGGCTTCCTAGGATTATAGAGAAATTAATGACTAATGATTTGGCCACACTATATATAATAGGTATACTCTAGATTGTGTAGGTGGGGATTGTTGTCTCATCAATTAGATTCCTTTGAAACCTAATCACCAACTAGGATGTGTCATGAAACAATTTAATTTTCCCATAAGTCCTTTGAGAGTGGACTATCACTTTCAAGGTTTTAATTAGGATACTAGGCTTATTGGCTAAAGGTAGGGTTGTGGCCTTTATAGAGGTAAGGTTGTTAATTAGGTGTAATAATTTGGTGATGATGATGCATATAATATATGTTTTAAGCATTGAGAGACTTTATATGAGTGTTGGACACAAAGACAATGATATATTTGGTAGTTATTCTACATTAGGGTGTTTTAGGATAGTTTGTGAATGAGGTGGACACTCTACTACCATTGTGGGTAAAATTGGGAGAGTATTAATTAGAAGAGTACACTTAGAAAAATATCCTATGTAGGTTGAAATTATGGTAGGATGCCAACATTAAGTACAACCACCACCATAATATGTAGATACTTAGATGTAGAAACAAGCAGAAGATAGATGGTGACGAGATGAAGTTTAGGGGGAAACAAGGGTGAGCATACACTTGTTCGAGAGGAATCAATAGGATAAGAGGAGAATTCTAAGATGAGGTCCAATTACAATTTATACCTAGACCAACATGAATTTACCCAAGTAAAGTGGGGAGTTGGTTTATTTTTAGTTACTTTTTATGTTGCTTTCTAATTTATTACTTGATTATTATTTATTTATGTGCTTGGAGATCTAATGTCTTCTCTTGTTCTATGGTTGTAGATTGAATCACTTAGTGGTGGATCATGATCAAAGAAATTTTGGTTAGTATTTTTGATGTGATGATTATTTGAGCCTCGATAATATTTTGGTGGATACATTTCTCCATTTGTGAATAAGGAAGCATACATATGTTATTCTCCATACTTATCATACATATGTGGAACCCTTGTAAGAAGAGAGAGATAGTTTGCCTAGATAGAAATTCTGTTGGTTTAGAGTCTTAGGTGAAGACTCTTAATTAGATTGTTAAGGCTAGGGGAGCTTAGGCTCTATCTAGCCCAAAAATAGTGGGAGGTACATCACCCACATAGGTATAAGCAAGAGACACAAAAGTAGATAAATCATATCCCACATATCACTCATCAACATTGGGACATTATCATAGGACTAGGAGTAATATCCCTATGACAAACCTCTAAATGGGGACAACTGCTTCCAATAGGACCTTAGGGTCATACCATTATATCTATTTTATGGAATAGGATAAAATCATTCTATGAGTGTTATTATGAACATAATGCTCAGCAAGATAGAGATACCAATTTATTACATGTAATATCATCCACTGGGGGAGATCATGACAATGGTGACACACATCAAAGCTTGGATGGAATTAACTGAAAACTAAATAAAGTGAAAAGGGTCTCAAATTTAGTAGATGAATCTTTGTTAGGGAAGTTGATGCTTAGCTTATAGGTATGAAAAGGTGCTTTGGGATAAGATATTTTTCAATAAATAGTATGGACATTTTATTTATTTTATAACTCTTAGATGAATTAGCCTTGTATTGGGACTATCAAGAAATAATTGTGAATTTAGATATGCCCACAGTCACATGGGTGACATTGAAGAAAAGACAACAATACGTGTTGGATATCTACTTAAATTATAGAGTAAATGCATTCAATTACCTCTATAAAAATGCCAATATTGAAAAGGAATATAATTCATTATTTTTAACCTTATTTTAATACATGGGATATATGTAAACAACTTAATTTTGTATACAGGTTATGTTATTTTTGCATTAATTGTTGAGAAGAGAAGTTAAAAATTAGATGAAAAGAGTAAAACATATATGTAAACAACTGCATTCCTAACAAATTCAAAGAGAAAAACATATATGTAAACAATTTTTACCTCTGTATAGGTAAATGGTATCATCTTAATAGAGGCAAAGGTAGTTATGGATGGCCCAGTAGTTAGATGTTAATATGAATACAACAACTATGCCAAATCAAATGTTGTAAATTCCTGTTGTGATGATTAAATATTCATCACCTCCTGCGACATAAAAAATGACATATATATTATATTAACTTTCTATTTAAATTAATTTTTAGCTTAGAAATTAAATTTATAATTCTAACATAAATTTAACATGACATGTATATAAAATACACCTACATTTGTGTGATGATTGATATCTGCACACCAAATATGCATGCCAAAAACTCATCACTGATAAGAATATGATATGAGCCATCTAAGCTACCAATGCCATCATCATTAAAAGGACCTGTACACATAGCTCCACATGAGCTTCAAAGGTGGGATTACAATGAAGTAGCCTATGGCATATCTATAGCATCACGTTATGAAAGCCTACTCATATGTTGAATGAGAGTATTGGTGATTGAACTAATATCATGGAGAGTGTCTATGTCCATGACCTATTGAACTGTTGAGGGGATCTCAGGCTCAATATATTTTTGGATATAGATTCATGCAAGCTGATTAGGTGCATGATATGCACCTGTTTGATCCTACACTAAGCCTTTCCCTCAACCATAAAACTCACTAGAATCAAAATAATTATGAATTTGGTTGAGGACAAACTCATTGTAGGTTTACCTCCTAAAAAATAGTGAGACCTCATGGTTGTTACATGGTGGATAGTCAAACACCATCCACTATTGATCCTAAAAATTGGTCATGATTAAGTTATGTACACAATGATGGATAAGAAAATGTTTAGTAACAAAAGATGTGGAATTAGTGGTTGGGTCAAAAAATAGGGTACAAATTTTGGCTTTTGAAATATCCAAATTCTTGCCATGAAGAGTTGACATCTTGTTAGCATCATATGCCCTACAACTATCCCTATATGAGGTTCATTGTTCAATTTGACTTCTTAAAGAATCAATTTTACCTAATAAGGTCTATAAGGAATTGGCTAGATGGGTATAATGGGGTTGGTAAAACTAGAATCCCTAATTCTGGCAATTAAATTTTCAATATCAAGTTTATTTCCTACAATGTTGTTAATCAAAACCTCTTGTCTACTATTGGTTTTGGGGAACTGTAGGAGGGTCAGGTAGATGAATAGGAGGAATAACAAGGTTTTGTGGAAGGTTAGGAAGAGGAAAAACTATAGGGTTTTATGGAGGGTTGGGAGCGTTAGTAGGATAGGCTATTAAAAAAACCAAATATAATTAAAAACAAAGGTTAAAAATGAAAATTATGAAAAATTAGTGTTAAATAGGGAAGAGTTTGATCACTTACCTCTCCTATGCAGAGGCATCATCGATCAACAGGTATGTGGGGTGAATTTTGTAGATTTCTTGAATTCTCGAGAATCTTCTAAATAAAACACAATCATAGAAGTAATGGCATAGCTAGGGGACCCGAATTCAAAATGAGTAATTTTGCATTCGGGTTTCCTTTTTTAATTTTTTGTACACATAGGTAACATGATCATGTTATTAACACTATCACTTTATTTTAAATGTCAATAATGTGATCATGTTAATAATTCAATCACATTATTATTTAATATAATTAGATCACATTATATAATAATGTGATCATATTATGGCTTGACAATCTTGAGCCTAGATTTAAATAATGTGATCACATTAATTAAATAACAATATCTTGTAATTAATTAATCCGATAGTGTTAAGAGTAATGTCCATGAAATTTTCCCCCATGTCCATGTACATGCAAAAGAGGAATATAAAATATATGATAAATCTATTCCTCTTTGATCACACATGGGTAAGAGATAGAGTACATGTTTTGTCCTAAAAATGTCCTTCCCTATATGCAAAAATTGTAGTTTTCTAGGTCAACTTTAAATGCATGTAAAAATAAAATAGTGAGTCATTTTCATGAACTGAAATAACCCTCACCTTATTTTATAATCCATATAAATTCTCCTTTTAGCATGGATATCTAATGTAAGATATTAATCTCTAGCTGATGACATAGTAGTTAATGTTGAGATGTAACTTTTATGCAGTCAAGAGACAAGTTATAATCCTCTAACTTACATTTATTTCTCTGGGACCTCCCTTTATAAACTAATCTCATAGAAATATTTAAATATGAAAGTGACACATATATCCATGACCAAATCTAAAAATACACCTAAATGCATGTTTTTACAACTACCCATGAGTGTGGAAACACTGAGAAGAAATGTTGACATTGTTGGAGATTTCCACCTCTAGTGTTTTATGGATGAAAAATAGCACTAAAAAAAATAGGGGTGGCCAATAATGTTTAACACATAATTATTAGTCTCTTATCACAACTATCTAGGAGACAGAGTAGCCATTCCTTCCTCAAGAATGTCCTTTCTAATATAATCCATAGTATAATGAAATGAAATTGTATTTTTTAGACCAACATTATATGCACGTAAAATGAAATTATTGTCATTTGAATGAACAAAATAGCCTTCACATAATTATATAATCCATATAATTAAAATTTAGACAAAAATTATCAAATTCAATACATGAATCCATAGTAGACAACATACTAAATTGTTATTAAATGCAAATTTTATGTAGTTAAGAGACAAGTTCTTATTCTCCAATTGACATTTTCACCTCTAGGATCTCCCCTTGAAAAATCATCACGTTCAACACATTTATATATGAAAATGACACATTTTTCCATGATCATGACCTTAGAATCCACCTTCATACAAGTTTATACATTTTCTCAGGACCAAAGAAAAACTGATAATAAATATTGTCAATGATGAATCCATTGTTGGAGATCTTGACCTCTAATGCTTCATGGCTAAAAACTTGGATATCCACCACCTAATGGGTGGAATTTTTTTACCTATGACCATGATATTTCAAGAGATAGATTAGTTTTTTTGGCCTTAATAACATCCTTCCTAATATGATAAAATATTAGCTTTTTAGGCTAACTTCATATGCATGTAGAACAAAAACCATAAATCATTTGCAAAAATGGAAAGGACCCTCATGTTATTTTATAATAACTCTAATTTAACCATATATTATTATTATATAATGTAATATATGAATATATTGTAAACGGTAGAGTAGCCAATGATGAAATGCAACCTTTATGTAGTTACGATAAGTTCTTATCTTATAACTAATTTTTATGCCTCTAGTACCTCCCCTTAAAAATTAATAACTTATAAAATATATAGATAGAAAATTAAGATGTTTTCCCATGACCAAGACCTCTAAAACCACCCTAATGTGCATTTTTACAACTACTTAGGAGTGAGGAAACATTGACAATACATGTGATTTGCATTGAAGCCATAGTTAGAGATCTCCATCTATGGATTTGTGGCTCAAAATAGGAATACCATTATTTTAGGGGTGGAAAATAATGTCTAAAACCATTTTCATGGCCTATAATCATGATTGTTGAGGATACAAAGTCCCTGTTCTAGCCACAAAAATGTCCTTCCTAATATGATAAAATTATAGTTTTTAAAGACAAGTTTAGACTATAGAAATATTAATAATTCATATACATGCACTAAAATAACCCTACCATTATTTTTTAATCCCTTTAATTTCACCTTAAATAACTATTACTACATATAAGATATGGATGTGTTGTAGATGGCATAGTAATCAGTGTTGAAATGTAAGTTTTATGTAGTCAAGACACAAGTTCTTGTCCTCGAATTGGCATTTATACCTCTTGGACCTCCACTTTCAAATTCATCACTTAAAAAATATTTGGATAGGAAAATGACATGTGTTCCATGGACATGACCTATTAATCCACCTAGGTGAACATTTTTATAGCTACTAAGGAGTACATAAACATTTACAACAAATGTTCTCAACGTTGAAGTCATAATTGGATATCTCCACCTCCAATGATTAATGACTTAAAATTAGCACCACCACCATATCATGGGTGAATAATGTTTATTACAAATTTATTCACATACGATCATGATCGGTTAAGATATAGAGTACTTGTTCTAGCCTCAAGAAAATCCTTCTTCGTATGATATTTTTTTTGTTTTTAGCCCAAATTCAAACATGTGTAGAATGAAAGCCATAAATATTTTATATGAACCAAAATAACCTTCAAGTTATTATTGACACCCTTTAATTTCACCTTATATCATGGTTATTGAATTTAGAATAAGAATCAATATTGAAATGTAACCTTTATGTTGTCAAGAGATAATTTTTTGTCCTCCAATTGACATTTTTGACTTCAAGACCTCCCCTTCAAAATTATTCACTTAAAACTCATCTTGATAATAAAATGACATGTGTTCCCATGAACATGACCCCTAAATCTGCCTGGATACACATTTTTGTATTTACTCAGCAGT
Organism: Torreya grandis; assembly: GCA_037957365.1. Taxonomy (NCBI): domain Eukaryota; kingdom Viridiplantae; phylum Streptophyta; class Pinopsida; order Cupressales; family Taxaceae; genus Torreya; species Torreya grandis. The sequence goes on along the minus strand of JARHVA010009235.1, from coordinate 99,259 downwards.
GCATAAACACTAATAATAAATGTTATCAATAATGAAGCCACAATTCGTGATTTCCACCTTTGGTATTTCATGGTTCATAAAAGGCACTGCCATCATTTCAAGGGTGTCGAATAAAATTTGGGACTAATTTATTTTCCTCCTATCATGCCCAACCAAGAGACAAATATCTAATTGCATGAAGGTGGAATTTTTTTGACATCACTAGAACCTAAAATAAATATGTTTCTAAGTAATTAAAATGTAAAATTATATGTATTACCTAAAAAATAATTAAAATTTGATAAAATTAAATACATTTAAATTTTAGAACTAAACATACCTTAGTATAAAATTATGTTGATATATTATGATAATTTATTATAAAATGATTACTCTTGTACCTAGTTGCCCTACATCAGATACATGGTCATAATTGAATGTGATGATGTTATGTCTATAATTTGTAATGATAGTGGAGCCTAATATGTGTTTATTTAAATTTATGGTCTATATATCCATTCATTCACCCACTCTTGTGACTCACACTCCTTCCAAATAATGTCTACACATGCAAGACAAAAACATGCCAAGTGCCTTGTATGAATAATTCAATAACATACATTTGATTTTTGAAATGAGTGGAGTTCACTTGATCATGTTATGATCATAAATTTGTAATTATTCTTCCTCCATCAACTATAAATATATATGAACACTATAGTTTTCTTGAGCACCATGGCCATTTTGTCATTACACCATTCAGGAATGACCTTGCATCAATCAAAATAGCTCTATCTTTAAAATTTGACTCATCTATTGTAAAAACTATTTTTACACATGTTTTGGCACCTTCATGATTGGATTTTTCGTGTCCATACTTAGTGAAAACCCAAATATGTTATACTCTTGTGATAACATGTATCTTATTCAACTAGTCAAATACTCATTTATTATTAAATTATGTTGTGCAACTGTCTGGCCAAATATAATGTAGATTTAAATTAATGTTCCTCTTAATCAACTTTCCATAGAACATCTGAAAACAACCTTACACTTATTTTCCATAATTTGGTTAATCATCACTGAGAAAAAATGTACCACCTTCATATTTTCAATCTTTCTCTATACTATCAGGCACATATAGGAATACTACATACATAATATAGAAACCTTTACTAAGTTTTAATATTGTGACTCAGGTTCTATTTTCGGTTTGAATGTGTAATTATTAGTAAATTTGACAACTAAAATAATAGAAACATGTGTGAATGTGTCTTTGCTTAACTTGAATTTTTAATCCTACCATCTAGGTCTATGTATGTGCTTTGTATACTCACAAAAATAATCATCCCTATGTTTGACAATAAATTTTACAACAATTATTTATTTTTTATCAACTTGACACATTTTAGATTCCTTTTCATCTTTTAATTTTATTTATATTTGTTAAAAATAACTAATTTTTATGTACTTTCATTTGTACTCTTCTCATGTACATAACTTTTCAATTTTGACAATCCACAACAAATGTTGTAAGTTCCATACAAACATGTTTTGTTATAAAAATATTATTCATTTGTTCTTTCACAAAAAATGGTTGGAATCAATTCCCATATTGTTTTTTGTGTAATTTCCATTCCATAGTTCTGAAAAATGTTTTTAGTATGAAAAGTATAATGTACATGGTGAAAAAGATCATAATGCATTTTAAATTTAATATATATTTGACTAATAGAACAATTTGATCATCTCAAAATATCTTTGACTAATATAAATTTGTGGATATATATTTTTTTTAAATTTAGTACTATTGTGTTTGGGTTATATACACAAAATATTTTAGATGGGATTCATAATCATAATAACCAACTCTTGTTTTCACCATATCTCTTGTATTGGGTGAAACCCATGTGTTGTATTTCTAAAATTGTACAAATAAATTTTGAGAGCATTGGCTATAACCAAGCTTCTTTTCATGGAAGTCTACAATATAAATCTGAAAGATCAATAGTATTATAATAATGGATTATTTTACACATCCTAGTTTTTTCATTACTATTTTTTGTTTATGTTCATTTCTCTTCTTATTTTTTTAATCAAGCATTTTCTCCCTATTTGACCACTTATTATACAAGTTGTAATTATGCATCAGATAATGTTACTATATTTGTTGCATTCTTTCATGCCTATAATATGGTATGCATCATGTATATTTTTCAATAATTACCTTACTTTTACCATCCATTTTATACATTCTTAGTCCTAGGGTGTACATTATAGGTCTCATCTCAACCAATTTCATCAATAGAACAAAAAATAAAATAAAATTATTGACGCATTTAATTTTTCAAAGTAATTATCATAATTTTTTTTATCTATTCTTCTTGAATGATAGTCAGAGATTTTCTTATTTAATCATTTCATAAATTTTTCATCAACCTCAATCAAGGATTATGGTTTTCTAAAAAAAATTCTAGAAGGTGTTACTAATGGTATAGTTTGTTGATTTGGTGTTTCCATATTGTTATCTTCACTACTAGTTACTTAAATTTGTATTGTTCTATAGTTTCCTTCATTGTTACTTTAACTATTGAGTATTTTCATGGAATTTTCGTCATTGTTACTTTCACCATTATGTGTTTCTATGTAATTTTATTCATTTTTGTGGGGTAAATCACCATGAATATAGATTCATCATCAAAAAATTAAAAAAAAAATCATTCATTGAATTTGGAATTACAACATAATTTGGAACTTTAAGTAAATATTCATCTTCATTATTCATTTCATAATTATATATGACATTTGGTTCATTTGGGATACTATATGTACCTTATCTTGAGTGAAATTTTTTCATTCATTCCCTTTATTTTCTATCAAAACTTGCAAATAATATGACATTTTTCACTTTAACATTTTTCTCTTTTTTGAACAGGATCTGACATCCACTACTAGAAAAACCTTATAGATTTTAATGGTAGGGACAAAAAATAACTTGGTAACCTTTTTTTTCCACTATGCAGGGTGAAAAATGATGAAGAAACTAATAGTGGGGATAAATATCTATAAAGAAGTTAAAAACCCATTGGACAAAACAATTCATTTTTATACAAGAAATGCGTACACATTATAATGTTTAGGTATTATATTGATAATGTGTTAGATATTAATACTAAAATACATATCCTAAATAAATATATGAAAAATATATTGAGATATATCATTCTCAAGGCAAATATTTCAATTATATCACAAATCACATATAATATAGGCATCTTAAGAATGATATCTCTTGGTGTATTTTACAAATATTTATCTATGATAAGTATGATAGTTATACAAAAAGATGTAACTTTTGATAACATTACAATGCGATGATCTAGCATAATAATGTGAGATAATAAAATTGTCTAACTTCAAATTTGATGTCTATTTATACTATGATAAAATAATTTTAGATTTAAATCAATGTTCACTTAAAATATGTGGTATCATATATTAGTTTTTAAGTGCATCCTCTTTCAATAATAATAGTAGAAATTGGACACTTCAATACTTAACTTAAGAAGACATCTATCAACCAAGAAACTATTATAATTCCTTTTGTAAATGTTTGTGGAAATGCGATAGAGGTTAACAAGAGTATAAAATAGTAAAGAGGGATGACATGTTTATTTGTGTCATATCATTCTTCTTAAATTTCACATTATTTATTTCTCATCTAAGTTGTGGTTATATTTTTCCCTTTTAACTATAATTCTCCATTGACATTTCATTTGGTATGGCCAAATTTGGTGGCAAGCTATAAATTTATAACACAAGCTTAATTTATTTGAATAAGAGCATGGGATATAGCTTGGATGTCTCCCTCAATGTTTCCATTGAATTATTAATAACATGTGCTTCTTTTGAGGATTTTATATAATCTGTTTTGATGGGGTGAGAATTGGAAGATTGGAGATTGTGTCATTTTTTGTGAATCAATAGTACCCAAAATTATTATCAGGGCCTCTCTTGGATTTTGTAGTTGTATTGAATATTGATTTTCATATTTTCCTTCTATACTAACACCATTCATCTTCACATCAAACTTATCTTATTCACAAAAAAATTTACTACTCAAAATTATCTCTTATTATTGTTTTGCATGTCAACTATTTAACATGCTCTACAAATTCCTATTACCCACATTTTATGGTCATATATGTGCTTGTGACTATTTTATATATGTTTTGGTTTTTAAATACATTTTGAAAGTTTACCATGATGTGTGAAATACAGGTATATGCTAAAATAGTGTCATCATTTTTAACATAAATTTTGGGACAATTTCAAAACCTTAGTACCCCACAAAAATATTTTCTAGTGTATATGTTCTAATTTTTACAAATAAAAATCTATCCATTTCATACAAAATTTTTCAATCCATCCAATTTCCAAATCCTTTGGGAATCTCCTAAATATAGTGGAATATACCATTATTAATCTCGGGGATTGAGTGGCATGGCATGCAAAGACCATAAATTGACGATGACCAGGGGTATTAGGCAAAACAAGCTATTTGGGGTTTTAAATATTTTTGTATGTTTTTATATACATAAATATATTTTATTTTAATTTTTAAATATTTTGTCATTTTTAACTCTACGTATGGTCAAGATATTAATATTTTTCTATTGAAAATTTTAAGAATAAAAGGAAAAAAGATTAAGTAACGGTCAAATGGATGTGAAATTTATGGTAGGAATTAAAATTGAATACACTCACACTATTACAAAAAACTACCCCCCCCTAACCATATGCCATTGTATAAAAACTCTCACATAATTAATTGTAAAATATGAATATAAATAATATATAAATATTATATAATGTAATTTAATATTCATCATCTCTGTGTGTGTGTGTATGTGTGTGTGTGTACAACACACACACACACACACACACACACACACACACACACACACACACACACACACACACACACACACACACACATATTTGATTCAAGGGTTTTCCATGCCCTTTTTTTAGTCTTTCTTTATATCTTTTGTTTCTTAATAATTACTTTAATTTTTCTTAAAAACAATCTTGATCAAAAATAAATTGTATCCTATAAAATTGATTTAGGCTAAATTTGGCCCAAATCACATTACTAATTTCTCTAATTACCTAATTGACTCTATCTATGATAAAATTAATGGTAATTGATCCCCTAGTGAAATATTATAATCATAATTAGGTTGAAGGGATTCAAATTGGCCCAAATCGCCTCTATGATTGAGGCAACTGACTATTTCATTCATTATGCAATGCAATTGGGGTTGGTTGATGCCCAAATCACATGTTATGTAGTTCATGGGGTTGATCAAATATCTAGTTTCTTATAATATGATATTGGGATCAATTGAGCCATAAATTACATTATATATAGTAAAAATTAGGTTCAAAGGGTTCAATTTAGCAAAAATTCTATCATTGATTGTTACAATTGACTAATTGGCTCAATATGTTGAGAAATTTGTGCTAGTTTAGCCCAAAATGACATTGTATAGTTGAATTTAGATTAAATGGGTTCATATTAGCCCAAATTTTCTCCATGACTACATTTGTGAAAGAAATTATTATTATTTAAGCCATATATTGCATCATATAAAATGCGTTGAGCCATAAATTATGTTTATAAGGCTCTATTTGTTCCAAATGACATATATAATTTCAGTAATTGATTAATTGGATAAATTAATAACGGAATAAGAGCCAATATAGTCAAAAATCATGTTTTACTATTACAATTAGTTTTAAGGGGCTCAAATTGGCCATAATTGCCTCCTTTATTGGATGAATACACTATTCAGTTTATTATGTGATGATATTAGGGTCAATTGAGTTCTAAATCAAAACATATATAATTAAAACTAGTTTAAAAGGGATCATTTTTTCCAAAATCACATCACTGATTACACTAATTAATTAATTAGCTCAATCTATGATGAAATCAAAGCTGACTTAGCCTCAAATAACATTATAGATTTGTAACTAAGTTTAAGGGTGACAGATAAGTTGTTGCTGTAATTGATATAATCTAGAAAGAAAATGGTGGTGACTCTAAGTTTGTTTATTCATTTGATTGTAAGTGTAGAGGATGGCAAAGATGCTAATAGGTCCCCAAAATGGTGACACCAAGAGATAGGCATAGTTATTTACAAATGCTTTCTTAGGCATACCATAGGCATTAAAAAGGAATGGAGAAAATATGGTTTAATTTTGAGTAGGCCCATTTTCCCCTTGGGGATTTAAGACAATGATGGAAGCTATAATTCTTCCTAATTTAGTGTCTTATGAGTAGATCTAGTCTTTCCCTACACATCTCTGACCTGTATTTCCATGCGACCTATCCACCTTCAAGATTTGGGGTTCAATAGGAGACACATTCTTGATAAAAGCAAAAAGAGGTGATGGAACTAGAGAAGGTATTTTTCATGGGGTGGATCCTGATGATGATCTAATCACATCCTGAGCCTTACCATGGAGGTAAACTAGTTTACATCCCTGACTATTTTTTTTGTTTGTTCAGAATCTAAAAATGAAGAAAAATGTAGAAATTTAATGCTCAAGCAATGGGAACTACCTTCACCTATCACACTTCATGCAAATTTTACCCTTAAGCACAAAGGGTCCAAATAATATTATGATCAAATAATGGGAAAACCATCTATGAAAACGTCTTATCAATTGAACTAGTGAGGGAACTAAAGGGGAAATTAGAAATATTATTAGGAATACCAGTTTTAAATCAATGAATTATCATTGAAGGTAAATAGCTATAGGATCACATCCCTCTATGGAGTTATAAATTTTTTAAAGACTCTACTATTTTTTTGGTGCTGAGATTAAGAGGAGGAGTGGGCACATATGGTTTAGCATCCTCTTCTAAGATAGGATCTTTCAAGGAATCATTGAACAAACTTGATATTAAGCTTAAAGTTCCATAAACATCATCCCTCCCTAATCTTTACATTGTGAAACTAATAAAAGAGGGGATGACTATAGATATTAGGGGAACAAATGTTTTTTAGTATCAATTACACTTGTAAAAAGAGGTTGTTATCTATAGGTTGAATAGTTTTTGGCCAATAACAAATTTGTTTCAATAGATTCATGAAACATGGGTAAAACATTGTGAGATTTATCTTTCCTCTAAGGGATTTTTTATTACTCAATTTCACAATCTCTTTGATTATCAAAGAGTCTTCAAGGAGGGTCCTTGGTTTTGGGTTAATGCTAGTCTTTATATTTCTCTATGGTTTTCAAATTTTGATCCTAATACTCACTCAATAACTAGGATCCTTGTTTGGGTCCATATTCCCAATCTCCCACTTCACTTTGATTATAACTTGGAGGAGATTGGGAACATATTGGGAACTTTCATCAAAAATCTTAAGAGAAGAACACTTATAGGATTGTTCACTTTCACCTGCATCTATGTGGATATTATTCTTAGTGTAGGCCTACTAGATAAAGTTACATTGAAGTGTGGCACTCTTGAATACACCCATATACTGGATTATAAGAACATAAATTTTTGATGTCATATATGCAAGCTTCCAAGGAATCTTCATGCTTCTTGTCCTATGAAACATACTCTACATTAAAATAAAAAGGAACTAAGATACCACCCAAGTGGTGGAGTTTTCTAGACCAAAAATCTAGGGATGAAGATGAGACCCAAGAGGAGGTGGGTCACAACATAACAGAGATAGGAAATAACAACTGTGAAGGACTAGATACTCACATTGACAAACTATTCCCAATAAAAAGGGTAGGTGAAGATCAAAGTATCACTTTGAGGAATGTCACAAATGAGAACCCAATAGGGGGCATGAATAGAGAACATGAATTAGAGAATTTAGACTTAGATAAGGAATTGATGAACTAGCCGGTAATGGATCCTTTGACTTTTGATATTCCTCTTGATTATCAGCATTCGTAGATAGTTATGAGAGAGAAAACACAAGAGATATGGAAAGATGTAAAAAATAAAAAAGGTAAAAAGGGTAGAATTGAAGATAAAGTGGGATTTATTCCACATTAGGTTAAGATTTGTACTTTTTCACCCTTGAGGTGCTTTATGTTGGGTCATATTTTTCCCTCCTTTTGTTTCATACTTTTTCCTTTGGAATTTTGTTGCATCTACAAATTTTGACTTCTAATTTTAATTAATATGAAGTTGTGATTTTTTTTTAGTGGAAAACAAATGAAGTTCAAGGGTCTCAAATTGACTCTAATTACCTCCATGATTAAACCAATTGACTCTTTCATTCTCTGTGTGATGACATTAGAGTTGACTGAGGTGTAAATCACATCATATATCACCAAAATCATGTTTGTAATTTAACCAAATGATTATTTTCTTCATTTTTTGATTAAATTTAGATCAATTGAGCCTTGAATCACATTTTATAATAATAGTTAAGTTGAAATGGCTCAAATTAGCCCCAATTTCCTTTGTTATTAAACCAATTGACTATTTGGTTTATTTTCATATCACATTGGGGTTTATTTATCCCCATATTACATATTATATATTACAAATTAGGCTCACAAGGTTTAATTTTTCCCAAATTGCATCATTGATTGCAATGATTGACTAATTGGCTCAATTTAACATGAGATTTGAACTAATTTAGTCCCAAATCACATCCTCTAGTCACAACTAGGTTCAAGGAGTTCATATTGGCCCTAATTCATTTGTGACTACATTTGAGATAAAATTATGGTTGATTAAGCTATAAATTACATTTTATGCAATTGATTGAGCCATAAGTTAGGTTCATATGGCACAATTGGTGCCAAGTCATGTCTATAATTTCATCAATTCAATAATTAAATCAATTCATTATGCAATATTAGTTATTTTAGTAAAAAATCACATTCTACTCTCATACTTAGGTTGTATGGGGTCAAATTAGCCTCAATTACCTTCCTGATTGAATGAGTTGATTATTTGGTTCATTATGTGCATATATTGGTGTAAATCGAGCTCTAAATCAGATCATACACAATTAAAAATTGGGTTCATGGCTCATTTTTTCCAAAATCACATCATTTATTGTACCAAATGACTAATTCATTCAATCTATGACTAAATTAGAGCTAATTTAGCTTCGAATCACATTGTATAGTCATAGTTAATTTTAGTGGGCTTATATTGACCCTAATTAACTCCATGATCAAACCATTCATATATTTCATTCATTATGTGATGACATTGGAGTTGATTGAGGCACAAATCACATCTTATAATGTCAAAAAAATTGCTTCTATCATTGAACCAAATGATTCTCTGCTTCATTCTCTAATAAAATTAGGGTTGATTGAGATCGTATCACATTTTATACTCATATTAAGGTTGAAGGGGATCAAATTGGCCCCAATCACCTTTGTTATTGAACCTTGATTGACTTTTTGGTTTATTATATTATGACATTGGGGTCAATTGAGCCGCAAATTACATCCTATATAATCAAAATAGGGTTGGTAGGGCTCAATTTCACCCAAATTTTATCACTAATTATACCAATTGACTCAATTGCTCAATATTTCATGAAATTTGATCTAATTTAAATCCAAATCACATTTTATATTCTTAGTTAGGTTAAAGGGGTTAAAATTAGCCCTTAATGGCTCCACCATTGAAATAATTAGGGATTTGTTTTATTACGTGATGAAAATGAAATTGGTTGAACCCAAAATCACATTATATATATTGAAAATTAGGTTTGCAAGCTCAAATTCACTCAAATAACATCACTATATTCATTATGTCCTTTGTATAATAGTGTATGTACTAAAACACAAAGATAAACAAATATAGATACATGCATATAGAAATAAACACAAAGATGTTTTTTTCTTTTTATAATATGTCAAATAAAACTTATATGCACTTTTGAATGTGTATTTTTAAAATATACCTACAAGGTTAGAGATCATGTGGATTACAAAACCTAAACCTTAGAATTGCAAAGATATAGCTGAATCCATATTTCTTACTGAAAATAAAAAAATACAACTTTTGTCATCATATAGACTATGAACATAATCGATACTTTTCTTAAAGCTATTACTATGATGTCAAGCACACTCTCCTCTTTCCATATACATAAATTTTTTAGTTGTTTGACTAATTTAAGATTTTTGTCTTTGTTTACTTTTATGTATGTCTTTTCTAGGCTACTATATAACGCAACTATACATGTCTATATATGTTTATATATTTTTATCTTTAGTTAAAACAAATGCTAAAATATATAAAGAAAAAACTATCCCTAATTTTATACATATTCAAAAAATTGTGTGTGTGTGTGTGTGTGTGTGTGTGTGCGCGCGCGCGCACGCATGCGCAGCACACACACACACACACACACACACACACACACACACACACACACACACACACACACACACACACACACACACACACACACACACACACACACACACACACACACACACACACACACACACACACACACACACACACACACACAAGTATTAGTAGTTATTGGGGATATATGTGTATGTGTGTGTCACAAGTTAGATTATCTTATCTAAATATTTACTAAAAAGTTTTGAATAATATTAACGTTAATTAAAAAATAAGTGTCTATATCTATTTTATTTTTCTAAAAAAATAAGAATTCTTCTTCAAAGTATAAAAGTTTGACTTATAAAAAATTAATAATTTAAAAACTAGACTCAAAACACTAAAATTCGTTTTCTTATATCCTCTTTAAATTTTAAATGTAAACATTTAAATAATTTATAAAATTTATTTTTTTTCAAATTTTTAAGGGAAAAAAAACTCCTTGCAACCCTTTTTATCTATCAATTATGTACAAATACCTTATTAATAAAAACAAAAACCTTAGATAACTTATACCTCCATTATAAACTAAATTGCATATATTGAAGGCCCGATTCTTTTTGAATGAATAATTCAAATTTTTAACCATTATAGACCATACTGAAAAGATTAGCTAAGCTTATTTGCATGTTGAAATTATAAGGGTCCTTCAACAAATATAGTTAAAAAGTATATTAAAATAAATGAAAATTTATATGTTGGTGGTTATATTTAAAATATTTTTTATTTTATTTAGATATAAAATAATTTGTATATATAAGTAAAATATATCAATAAATATTATCTATTTTATTAATGTCATAATTTAATTTAATATAAATATATATTTAAAATATGTATACTAATTTAATATCAATATTAATATGTTTTATATAGTTTCAAAATTAGGTTGTTTTATACATATAATATTAAATTATTCAACTATATTCATAAAGTTTTAGCCCAATTAATTTTATGGATAATTAATCACTAAATCTACCTAATAAAAAAGATGCATTTAACATCATTATTATTATTTTGAATATTATAGTATATCTGTAATACTTTTATTTAAAAATTTAAAAAATTTATATAAAAATTGTGTCATTTTTTATTCACTACATTTTTAAAAAAAAAATCTTTAATATATCATAGATTTTTTTTTTACCATAATAAAATATTTTAAGATTATTAAGAGAAATATTTTTCTTTTTAGATAAACTCATCATATATATATATATATAATTTAAAACACTCACACCATTACACATTTTAATTTTATAAGTTCTAAAAAATTGAAACTTGACACATTCAGGACACTATCATTATAATTAATATTATTTATTAAATATTAAATTTATTACTATTAAAATTATATTATTATTTAATTATATTTTTTAAATTTAATTGTATTTTTTTACATTTTAATTTTACAAATATTTTAATTTTCTTTTCAAAATAATTCTTCTTCTTTATATATATATATATATATAATAAAAGTTGAAACACTCACACCATTACACATTTTTACTTTATAATTTAAAAAAATTTAAAACTTGACACATTCAGATCACTATCATTATAATTAATATTATTTATTAAATATTAAATTTAATATTATTAAAATTATATTATTATTTAATTGTATTCTTTAAATTTATTTGTATTTTTTGACATTTATATTTTACAAATATTTTAATCTTCTTTTCAAAATAATTCTTCTTATTTTAAATTATATATATATATATATATATATATATATATATATATATATATATATATATATATATATATATATATATGTTTGCCGTAGACACTATAAAATTAAAAAAAATGACACATTTATATACTTTCCAGATTTGGTTTTTCTTCCTTCAAATTTGAGTCTCAAACGATCCAACAAATACTTCCTTTCAGAGAGTTTGCGAGTGTTAAAGATTAATTTCTAATAAGGGAGGCAACAGTGCAGGTGACAAATCTTGAGGGAGGAAATGAGGGGAGAAGTGCAGCAGCTCTCTTCTCAAACCTCTCAAAAAGAATGTCTATCCGCTCAATCCCAATGTAGGCCTCAACTAAACTGCCCACAAAACTTTTAACAAACTTTGCCTTCATCTTACCAAACGCATGTGGCTCCTTTATCCACTCCTCAAATTCTTCTGCAGGCATGGTGGGCATCCCTTCACACACTTCCACTCTCTCAATTTCAAAACCACCACACTCTTCAACTGCTGCTCTCACTTCAATTGCATTTGGAAAATACCATGGAAGATTGAACGTGTCTCTCAAATCCATGCTGATAATGCCCTGCACAACAATAAAATCTTATATAGTAATCACCATACCATTGGAGAGATAATATTACAACAATTTAACATATGTCCAAGCAAAAGGTGGGGTCCAAGTAAACTTTATGCCTGTGTCACAAGGTCATCCCATGCATCTTCAAAGTCCCGACCACAGAATTCACCTCCCACTGAAACTTGTTGTGAAGGAGGTGAAGTGTCTGGCCTCCAGATCAAACACAAAAACAACACACTTCCTGCTGCCATCTCCTCTGCTCTGCAGTTCATGAAAGTAGTCAGATCCTTGGAAAACTGCTTTGAGTAAGTATCTACAATATCCACACTCTTCCTTTGTTGTACAAGGGTGAATCCTTGTACATAACATCCTCAGGCACCTAGAATAACAATCATAAGCAGTACTTGCCTTAAAAGCAGCCGCATGATACAAAAACCATAAAACTATTATGACCTCAAACTTCCCTTTAGGCTGTAACTTTTATATCTTAAATGACATGCACCCACATGAAAAAAAGCTTTGAAATAATCAGTGGTTACCTCCGAAATCCTATGAAGGGTCATTACAAAGTAGCATACATGAATGCTTGAGTTGGGAAAAAGTGCACGGTAGAAGGATCCAGACACCCCAGCAGCAAAATATGGACAATTATGCCGGTCCCACAAATTGAACAGCCCATTTCATTGGATGGTAAATCAGAGAAGAAAGCCCGGAAATCTGGCACTACTGTTCCCTTGCATAGATATTTCAAGGTGCTCACAACAAAGTCCACATCTAATATGGTATTGATACTAGTAGCACAGCCAAAATCTGCAATTCTAAAAGGACCCTCCATGGGGAATGCGAGCCTCTCAATTTCTGTCTGAAAGACAGGTTGCAGTACATGGAAAACATACCTCTGTCTTGTAGAGTTTTCTACATAACTTGCATCACCATTGTCTGAATACTAACATTCTCCATTGTAGGAAACATAACACACTAAGTTCTTTTATACAAGAGTTTGGACAGATTGGAAATATCAACTACAAAGCTGACCGAAATTTTAGTAATATCATAGTTGTTTCCTATGCCTTATAACGTTGATCCAAGTTGTGCGAGTTGTCTAACAAAAATTTTACCCACGAATATTGGGCACATCGTTAAGTTTGCGAACATAAAGTATAGATGTTGATGCGTGCAACACAGTTATCGGGAAGAGATAAACATGATGGTATGTAATGATTGTGAGGTTGTAGTTGACAAAATTAATTAAAATAGATGTACAAATAAAGAAATATAAGTGATCGGAAATATTGAATTGTGACAGTTTTGATAAAAGAAGTGACAAATTTTACAGGTAGAAATATATATAGTTGATAAATTTCAGGAAAATAGATTTATAACTTTACCTTTTAAAATAAATAGTATGTAAGTTGACAAACATAAAAAGTAGTTGACAAAATTCAGAAAAATAGATGTATAACTTTGACATTGACAATAAATAGTATGAAAGTTGTAACAATTGTCTTAAAAAGAAAGTGATAAAATCTATATGAACAAAGAAAATATAATTAACAATAAGAAATATTTATCACATGTAAATATTGAATTGTTGTAATTTTTAAGGAAAAGATATATAAGTTATTGACAACAAAAAATATCAATCTTGTAGAAATATTATATTTTATTTGTAACAACTATGATAAAAGGAGGTGACACAATCTACAAGAAAACATGTATAATAGGATAAGAAAACAAAATTGACATCAAGAAATATTGATCACATGGAAATACTTAATTGTCACTATTGTAATAAAAAAGGTGATAAAATTCATAATAAAAAATACACAAGTCAATAAAATTGACAACGATATTTATTGGTTGTATTAATAATATAAATATAGTACCCAACCATTTTAAGAAAAGGAAGCGACAAAATTCAATAATAAAATATCTATCAAGAAAAGCCAACAAAATTGGCAGCAACATATATTGATCATGTTGAAAACAAAAATATGACAAATTTCTCCAACTATATTTGAACTACTACACTTAACAAGAATATATTAAATTAATATTATTATGAGTCATGTGAGATTAATTAAATATTATCAAAATAAAAAGATTATAATTAAATTAATGTATTTCAAAGATGGTTACTATTAATTTTAATATTACCTATAAATAATAAGGATCGTATATAATAATTATATTTTTTATTTATATATCCGAAAATCTCAATATGCATATTCTAAATAAACGGTCAAGTCACAATACATAGTCTACTTGTGTGGGACATAATAAAAGTTTAGATCCTTATAAAATCAATAAATAAAGTTTACTTTTTTAACAAAAAATAAATAGTATAATATATAATATAACATGACATTAATTAAATATGCGTAAAATTAAAAATATAATAATTAGATTAAAATATTATAATGACAACAAAAAAAAGATATACATGAAGTTTACATTTTCATTTTGACAATGGTTCCATTACTTCAAGTTGTTAGGGTTCCAGTGTCTTCACCAGCTATGCAGAGGATCGAAGAAGAGGGTCGTGGCATCATCAGCGAACTTGGTCCTTCACCATGTGTATCGATAGTGTTGAGCAATGCTTTGACAAAAAAAAATTCTATACTAAAGGTTTCATGTTCAGCTCCAGGTGGAGATTTAGCTAGAAAAGGTTTATCTTCGCCATAGTCTCCTAGTAAAACATTTGGCCTATATGGGCCAGTTGTAGCAGCTACAAGCTTCACCACCCTTGGGAAAATGATTGTAGAGGTGAATAGCCTAGAGTAGCTATGGGTTGCAGTGGTGTTGAATTTTGAAGTAGAATCTCCATCTACTCCTCTTCGTAGGGCTCAATCGTGGGAAGACAGAGTCAGGCTTGTAGAAGGTGATAAGGTTGTGAATTTGGAAGTTAAGAGGGTCGACCAAAGTAATGAAAAATCATTGATTAAACCTATGGTAGCCTCTAAAATTCCTATATTTGTGTTGTTTGAGGGTGAGATCCTTAATGAATTTTTGTAGTGCTAGGAGTGGTTTGAGGGTAGAGACTTGATTTTCAAGTTTGATCATCACTCGTCGAGCCTCCTTTCTCTTCATAAATGGATATTATATTAATGGAAACCACCTATCAAAGGAGATATAGATATTTATCAAGGATAGAAATGATTATTTATTATTGATTTTGATAAGACTGAAGATTGGATTAATATTTTTCAAAAAAAACATGGAGTACGGGTTAACATCACCTTTTTTTGAATCTATGTTTTTATCTCTTTAATCCCCTTTCTTAACCTCTTGGCTCAATGCTAGTGTGGGTTCCACTTTCTCACCTTCCCCTGTAATTTTGGCATGATTAGTGCCTTTGGGAAATTGGTAATATTATTAGAGAGATGTTGGCAATAGATGTTGGCATCCTAGTTTGTTTGGACCTCTCCAAAGACCTACCAACATTAATTGAGCTAAATTAGGGGATCAATATTGGATTTAATCCCTTAACTATGAAGGAATTCTTTTTGGTTGTAAAAATTGTTTTGAGTTGGGACATCTGACTGTTAGCTATAGCATCTCCAAAATTAAGGTAGAATCTTCTTAGTGGAAGGAATATCAAGCTAGTTTGTTATAAGTTAATGGTTCCATAACCATGATAATTGTTATGGGTTTAGAGGTGGAAATATTTTTTGAGTTTTGGCAAGGACTCTTTATAAGATAATTCTCCAGAGTAGGGTGTTCATTTACGGTAGATGGTACAGGAGGTCCTAGGAGTATTTATGTCCAAAATAGAAGATTTTAGGTGTTTTATAATTTATGAGGAAATTATTTTGAGACTTAAAAATATGGAAGTTTTAGATTCAATTGATAGGAATATTGAAGATAATTTTGGAGTTTTCCCTCTTAGTGTTTACTGTCATGGTGAGGAGGCAGTGCGAGAGAGCAAGCATGAAGAATGGTCAATAGGGAAGAACAGGAAGAAAGGGTGTAGTATCCCTAAATCCTCCCTAATGATTCTTCATTCTCAATGTAGGGAGAGGGATGGTAGACTGGTTGGGGTATGATTATTTTTTGAGTAGTTAGTTTTTGGGTGGGTATTGGAGTTAACTTCATGTGGTAGGGAAGTGGTGAGTAGTTTTAGGAGTGGGTTTGTGATCCTTGTCAAGTAGCTAACACTTTTATATATGCTTTTGATAGGTCTAAATCAATTTTAACCTCTCTTTGAGTAAGCAGGGTTTTCTTTCATTTTAATTTTTGATCTAAGACTGTATCCTAGTTATTCTAACAAAAAATATATATACAAACTATTAGGAAGTTATATTAAAAATATTTTCTAAGAATAAGTCTCCAAAATGAGAACCTTAGTTTTAATATTGCTCCTAAATAATAGGGATCATTTTAATAATTATATTTTCTATTTATATTTATAAAAAAATTAATATAAATAACTTAAATAAAAATTCAAGATATAATACATAGTCTATTTATATGGAACAACAAAAATAAAACAAAAATTTACAAAGTAAATAAATAAAGTATACTTTTTAATCCAATAACTAAATAAATTTTAATATTTAAGTTAAATTAAAAGACTTTGATATTTAAGTATGAGATTAAACTTCAACAACTTATATAAATGATTGGATGGTTTCAAAATTTATTTCAAGTTCTGGTATATGATAATGTTAGCTAAATGATTTTAAGGAATATAATTTTATTTTTAGAAAAGTACATGATAGTATATTATTTTAAGGTGTAATATATTTTGGATTTTAAATATCATATACATACATACATACATACATACATACATACATACATACATACATACATACATACATACATACATACATACATACATACATAAATACATACATACATACATACATACATACATACATACATACATACATACATAAATACATACATACATACATACATACATATATACATACATACATACATATATACATATACATTAAGACACATGTATATCTATTGCTCTCTTGTAAATTTTCACATCTTTTTGGGTATTATTGTGCTTATTTAGTGGTTCCCCACTTAATTACATGTATTCACTAATGCAACAATAAAAATTGTAGGCGATAATATGTTGATAGCATGCATGACAGACATGAAGCTCAATAGATTTTTTCTAATCTTTTACTTTTAATGCTTGAATTCAATATTTTTAATAATTGATTATAAAATTATTTTTATGAGGGTGTTTTTTTGAAATAAAACCATTTAAATGTATGTTTGAGAGTTAATTTTAAACTACTTCAAAACCTCATGGAGGCAAGGTCGATGTTGTTTAAAACACAATAATTTTTTGTTGATTTTTTTAACCCTTAACATTATTGATAATTTTCAAGCACGAAACACAGTTTACTAAATAATTATTCCTTGTATTTTATTTTTGCACCTGAGACTTTGTTATCTTTAGAATCCACAAGAATTTATAATATAGAACACCTACAAATCTATTTTGTATAATATTAATATTTTAATAATTTTGAATTGTGTGTAGCTTAAAAGTCATGAAATTTTGTTTATGGCTAATGCATGACCTACATTAAAAACTAAAACCATTACCAATGTCACTAAGTCCAGTGAATATAGAATTAAGACATATGGAAAACTATTAGTAATATAAAATTCAACAAATACAATCATAATACCAAGGACTCTCGGTTAAAACGTATGCCATAAATTGTTGTTACCACTTCTAATCCTCCCCATACTTCCATCAAATTTTTAATTTGGAAACCAAATGATAATTTCTTGTACATAGAGTAATCAATATGATATCTACATCTCAATATATGGTGGAAAAATCACATCCTTATTTTGAGGGGATAGAAATATGTATACACAACATTTCATGGAATCCCCTCCCACTTGGTGATGAAATTTTTGACATAAGCTATAATAGATGGTTATACACCCTCTCATTTAAAGACTACTAGTTATTTTATCCAATGCATGAATTAGTGCAATACATTTGGAACATGTGGCCTTAAAACCTTTCATATGATGCCTTAAACAAACTCATTTTGTTGAAGCTCACTTTTAAGACCACTAAATAAAATAAAAAGAAGAATATTTTACATTGAATATAATTTTATTTAATACAATTATGATTGGATCGTATAAATAAACTACATATATATAAAGAGAAGAATAGTTTACATATATAATTTTATTTAATGTAACAACTATGAACTTTAATCATATAGTAATTTGATTTGGCTAATTTTGAAATGTTCAAGTGTGGAGAACATGATTCCAAAGCATGCCGCACTATATATGAATATATATGAAAATTGAAATAAGGTCAATGTGGAGGACATGTCTCCAAAACATGCCCCCACTGAATTTGCGTGTGTTGAATAATAAATAAGTGTGAATAACATGATTCTAAAGTATTACCCCACTAAATTTGAAATATTTCAATGTCTGGAAGCCATGCCTATGTGACATGCCCCTAATGAACTTTAAGAAAGTGTGTAGAACATGATTCTAAAGGATACCTTCATTGAATCTAAAACTATGTCAAATGTGAATAAAATACCTCTATGACATGACCCCACTAATTTACCACCCCCCATTTTGAGGTGAGGAAATAACAGAAGCCATTTGTTACCTCACCTCAAAAGGATAAGACAATTTAATAATATGTGAATGTAAGCATGTAACATATAGAAGAACATGTCAAGGTAAATGTATTATTGAAGCACATAGGACTATGTGATCACATGAATGCCTAAGATTTATGATAAAGATCATGGCAATTTCTATATAGAAAGAGTACAAGATCACTAAGAAAATCAAGCACACACACAAAATCACTCAAAATTAAGTCAATATACAATGGTCCTAGGAGATTACAAATAAGGAATATGTTTAAATGTCATTCAATTAAAGGGACATGACATAGTCAAATGTCCATAAAATCAAGGATGACATATTAAAATATCCATACAAAAAATAATGACATTTTTATATTTCAAAGAAAGAATACATAAGTATGGGGGCCATAAATAAAGGATCATATTCAAATGCTTGAATAATCACAACAATAATAAGACAAGACACTTAAGCAAGTGCATAAAGGAAACATAATCAATGATCATAAACATATCATAGTATCCCATGGATCAAATGTGTTAGTATAAAAGGTAAATTTCACATCATATCAAGTACCCTATGAAATCTACAATCATGGATAAAGGCATGTGTAGGTACATAATTGAGATCAAAACATGATAATGTAGAGTGACCATAAAATGATATAACTTGGAAGTATCATGATCATAGAGGTGAATGCCCCCAATGTCCATATGACATGAGTATAGGGAAAACCCAACATCCATAAGTCCATAAATCATGTGTCTGTGTATGCATGTGTCACACTCACATAGAATCATGACACATGTTTATGTAATAATAACTGATCAGCCATCCATTAACATGGAACTAAAATATAAATTCCAAGGAGATAATAGAACATGTAAATTCTATAAATATTTTTGAATTTTTGAAGATTTTAACTTTTTGGTATTTTTGGAAAATGTACAATGAAATAAATATCCTATGATTGCATTCAATGGATGCTTATAGGTATCTCCCCTCTAGGAACCTGGTGCAATAAATTGGTGTTACTACCAAGGATCATGTATTGGTGCCATATTTGTTTTTTATAATATATCATGCAGTCTAGTTTCTTTAAAATATAAAAATAGGCACATGTTTAGGTGTGCTTGATAGCTTCATATGGGGTATAGTATAATTAAGAATTTATATCATGGTCCTTTAGTAGGTTAGTATTTGGTAATATTCCTTTACATTAAAGTGTACTTTTAGTTCTTTATTCATTATGAATATAATACTTGCATTTATTTCTTTATATTATGAGGTCTATTGCAGCACCAATCAAACTAAAAAGGTTATCATTTGGTAGAGGTATATGGTCTAACTATAACACATACTATGTAAGCATGTTTTTTTTATTTTGTTCAAAACCTATATCATTTATTATTTGACATATGTTTTTGGTTATGTAGAATGTGTTTGAGTTGGTTCATGATCTTTTGTAACTTATGTGTTTACCTTAGAAATATGATTCTTATCATTCCTATCTTTTGATAAAGATATAGACAACATGGTTTGAGTATTCATTAGACTGCATGAACATTTATCCACATCCTAATATAAGGTCTCAAACAAAGTAAAGGGATTATTCAATGCTCTTTATTTGAGTGGATAAATAAGACCTCTACTAAATTTAAATTGTACTTCTAAATTTGAGGGTGGATAAGTTAGTAAACATTAAGCATTATTAAATTGAATAGCATAGTCTTGTATAGACTCATTTTATATATGTGTTAATGATTGTAAATACTCAAATGGTAGTTTAGGTGAGGTATAAAAATTAAAATTCCATATAAATACATATTAAATTTTTTTGAAAGTCAATAAATAACCATTTGGAATACTATAAAACCGATAAAGATCTACTTGGGTTAAGTTGTGATGAAAAGACTTTAAGAGAAACCTTCTATTTTGGGCCCGATATTCAAAAGAGTATATATAATGTTGTAAATAAATAGTAGGGTCCCCTTGACCATCAAATAAGGGAACTTATGGATAATAATTTATTAAGGATAATGGTGCTCAGATACATCCTTAGCAATAGATTTCTTTGCTAATGTATTCTCCTAAAAAATAGACTCATGAGAAGAAATTTCTAGCTTAAGAGTGTTCAGTTGTTGTTGAAAATATCCTATGGTAGTCATAATAGATAACATATCATAAGAAGAAGTTGAATCTTTGGTTAGAGGTTTTAAAGTACCATTCATATAAAACATAGGAATGATAAACTCTTTACTATCCTTTAAAATAGGATCATTACATGGTTTTGTAATATTTGGTAAAGGAAAACCCATGTATAAAGAGACAATTATATCTTTTTTAATATCATGAAGGTTGATATCATTATCATTGCAAGGTGGAACATTTCTTGAAAATTTTGTGACATACCATAGGAAAAGGATTTCACTATATGAACTCGAGTGATCCAAAAAAAAATCAATACTTTTAACACTATCATTACTTTAGGAAAAAAGTGCACACTCATCCTTTTCAACATTTGTATCATGTGAAACTGAAGGAGAACAATAAATTTTGGATTCATCTTGAGAATTTATGCATCATCTTCATCATCTTGAATGCAAACTTATTTCATATCTATTGTATTGTCTTCAATAAAATAAATTAGTCTTACCCTTTTAGGCATTTTGTTTTTGGAAGTAGAAGTAATGGAAAGAGGTTCCTTGTATTCACATTCAAGGTCATACTCATAAGCATATGAAGACAT
Organism: Torreya grandis; assembly: GCA_037957365.1. Classification (NCBI taxonomy): domain Eukaryota; kingdom Viridiplantae; phylum Streptophyta; class Pinopsida; order Cupressales; family Taxaceae; genus Torreya; species Torreya grandis. The sequence goes on along the minus strand of JARHVA010009235.1, from coordinate 77,213 downwards.
TATTTTCAACATAATAAGTGAAACTTGATTTTTCATCATTACCATTTTCATTATCATAGATATATGGAACAAAAGCATATTTATCATGATTTTTACTAGCCATAAGATCCTCATATGCAATAAATTTATCATCAAGAAAATCAAACAAATTCTCCCAAGGATGGGGATTTAAATGACCTTACCTAAGGATATCTATAATTTTGCATCCAATCACAAAGAAATCAAGCATAATTCCTAGAGTAACAAGACAAATAGGCATGCTTTATGCTATTCCCATAAAATAAAATCTAAAAAATAAATATAAGAATCTAAATTAAACTTTTGAATGAGGAGAAAACCCTAATTTGTAAACTAGGGTTTTGGTTCAAAAAGTATATGATGATTTCATCAAATGTTTAACCCTAAATTGATGTCTAGATTAGAGTTGTCTAGGGTTAAATGGGTAATGATAGCCTAGGGGACAAGTATGATAAATTATCTCTAAATCAAGATAATGCTAAATTTAGATAAACATATATTGAATTCATTAAACTAAGATAGGTTTAAAATAGTAAGTACAACTATATAAATATGGATATGAAAAAGTAGTAATGTGCTTATCTCATTCTGATGATGACATAGTTCTAAATCTTGAACAAACATGAAGAAAAATAGAATATGACTCTAGAATAGTTGTTATATTTTGGATTAGATGCTCTAAGAGCTATGGACACTAGCATCATCCTAGCACGATAGTATCAACACTATTATCTAAACTTGATGAATGTGTCCAGTATGGAACCCCTATTGGAAAAGGAAGTGACCACATGGATTCTTTTGGGTCTCAATCCACCATCACTCTGGTGCACTTAGATCTAGGTCATGGACTATTTCTCCTCATGAATTTATAAAAACCTAGTTTTTCATCTTCATAGTGACCTTAGGGAAAATGGGTTAGTGGGTACGTGATGTCAAGCTGACCTCAAATGCCCCTTTGTCAATGAGCATTGCCGACATATCTAATACTCTGAAGAGGGCCTCAAATTGATATAGTTTTCCCTTACATGTTGGTCTTTGTGTGAATCATGCAATATGTGGAAAGTAAGTACAATAGTTACCAAGCTTGTAACTTGGAAAATGTAGCTCATGGGTTTTTCCTTCAGTACTTAAGACATATTTATGTGTTGTCCCTATGAATGATATGAGAATATGATAAAATAGAAAATCTTTTTCATTATTGAGTGCTTGATTGAATACTTTTTTTAGTTGCTTTATATCCTTTCTAGGTTTTACTAGGTGAGGAATGAATGAGGGTTGATATTATGTTCATATCAATACCTTTATAGAAGAAAATCACACTAAATCACTTAACATAAGCAATAGGATATGTTTCATTTTTAATTTAGATGATTTTAGGGAAATGGATGCTTACACTAGAGCATGACACCTACATCGATGAAGGTGTCTATCATGTATGTTAGTGTCTAAGGAACATGAAAGTAGGTACAAACATAGAACTTGTAGAGGTGGAAGATAAGCATGATTTAATAATTTTGTGAAAAATATAAGGTATGGGTCATCAACATAAGACTGGTTGGACCAAGATATAGGCCAATGTGAATGATATAGAGTATATGTAAGACTTATGAAAGTAGGAAAGGTCCATAACTGAGAGGAATACTCAAGGTCTGAGTTTGTAAAGTGTATAAGATTGAGCTTTTATATATTCCATAAAATAGTGTCTACAGTATGTAAATATAAGTATTAATGATAAAATGGAGGATCATGTAATATATATATATATATATATATATATATATATATATATATATATATAAACTAATAAAAAGTAATAATGTGAGATGCATGTAGAAATAAGAATACATAGGGACATTATCAAGATACATGTTAGCGATTTGGCACACAGATAATTGATTAAAAAAAATGGATAATAAAATATGAATAGAAATACTTGGGGAGGTATGAATGATAATCATCATTTCATTAAAATGTTGGGAATACACATGATATCCATCAATTGAGTAAATTGATCAAATAAGTGTCATGTCCATGTCACATAAATATAAAGAATATACAAAAATCACATAAAAGTAAATAATATAAGTGTAAGGTTCCATATATAAGGGACATGTTCAAATTTCACTCACATGGATTTAAATGTACAATGAAGGCTTTGATCCACATGCAAGGACATGCTCAAATGTGCACAAGCCAAAACAGATAATACATACAAGACATGAAGTGGGAAAGTAAACATGAAAAACATGAATCATAATGCATTTCATTGATCAACATAACCAATTTATAACATAATTATATTCAACAATTTATGTAACCATTAAGATATCAATGTGAAATTAGGTGAGTAATATCGATAGATTTGATGCATTTTAAGGAACTAGATATGAAAAATAAGGGGTATCCCAAGAATGATAAAACTTGTGTAAGGGATACCACCACCAAGGTTGTTGATATATCAAAAACAATTAAAAGGTTTGTGTATTATTTGGATCTAATAATTGATATCTTCTACTCACTAGGATAGGGCTAGTGAGATGGGACAAGGGCATAATGCACTATTATCTGAATATGACACTCTTATTTATTTTTAATTTTATGAATCTATAATAGTATCATCTCCTATGATAGGATCCACACTTGTGAAGCATATTTGATATGAAACTAGATATAAATAATTAACAAATAGCTATTGTCAAATTAACGGATGGAAATGAACTAAACATAAGCATGCATAGGTCCTAACTTTTAAATTTATGGAGTAATTTTTTTTATATACACACACAAACACATACACATATATGTTATTTAATTATAAAATTATCGTATATGCATAATGCTCACTGGATTATTGATTACTTTGCCTTCAATAAAAACCAATCGATAAATTTCATGCTCAACTTTTCTATGATTATATATTGACCTAAGCAATGGACTTGAACTTTCCTTTGGTTTCTTTTTTTAATTCATGTTCCTTATATTTTAATTTCAAACCAATTCATAGAACTCAAAGTCTCTACTATGAATTATTTTTTTATAATCATTTTGAATGTGATTTTGATACACACTGAGATGTTTTGCTTCCTGTATATGTGATTGATCTAGTTGTTCTAGCTCATGAAGTAATTTTATCTATATTGATCTTCTATAATAAGTCCTTTTATAGATATGTGTAAATAATTTTAATGGAATAATTTATTTTGACCTGTAAACCAAGGAATATGGTGTAACCCCAATGGTGTCTGAATGCTCACACAGTAAGCCCATAATGCATAAAGTAATTTTTAATTCTAGTCATCACCAAATTTTGTAATTGTTATGCATGATATGTTTTTTATGGTCTTATTTTTATATTTACCCTATCTATTGTCCCGGGATAATAAATAATGGAAATGTGTATCGAATCATATCTTTAGTGTTAAACAATTGACCATTTTATTCTTGAAATATGAATAATTATTTGTAATTATTGATGAATTCAAGTCAATGTGAGAGATGATGTGTGTCATTAAGAATCAATATATGTTCTTTCTTGTATTAGAATATAAGGTTATGGATTTCATCCATTTGATGAAATATTCAGTAGATGTAATTATTAATTTCTTCCCACCTTATGACTTTAGATTTATTTTTTTGATTAATTCAAACCCCCAAAGTAAAAATGGCCAAGGTGAAATAATGGGTTGTAATTCATGTGAAAGAGCATGGTTTAGATTATTGTGTCTTTTACATTTTTCACATAGCTTGGCATACTCATGATATTTATGTTCCATTGTAGGCAAATACTACCCATGAAAAATTAATTTGTGTGGCATTGATTTTACACTGAAATGGCTTCCACATTCACTATCATTACCAATTGCACTACTAACATAGCCTCTTCAATCCTTATTAATTAGAGTAATTATCCTTTAATTGATCATTTAAATAGACCCCCTCTAATAATCACATATCAAAGTGCATCTCATTGTAATTTTTTCTTTTCATTTGTGGTAAAATTACTTATTTAAATTGATTTATTTAAAAAATTATGTGTAAACCATTATGAGCCTTTTGCATTATGCATAGTTTCGAAGACTAATAAAACTACTAGATCAAATTTAAAACTGATGGATTTTGTAAATGTTGTATAGTGAATTTTACTTGATCGTCATGAGTTTCAATTTTAATTAAATATGTTGCACTATCTATTTCACCTTCATGGTGATTATCCATTCATGTAATATTCTCAACTGAAAATTTTTCAAAATGTGAGCATAAACATTGTACCATATTTCTATATGGGATTTTTTTTCTATTTTATCTCATATACATATGTGACTTGATTAACAACCAAATTTGAATCCCCATATATCCTAATGGATTTTATCTTTAAATCATGAGTGGTGTATAAACACAAAATTAATGCCTCATATTTTTCATATTATTTATACACAAAAATGCAAATCAATATATGAATGGCCTATGCTCTTCCTGTGGAGTAATAAGAACAATTATTAAACTAGTCCCTAATGTACCTTTTTATCCATCAAAATACTTTGTCCATGGGTCCTAAATAATATTATATGCTATGAAATCATCTCTAAAAGTATATCACCGAGGTTATGTATCATGTAAACAAATGACAAATAATTAGTTTACTATAACTTGACATTTTATTTATTTTTGATGTATAATTTTTAAATCTAATTCCATGAGGAACATTACCCATTTTTATATACGTCCTAAAAAATGAGGTTTCAACACAAGAAATTTCAATAGATCAGCCATGGTGATAGCTTTAGTTTCATTATTAATAATATAATGTTGAATTTTTTGAATGGAAAACACAAGAGCCAAACATAATTTATCCATTATATGATAATTGTTCTCATAATCAATAATTATCTAGATAATATAATAAATGATTCATTCTTTGTGATCATCATCATATTGTGCTATTAAAGTACCTAAGAAGTGATTTATACTAGAAATTTAATATAAAAGTGGTTTATCTAATATCAAAAGCATGAGAATAAGTGGATCCAATAAGTATTATTTGAGTGCCTTGAATGTATCCTAGTATTTTGTGTCCCATTTTAATTTATATCCTTTTTAGTTAAATTCATAAAAAATTTTGCCTTATCTACTAGTTCGGTGACCAAGAAATGAATTGCTTTAATTTTTCCTTGCAAAGATTAAAGTTGTAGTTATTGTAGTTATTCAAATATCTATCATAATACAATTGCGTAATCTTGTCTATGTTTGGATTTCACTAGTAATCATCCACATAATCCTCTATTGTATTTTTAATGAGGTTATAAAAGATATGTTTCAAGGCTCATTGATATGTAGCCCCTACATTTTTAATTAATAAAAACATCACTATGTAATAACAGGTGCCACATGGTGTAATGAATGATGTTTTATCTTGATCCTCCTCACTAATTATGATTTTTGTATAACCATAAAATCCATCCTAGAATGATATACTATCATATACAATAGTGGAATCCAAAATCATATTGATGTTGGGTAGTCGGAAAACATCTTTAATATAAAGCTTATTTAAATCTATGGAGTCAAAACAACATCAAATTTTCCCATCAGGATTTACAACTAAAAAAAATTAAACGCCCATTATCGGTAAGATATGGGTTGAATGAAATGTACATCGAGTAATATTTGAATATATTATACATGGTAATGTAATTGAAGGATCAATGTCTAGCATATCACAATACACCGAGGTAAATATCTTGATAAAAGTATGTAATAATTTCTTGATTGATTCATCCTTATCAATTTGAAGTGTAGTGGATAAAAGTACTATTTTCAAATTTGTATCTATTCCACAATTAAATACAATTATCTCTTCATTTATAAATGTGAACTTATCTTTGAAATGAGAAGAAGTAGGAATGGTTTCAAAATTATCAACTAGGACATAATCATGTAGAATATTAGTTTCCCCAAAATATGCATGAGAATTTGTGGAATGAAGAAACGTATTCTTATTATATAAGGGAGGAAATAATAATATACTTCTAAATATTCTAGTAGATACTCATCACTAGATAATTCATCTAATGTTAAAATAATTGATGACATAGTCTTGTGTATAGTTTACAGGTATACAATTGATAATTTAGATACATGATTGATTGAGTTGTTGACCTACTAAATAGATTTTCAAAAATATATGACTATTTGTGTATGTAATTGAGTTTGAGTTATCTAAATGATATATGTAAGCATGGCCTTGTTTACCTTTATGATTAGATTTCTCAATAGGGTGAAGAATTACTTGTGCATACTTTCCTAGTCCATATCCATTATAACACATTTTTTTATAAATACTTTAGTTAAAAATAATATTTTTTATCACTTTTATTATTATATGAAGGTTTTCTCAATGTAACTGTAAGTGTTTTGATAGAATTGTTATTAGTAGGTTATACCACGATCTGATTAGATAAATCCAAATAAGGGACATAATTCTATGCAAATTCAGTTACTTGAAAAACACTTAAATGGTTCATGATTTATAGGGCATGTGTGTGTGTGTGTGTGTGTGTGTGTGTGTGTGTGTGTGTGTGTGTGTGTGTGTGTGTGTGTGTGTGTGTGTGTGTGTGTGTGTGTGTGTGTGTGTGTGTGCACCCTTAGTAACAAAACATCAATCATACATGTAAACTAGAAGGGATAAATTGCATGTCATGAATGCATGGCCTTCAAAGCAAAAGGTTATAATTAATATCATTGGGCATGAAGTCTTGACATATTTTAATAATAGTTCTTGGTCCCAATGTGAGATTCATTTTTATTTTTCACATTACCTCGATCTAAATGTTATCGAAACCTCCAATGTTCATATCTCGATAATTTGAAATGTATGGATATATATTGAGTTGGAGAAAATAAATATTAAAAATATTCAATCTTGAACCATTATCCACTAAGACCCATATAACCCCCATATCATCAACTTTGAGATGAAAATATAAGGTTAAATGCTTATTTATATATTATTTTGGTGGTAAGTCTTATTTTTAAAAATATATAGAATCTTTGGTCCATCATAATGTGTTAGTGATAGATGCAACACAATTTTCTCAAAACTTCTAGGAATAAAGTGGCATGTAATGCCACATATAACATATCCTTTTACATACTATTATAGTAAATATAAAATGGAAACCTTTTTTTTGGTACTATTAATTTGATTAATAAGAATATATCTCCGGGTTTTATCATCCTTTCACACATCTTGAGCTCTTTTAATGATAACCACATGAACCACAAGATATACTATAGGCCTAGGGTGAATAATAGATGTGGGATGGAAGCTAAATTATTTTCAATTCTAGGAGCGTGAGTAATGAAAGGAACCAATTGTGCTCTTTGGCATCTAGTTTTAATAGGTGGTAATTCAAAGTGAATCATGTAACAATAAGCATCACAGAGTGGTTTATTATTAGGTTCTTGGGTTAGGTGGTTTAATGGATTTTATATACTGGTTTTCCTCTATCTTCAAATATATCACCTAGGCAATCAATCCCTCAGTGATTTTGATAGACACATTACTTTTTTATCATTTAATGTTGCATAATGGGTTTATATGCAACTTAAATATTTTACATATATATGTAAAAACATATAAATGAAAGAAAATATATCTGAATCAATAAATTATAAATAAATTTAGTCATTATGATCATGATTAATATAGAAATTAGAAAATCATGAATCTCAAACCCCAATAAAATTGCTAAAATAGAAGGAAACCCTAATGAAAAGCTAGGGTTTTGGAAATATTCAATAATAAGTGGGTTCACCAACATGTTTGATCAAATTTTGGATAAGTAGGGGTAAAATCCTAATTATGACAAAGTAATACAAAAAATAATAATGCTAAAAATTTGCAATAAATGACACAAAATAATTTAGTACTTGTTAAATTTATAAATATGCTAAAAGGGGAAAATATGAAATAACTATTTATTGGCTAAAAATTATAGGATGTGGGATTGTGCCTGAGACTATAAAATAGGATGTGTGGCTATGTTGACTAATTTTGGATATGGAGTAATTTTTTGTTAGATTGATAGGCAAGGCCACTCAATTTGGATAGGGATACAATGTACTAGTGTCCTTAGGGATCATCAGTGTACTATAAGTGATAGATATTTGAAACTGATGTGACAAGTTTACTTTATTTTTGTGTTATGTTTAACTATTTCTTATCATTTGATCCATCATGAAACTAATTATATATACTCATTTACTTGTAATCCTAGATCAATAGACCGAGAGGGGAAATGCACTCAAGGAGTTAAGATGGGTTAGCAATTGAAGTTTTGATTTATCTCAAAATACATTATGTTGAATGTTTCCTACATGCCAATACTCTAAAAATGGTTCAAAATCCATGTAGTTCTCCCATGCTACTATGATATATGTGATAATACTTATGTAAAATGAAAAATGTTGATGCAACCCTAGTGTGATTAAGTGCTTCAATAATAACATGTGATCTTGAACGTGTATGTAGACTTATATTTAGTATACTTTAGTTGTATGTGAATATTAAGTTGTACCAATATCTGAGTAGAGAAATCAAAATAAGGGACATAATTCTATGTACATTTTGTTACATGAAAATACTTAAATGGTTCATGATCTATAGGGCATGTCTATATATTTACCCTTAGCGACTAAACTTTGGGCATGCGTATAAAGTAAAAGGGATAACTTACATATCATGAATCTATGGCCTTCAAAGGAAAAGGTTGTAACTAAGATCATTGGGCATGGCTTGACATGTTATATCAGTAGTTCTAGTTCTAATGTGAGATTCATTTTTATTTGGCCCAATACGTTAAGGTAAATGTTATCAAAACCTCTATTATTCATATCTAAATGACCTAAATTCTATGGATATATATTGAGGAGTTAAATAAAATAAATTTTACACATATTTAATCTTGAAACATTATCCACTGAGATCTTCTTAGCACCCATATCATCAATTTTGAGTTGAACCTATAAGGGTAACTACTTATTTATAATGTGTTGTGGTGGTAAATCTTATTTTTAAAAATATATATACTTTTTTGTCCATCATAACATGTTAATAATAGATGCAACATAATTTGGTTCAACACTATTAGTAAATATCCACATTTAACATATCCTTATACATATTTGACTATTATAGTAAATATAAAATGGAAACATTTATTTTGGTACTATTTAGTAAATCAATAAGATTTTTTCCTTGGGTTTGATCATCCTTTGACACATCTTGACCTCGTTTAGTGATAACCACATGAACCACAATATATACTATAAGTCTAGGGTGTATAGTAGAGGTTAGATGGTAGCTGAGGTTATTTCAAATTCTAAGAGCATGAGTGATAAAAGGAACCAACTGTGTTCTCTAGCATCTAGTTTTAATAGGCATAAATCAAAGTGAACCATGTAAAAATAAGCACCACAAATTGTTTTATTATTAGGTTCTTGGGTTAAGTGGATTACTAGATTTCACCTAAAAAGAATAAGCTTAAATGTAAGACACAATTTTTAACTTTTATTCAACTATAAATGTAATGAAACATGTATAAATCAATCCTTACTTAATATGGAAATATGAAATTAAAAGACAAGAAACTTATAGATTTAATGACAAGTAACAAATACCCCTGATTGGGTATGTGAACAATTAAGTTTTATTGGTGATAAAATTGGTTATTATAGAGAGTATGACACATGTGTAATTAATTTTCAATGGAAATATTCAATTGGACTATACATGCCCCAATCCTCACTAATAGGAAAAAATGTTCTTAATAACTCAAGGTGTGTTTGAATCCATCATTTCATACCCAAAGTATTTAAGTGGTTTGGAATCCTTATATGAATTAAAATAAATAATTTTCATGAAAATTGATTTACAAAAATATGAATCAACCATTATAGATCAAATAAGATTTATTTTTAATGCAAAACTAGTGAAAAAGTAGTACAAACTAGGTTTAGTGTATCTAACATGGATAATGACAAGCATTACTTTTCCTTCTAAAAAAGTGGTGTAAATTTGAGTAAGGAGGTAGTCATATGCCACACACATTACCCTAATCTAATATCTTTGTGAATATATATTTTAACACTTAGTAATATCATGTAATTTTCTAATCAAAATATTTGTGCAAACTATGGACCACATGTCATGCATGATGCCCCCATGCTAAGAAAAATATGACACAAACCAAAGTATTTTATAAAATTGTGATTGTTTTCCTATAAAGAAATATTTTTAACTCAATGAGATTATGAAGATCTATGAAAATCATTATTTTTTGCATGATAGGACAAATCACACTATTTTGGACACAGTTACCCTGTATCCTTTTCTAAGTAAATCATTCTTATCTAAAATTACTTTTTGGGTAATTTTGTGTACATGGATCATGCTCCGCTATGCAAACCTATATTTTCTTATATGCGTAATATATTTTTATATTCTATTATTTAAAATAATAACATATGTATGTCGCCTATTTTGAGGTGAGTTATGAAGCATGTGTAATAAGTTAACTCAATTTTTTTAAAGTGAAAAATGTAATGAAATATATGTTATTAAACCTAAATTAATGTCTATATTGGAGTTATCTAGGGTTAAATGGGTATGGATAGCCTAGGTCAAAAGGATGATAAACTTTCTTTAAAGTAGGCCAATCGGGTTATAAACTCAAATAAACATATATTGAATTTATTAAAATGAGATAGGCTAAAAATAATAAGTGAAACTATGCTAGATATGGAAATTACAAAGAAGAAATGTACCTAGTTTGTTTATATTCTGACATAATTATGGATATGAAATAGGTAGGAAGAAGATTGGAAAATGATTCGATAAAATGAAAGAGTTATCAAAATACTTCAACCAATGTCTCTCCAAGAGCTCATTACCATAGCCATAGATTCTTTAACACACACTCAAATAAAAAAATCAATTAAGCAAATAAATTTTTATACATAAATGGGATTTGCAAATGATATGCAAAAATATTACAAAAATATTGATATATTACAATGTAGATACCTTTCTTAAATAAGTAAGGAAAAATAAGATGTATGTTAAACTAGGAAATGTGGGATAAATCCTCACATAAGGGAAAACTAAGAGAAGTCAAATAACTTAGTTAAAATATAACAAGCATGAGTAATAAGGTACTCTAACAACCAACCCCAACCACCGCCCCCCGCCACCCAACCCCCCCCCCCCCCCCCCCCAAGTGATGCCAATAATAGAGGATGTAGTGTGAAGCCATGTCTCCCTATGGATGCCATTCCATCATGCCAAAGTACATGGATGTCCAGATATTGTAACCACCAAGTGAAAGTATGAATGGTTCTAAATATGAGGATCACTGAATACAAAAACTATGCTCCATAAATATTAGGTAGAATGAGAAACATGAGGAAGAATTGCTTGAGAACTCTCCAACATGAAGGTGAGAAGTGAGCATAAAGACTGGTGGGGCTACCACACTGGTGACACTACAAGAATCACCAAGAAGGCTATGGATTCAAGTAGCAATCCACTTATAGGTTCTAGAAAAAAAATTATTGAATAAGATACCAATGTACAAAGGAAAAATATATAAAACACTCAAAAAAATGTAGCATATACATACAACTCTCATAAAATGGAGAAAAGAGAGATAACCCATAGGGATAACTCCCCCCAAAAGATTTAAAATAAGAAGGGAAGGTTAACAAATCCCCCCAAATATGATACTAAAGAAGTCCACATTTTAAATACTCAAAAGTCACAAAGGAACTCAATCTGTATGAGTGGTTAGAATCCACTACTCAATCATAAAAAAAATTAAAAATGGGATTCAATAGAATAGATTTAACCAATAAGACTATTAGTGGTGATTAAAGTACAATAAATTACTATATGTGCAAGGAATGCTCAACACCTAAGAAGTAAAATGTACATCATAACCCCCCCATACTATGGAATGGGTGGAGTGGAGGAAAAACAGGTCTAATCCACTACTCAAACAATGAATAAGTTGACATTATATACACTATAATAGATCCATCTCATGTTGAAAGAGACTATCACATTATCAAAGAAGACAAGATGACACTGGGATTCACTAGAATAGCTACGTGTCATGTTTTGGGACACTTTCAAGTGTTGAAGAATGGTGTCAAAAGTAAAGATAAAATATCTTAATGAAGATGAATCTAGTGGTGATGGAAGAGACAAACAAATGAAAAAGGGAAAAGGTGCCTAGATTAGACCACTCAAACACATGAAGGTAGACAAAGATGAATCAGCAAACCCACCGTGGAACTTTATAAATCAATGTGAGTACAATATAACCCGTACACAAAAAACACCAAATAGAAACAAGGAAGATATTGGGATTCGCTAGAATAACTTTCGTCAAAAAGGTTTTTGACATGTCAAGTAATCCATCAAGAGAGGTGCTATAAAAAATAAAGGAGTGAAGATGTGTCCCCATAGAATAAGGTGAGGCACTACAAAATGGGTTTTGAGGAGACATGACACAACTATTAGTAAGTCAAAGTATTAATGCATGTGTATGGGTTGATGAAAGAGTGTGGCAAATGGTGAAAATAGCTATCATGTATGAAAACACACTATAGAATGATTATAAGCCAAAAATAGCAATATGCAAAGCACATTCAAAAGGAAATTGGGCTTAACAAAAATTACATTTGAGATAGTGCATGCATGAAGTACAATGCAGGGCCTATAACATAGGGAACCCCTAGTAGTGACAATTCACACTCAATAATAGGATGTTAGAATCAATCAAAAATGCATCCATGAGTGCAACAAATGGTGATAGTGCAATCTAGAAGAATCAAGAAGGATGTTTGTATTTCTTGTGATGAGTTTTGACTTCTTTCTAGATTGGACCTGGACCTCCAATCTTTGATAAAAGAAAGAGATAAGGTATGTGAAAACTATGAAATATTCCCTCAATAAATGTTCATAAATTGGCAAATATTTTACCACTTAAAATGTCACCACAGAACAACAAACTATAAGTGAAAGGTAGGATAACTAATTTGGAGAGACCACCAAGAATGTGGCACTTAGTATTTTAATGCATTTTGCAATGTAAATAGAATCAATGCATGAAAAATGAAAAAAATGAAATTTTGAAAAAGATGATGCTCAATTTTGTGCTACCAATCAAAATTTATTAAACAATCAATTTCCCATAAATGAGGCCTATTTAATCCAAAAAACCTCAAGATTTGAAAAACATTATAGGGGTCTCTTTTTTTAAAAATCCATGGCTATTACTTTTTTGGTGATAGTATTACTATTTTTTGATGAGCTACCAAGATCAAATAAACAATTTGAAGTAGGTCATATTCCTCTATTTGTTTGAAACAATCATTATCTTAGTTGATTATTTTTTGCTTGAAGTATTGTTTAAACATATTTATGTTTTAATGTTGGATTCACCATTTCTTACTGAAGTAGTTAATTATGAGTGTTTCTATTTATCACATGGCTCACACTTAGTAACAACCACCAATCTTCTAACTAGCTAGTCAAAATCACTTGAATCTTTTTTCCCTTTTTGTCATCTTCATCATATTAGCATTCACCATCTATATTCACCAAGTACACTCCATCTTCCACCTTTTGAGAAGATCTATACTAAGGGAATATCACTCCTCTATGGTGATTTATTACATTGATTCAATTTGCATAAGGTTTTTATAGAATTTAGATCTATATTGAAAAGTTGTAGTGCAGGGCTTTGCATTAGACAATGAGCTCTCCTAAGCATTTGATTTACATTACTTGTGGTATAATGATTATCTAGAGGGGATCAAACCAGTGACATTGTGAGGGTCAAAAATGATTAGATCTTATCTTTGGATCCTTCTATCACTATTGGTGTAGACTACGTGGGCAGGCTGATAATGACAATGATAACACTCAATGCCTTAAGATCAAGGTCATGGTGGTCGATATTTCTATGTCACACATTAGTTCTAAAAACCATAGTAGGAATAGTCCTCAATTGTATCACCAAGAGAAAGGAAATTTTAACCCTTTTTGGTTGAGTGTTAAGCGATTTGAAGCATCTTCATCCACTTTTCAGTATTCCTTGCAAATGTATTTTGCATGCCACAAGGTATTATAAGCATTATATGGCACCTATTACCTTGATTAAAAGCTTTGGATTTGAGGACATAAGCCTATATTTTTTGGTCAAGAGTGAAAGAAACACTTTGTTATCAAATCTTTGATACCATAGAATAGTTATCAAAACTCTTTAGCCAAGAACTTTCCAAGAACTCATTGCCACAATGATAGATGTTTCAGCATACACTCAAAGAAAAAACCAATTAAGAGAATTAATTTTTATACATAAACAAGATTTGAAAAGGATATATAAAAATATTTAAAAAAGATAGATATATTACAATGTACAGACCTTTCTTGAATAGGCAAGGAAAAATAGGATGCAAGCTAAACTAGGCAATGCAGGATAAATCCCTGCATAGGACAAAACTAGGAAAATTCAAATAGCCTATCTAGAACCTAGTAAGCATGAGTAGTGAGATACTTTAATATAAAAATCATCAAATTTTGGATTAAATGCTTCTAGAGACACTAACACTAATATCATCCTAGGATGGTTGCATCAACACTACTATCTAAACCTAATGTAAGTGTCAAGTGTAAAATACCTAGTGGAAAAGGAAGAAACCACCTATATTCTTATAGATTTTAGTTTGCCTTGATTTTGATGCATTCATATCTCAGTCATGGATTATTTCTCCTTATAAATCTCTAATAAACTAGTTCTTCATCTTCATAGTGGCCGTAGGAAAATAGGTTAATGTATACATGGTGTGAAGTGGACCCCAAATACCCATATGTAAATGAACACTACTTACATAGTAAATACTCTGAAGAGGGAATTAAATTTATGTAGTTATCCCCTACATGTTGGCTTGTGTGTGAATCATGAAATATGTGAAAATCAAGTACAAAAATGACTTAGCTTGTAATTAAAAAAATATGTCTCTTTAGTTGCTCCTTCAATATTTCAGACTTTTCTATGTGTTGTCCCCATGACTGATATGAGAATAAGAGAAAATAACAAATATTTTTATTTATTGAATGCTTCATTGAATTATTTGATTAGTTTCCTTGGTTCCTTTGTAGGTTTTGTTAGATGATGAATGAATGAGGGTTCATATTGTATTTATATCAATGCCTTTGGAGAAGTAAATCGCATTAAATTACTTAGGCCAGCCATTAGGATATATATTTTTTTACAAATTAGATGACTTTAGGGCAATAGACACTTGTTTTAGAGTAGGACACTTGCATCGATGCAGGCTTCTAGCTTAGATGAAAGTGTTTAGGGAATAAGAAGGTAGTTACACACTTAGAACTTATAGAGGTGGAAGATAAGTAGGTTTTTAGCATTATGGGAAAGATATAAGGTCTAGGTCATCAACATAAGATTGGTTAGACCATGACATGGGTCAAGGGGCATGACATAGATTATATGTAAGACTTATAAAAGTGAAATAGGTCAATAACTAAGAGAAACAACCAAATTATGAGTTTTCCAAGTGTAAAAGAATTAGCTACTATACAATCCATAAAAATATTTTTAGATTTTCCCCCTTTTAATATTGTAATAATATTATTGGCTTAAAGGAGAATAAATTCATGCCTAGGTATGTATAACCCACCTTGCCTTTGGTTAAGTCTAACTTGAGTTATTTCCTGGTGAGTTGCCTAAAACTAATAACATGTTATAGTATATAATCAATGCATATAATCTGAAACTGGAAGTCTTAAAAAGATTTAAATTTGAAGAGAAAAGTTTAGGAGTACACCTGTGTATCAATTTAACCACCTTGCCTATTTGAAATTTGATTTGAAAAGATATATCATTGTAAGTATATGAAACTAATATTAGGACAAAAATTGTAAATATGGAAAGTGCATATATCCAAAGAGAGAGATAGAAAGAGATATTGGAAAGCACATGCCTCCAACCTTGGAGAAAAGGTGAGTTACCACCTGATAGTTTCGATTAGTTCAATCATACAACCCAGTCATACATATAACCTAGAGATAATTAGTAAAAAAAGTCAACTCATACTATCAAACTGGTAATGCTAGATGATAAAATCAATTCCATCCTAAGAACTTGTCAAGATTGAGTGATTTAATCACCTCATTTGTATCAAAAGTGAACTAACTACTATAGTAGATTGTCTTAATATAGTCCATAAAAGTATATTATGGTGGGTTATAATAGACCCTAAGAGTGTTTTGAAATCAAAAAATTTGCAATATTAGATTCATATTTCATAGCATATGCACCTTAGATACATGTCTTGTTGAAACTGTGTATAACAATGGTATCAATGTATAGCATTCTGCCACAACTATGAATTTGAATCATATAATAGTTTGCTTTGGCTAATTTCAAAATTGTTTAAATCTTGAAAGAATGTTTCAAAATCATTTTACACTATATATTGAGAAATAGGAAAATTGAAATAATTGCCAATGTGGAGGACATGTATCAAAAACATGCCCCCACTGAATCAGGGTGTGTTGAATACTAAATAAGTGTGGATAACATGATTCAAAAGTATACCCCCACTAAATTTTAAAATAATGAATGTCTGTAAGCCATGCCTATATGACATGCCACAATTGAACTTGAAAAATGTGCCAAATGTGAATAAAGTGTGGAAAAAATAATTCTAAAGCTTGCCCCCACTAAACCTAAAACTATGCCAAATGTGAATAACATAACTCTATGGCATGTTACAAATAATATTCACAACACCCCCACCGTCATCTCCCCCCCGCCCCTTCCCCCCACCCCCCCGCACCCCCCCCCCCCCCCCCCCCAACACTTTGAGGTGATGTAATAATATAAATTTTTAGTTACCTCACCTCAAAAGGATAACATAACTGAATAAACATTGAATTTAACCATGTAGCATATAAAAGCACATGTATAGGTAAATGTATCATTCAAGCACATAGGACTATGTGATCAAATGAGGGCATAAGATGAATGAAAAATATCAACGTAATTTCTAGATAATAATAATATAATATCAATAATAAAATCAAGCACACACACAAAAGCACTCAAAATTAGGTCAACATACAATGGTTCTAGGAGACCACAAATAGTCAAAGGGACATTACTTAGTCTAATGTCTACAAAATCAAGGATGGCATATTTGTATGTCTATACAACAAATAATTATATATTCAAATGTCCATACAACAAAAACTAACATATACAAATGTCCATATGATAAACAATGGTATATTTAAATGTCAAATAAAGCATAAATAGGCATGGGGGTTGTAAACAAAGGAGCACATTCAAATGATTGAATAATCAAGACAATAGTGAGGCAAGACACTTAAGGAAGTAAATAAAATAAACATAAGTAATGATCATAAACATATCATAGTAGCCCATAGATAAAATGTGTTAGTAATAAATTTCTAGTGCATAACATATCAAGTACCCTATGAAATATATACTCATGGATAAAGGCATGTGTAAATATATAATTGATCTCAAAACATGATATTTTAAATTGATTATAAATTGATATAACTTGGAATTATCATGATCATAGAGGTGCAAACCCTCAATGTCCATATGACATGAGTAGAGGGAAAACCCAACATTGATAAGTACATAAATCATGTATATGTGTATGCATATATCAGACTCGCATAGAAGTGTGACACATGTGTATGTATTAGTAAATAATATTCCATCCATTAACATGGAGCTAACACATAGATGACAAGGAGCCAATAGAGCATGTAAATTCTAGAAATGTTTTTATATTTTAGAAGATTGTTTTTTGTTTATTTTTAGAATATGTTCAATGAAAGAGCTATCATATGATTATATTAAATGGATTATCATAAGTATCTCCCCTCTAGGGACCTAGTGAAATAAATCAATGGTACTACCAAGGATAATGTATAGGTGTTAGATCTGTATTTTATAATCTATCATGCTTTATGGTTTCTTTGCAATAGAAATAACAGGAACATATTTAGGTGTGCTTTATATCTTCATATGGTGCATAGTATAATTATGATTTTTTATCATGGTACTTTTTTAGGTTAGTATTTGGTATTCTTACTTTACATGAAAGTCTACTTTTAGTTTTTTATTCATTGTGTATACATTACTTGTATTTGTTTATGTAATAAATGTTTAGATATGGTAAATTGCATAGTGATATGAAATATTTAAAGTTAATGAAATTTTTAATTTTTTAGTAATGAGTAAATCACTATATGTAATTAAAATTGGTTGAGAACAACAAATATTGACTATAATGATCATTTGGTAATGAAATTACTATTTTGGTTTCTATCACGGATTCTAAAGTACCTATATAAATATCCTAAGAATTTGTGTGTATCTATCTAGGTATCCATATCTATTGTGCAGGTTCACCTTTAACATGTGTCTATTTATGAAGGACCTAATTGACTAATGTTTCCTTGGTGGGATAAGTGTGGGAGAGATGATTCTTAGGAGATGTTGTACTAGGAGAAGGAATTGTACTAATGGTTACCTTTTGTGAAGGTCGATGGATCTTATGATTCATCTTTAGAATTTATGCATGAAACATGTTCATCATATTGAATGCTAACCTATTTCACACCTATTATATTATATTAAATAAAAGAAATTAGTTTTACCTTTTTATTACTTTTGTTTTTGGAATTAAAATTAAGGGAAAGAGGCTCCTCATATTCACATTCAAGGTCATACTCATAACCATATGAAGACATTATTTTCAACATAATCGGTTAAACTTGAATTTTCATCATTAGATTTTTCATTATCATAGATATAAGGAATATAAGTAGATTTATAATGATTTTTATATGCCATAATATCTTTATATGAAATACATTGATCATCAGGAACATTAAACAAATTATCCCAAGGATGGGAATTTGAAGGACCTTGCCTAAGGATGTCCATAATTGTGCATCCAATTTGTGTCTTATAAGTAACAGTTCTACATATGGGACCTCCTCTTGAAATTTCATCACTTTAAATACATATGGTAGTAAATTACACATTTCATTATGACCAAGACCTTAGAATCCACTCAAATGTGAATTTTCAACTACTAAGGAGTACAAAAACATAAACAAAAAATGTTGTCAATGTTGAAGGGTCAATTAGATATCTATACCTATGGTGAATTATGACTAAAACTAGGGAACACCACCACATAGTGGGAGGAAAATAACATCTATGACCAATTTATTAGTCTAATATCACATTTGGTTAAGATAAATAGTACTTGTTTCATCCTAAAATTGTCCTTCCCAATACAAGAAAATTGCAGTTTTCTAAGCCAACTTCAAATGAATGTAAAAGTAAAATAGTAAATCATTTTCATCAAATAAAATAACCTTCACCTATTTTTATAATGCATATAAATTATCCTCTTATCATGGTGATCTAATGTAATATATTAATCTCTAGCAGATGACATAGTAGTTAGTGTTGAAATGCAATTTTCACGCAGTCAAGAGATAAGTTCTTATCCTCTAACTTATATTTCTTCCTCTGGGACCTCCCCTTATAAACTAATCACTTAAAAAATATTTAAATAGTAAAATGACATGAATTTACATTACCAAAACCTAATAATCCACCTAAATTCATGTTTTTACAACTACCCATAAGTGTAGAAACATTGACAAAAAAATGATGTTATTGTTAAAGTCATTAATGGAGATCTCCACATCGAGTGCTTTGTGGCTAAGAAATATCACTGCCACCACATCATGGGTGGATAATACAAGAATTTCTTTCCCATTCTTTCCTCAAGAATGTCCTTCACAATACAATAAAATTGTCTTTTTAGGCCAACATCATAAGCACGTAAAATAAAATTGGTTTGTCATTCAAATGAAAAAATAAATTTCATGTAATTGTCAAATCCCTATAATTAAAATATAATTAAAAATTGTCTAACATAATATATGAATCCATGGTAGATGACATAGTAAATTGTGCTTAAATGCAACTTTTATTTATTTAAGATATAAGTTCTTATTCTCCAACTGACATTTTCACTTCTGGGACCTCCCCTTGAATATTCATCACTTCCAACACATATGGATAGGAAAATGGAACATGTTTCCATGCCCATGAAATTATAATCCACCTTGATATGATTTTTTACTTTTTCCTACGATCAAAGAAACATTGAAAACAAATATTTTCAATGTTGAATTCATTATTGGAGATCTCGACCTCTAATGCTTTATGGATGAAAACTAGAATTTACACTACCTAAGGGGTGGAAAATAACATCTAGGACAACATTTTTACTATGATCATGACCATTCAAGAGATAGAGTAGTTTTTTCAACCTTTATAACATCCTTCCCAATATGATAAAATATTAGCTTTTTAAGCTAACTTTAAATCCATGAAAAATAAAAACCATAAACCATTTAAAAAAATTAAAATAACCCTCACATTATTGTCTAATAAATCTAATTTCAACCCATATCATTATGATATAATGTAATATATGAATATGTGGTAGATGGTAGAGTAAGCAATGATGAAATACAATGTTTATGTAGTTAAGAGATAAGTTATTATCTTTTAAACAATTTTTATACCTCCATTACCTCTCCTTGAAAATTAATAACTTATATAATATCTAGATATAAAAATAACATGTGTTAAAATGACCAAGACCTCAAAAAACACCAATATGTTCATTCTAACAACTACTTAGGAGTGAGGAAACATTGACAATATATGTTATCTGCGATGAAGTCGTAGTTGAAGATCTCCATTTATGGCTTTATGGCTGAAAAATGGAACTACCACAATGTCAAGGGTGGAAAATAATGTATAGGACCATGGTCATGTCCTATAATCATGACTGGTCAGGATACAGATTACCCGTTATAGCCTCAAAAAGGTCCTTCTCAATATGATAAAATTATAATTTTTAAGGCCAACTTTAGATTGCGTAAAAATAATAATTCATCTACATGCACCAAAATAACCTTAAATTTATTATTTAATCCCTCTAATTTCACCTTGCATAAAAATTATTAAACATAAGATATGGACCCATGGTAGATG
This sequence comes from Torreya grandis, assembly GCA_037957365.1. NCBI lineage: Eukaryota > Viridiplantae > Streptophyta > Pinopsida > Cupressales > Taxaceae > Torreya > Torreya grandis. The sequence continues at coordinate 55,977 of JARHVA010009235.1, read as the reverse complement.
ACATAGTAATCAGTGTGGAAATGCAAGTTTTATGTAGTCAAGACACAAGTTCTTGTCCTCCAATTGTCATTTCTACTTCTAGGACCTCCTCTTTCAAATTCATCACTTAAATCAAATTTGGATAAGTAAATGACATGTTTTCCATGACCATAACCTATGAATCCACCTAGATGAAAAATTTTATAGATGCTAAGGAGTGTATTAACATTTACACCAAATGTTGTCAATGTTGAGGCCATAATTGGATATCTCCACCTCTAATGCTTCATGAATTAAAATTAGAAACACCACCACATCACAGTGAATAATTTATAGTACCAAGTTACTAGCATATGATCATAATTGGTTAATATATAGAGTACTCATTCTATCCTCAAGAACATCCTTCGCATTATGATCTTTTTTTTTTTTTAGGAAAAATTCAAACATGTGTAAAATGAAAGCTGTAAATATTTCGTATGAATCAAAATAAACTTCACGCTATTTTTGAATCCTTATAATTTCAATCCAAGTCATTTTTATTAAACTTAAGATAAGAATTCATGGTAGAAGACATATTAATTAGTCTTGAAATGTAACTTTTTTGTTGTCAAGAGATAATTTCTTGTCCTCCAATTAACATTTTTGCCTCCAGGATCTGCTCTTAAAATTATATTCACTTACAACACATATTATAGGAAAATGACATGTGTTCCCATGACCAAAACCTCTGAATTTACCTAGATATACTTTTGTATATTTACTTAGTATCATGGAAACACTAAAAATAAACATTATCAATTTTAAATTTGAATTTGGTAATCTCCACCTTTGGTGTTTCATGGTTGAAAAATTGCACTTCCATCATTTCAAGGGTGTCAAATAAAATCTAAGACCAATTTATTTTCCTTCAATCATACCCAACCAACAGATAAATATCCAACCGCATGAAGGTGGAATTTATTTGACATCATTAAAACCTAAAACAAATACATTACTAAGTAATTAAAATGTAAATCTATATGTACTATCTAACAAATAAATAACATTTCATAAAATTAAATACATTTAAATTTGATAAATCAACATACCTTGAAATTTCAAACAGATGAACCACTAGGATTTATTTAATCTTGATAATAGAAATAATTTCTTCATGGCCAAACTCGTGAAGCTTTCATATATTATTTTATAATGGCCTCCCATGATATTTAAGAAATAAAGCATTAATTTCAAGAACTAAAATTGAATAGTGTATTATATTCCTATGTTATTCATATTCTTCAAACAACCATATATCTGAATTTATGATAGGATATCATTGACTCCAAGTTTTAGTAACTATCATAGATTCAATGGGATAGTTAATATTTTCCCCATTTCTATTTGAGGAAATCAATTTATTGTTTTCCTCTACACACTAAAATAAGTAATAATTTGTTCCCTCTTTTTTATCCTCATCTATAATAAGTGAAAAAAACATGCCATGCATCACATTAAAAAACATATTTATAGTAATGATGTTGATAGATTATGATAATCTAATAAAAAATGATTAATCTTGTACCTGGTTACACTAGATCAGATACATGGTCACCGTTGAATGTGATGATGTCATGCATACAATTTTTAATGATAATGGAACCTGATATATGTTTATTTGAATTGATGGTCTATAGATACATTCTTCCAACCACTCTTATGACTCACACTCCATCGAAATAATGTCCACACATGTAGGATAAAAACATGCCAAGTGCCTTATATGAATAGTTCAATAACTTAAATTTGATTTCTGAGATGAGTGGATCTCACTTGATCATGTTATGGTCTGTTAGTTCAATAACCTACATTTGTTAAGAACTCTTTACTATCCCATTGGTGAGCTTACAAGATCCTTGGTTCCTAAACATCGCATACTATCTTACTTACGGAGACTATCCCAATCATTTATCCCCGAAGGAGGAAAGGAATTTGAAGTTAAAATTAGAAAAATATGTGATATGGGGTGACATCCAATACAGAAAGGGATTAGATGGAACCTTTTTCAGATGTGTAGATAAAGAAAAACATTGCAAACTGTTAGAAGTTTTTCATAATGAAGCCTATGGTGGACATTTCTCTTCATCGGTCACATCTTTCAAAATACTTAGAAATTGTTATTATTAGCCAGGTATGTTCAAAGATACATATAAATGGGTAGCCAACTATGAAAAATGCAAATTGTTCTCAGGAAGACCAAAACTTGCAACATTACCTCTAAGACCTGTCATTATTGAAGAACCTTTCAAATAGTGGGGATTAGACTTCATTGGTCCTCCTTCACCTCCTTCAAGTGCTGGTCATACACACATTCTAACGGCAACTAATTATTTTATGAAATGGGTTGAAGTGATCCCTGTGAAGAGAACTACTTAAAAAGTGGTATGTGATTTTCTCAAAGAAAATATATTGGTACATTTTTGTGTTCTTCAAAAGGTTGTGGTAGATAACGCTACTAGTTTTTATTCAATGGAGCTTATTTCATTCTAGTATGAATATAGTATCTCTCTTTCTCACTCATCAGATTATTACCCTCAAGGAAATTGACAAGCAGCGTCCAGTAATAAAAATTTGATAGCCATCATGAAGAAATTAGTGAGTGATAACCCTATATATTGGCATAAGAGATTATACAAAGCACTTTGGGATGCTAGGGTAACCCCAAAAAGATCAATAGGAATGGCACCGTTTGAGTTGGTTATGGAATAAGAGCACTGCTATCATTACCTCTAGAATTATATGCAGCTAGATTATAAAATTTTATTGAATATTAGTACTTTCAAGACTCTTTAGAAAAAAAATTTTATGTATTTAACTAAGAATGAAGAAGAGAGGAATGAACTAGTTAGTCGTATTACTGCTCATCAAGCCAGAGTTAAGAAGATTTTTGATCAGAAAATGAGACCTAGAAAATTCATGGAAGGAGATGAAGTATTACTATGGGATAAAAGGAAAGAACCTAAAAGAGCACATGGTAAATTTGATTCACTTTGGAAAGGACCTTTTAAAATTCATTAGGTAATTGGTCTCAATTATTTTATATTGGAATATCTAGATGGAACTATTTTACCCCTGTCCTATAATGGATAAGATCTCAAGTTGTACCAACTATGAAAGAAGTATCCCCTATTTTTTACGTAACCTTTTATTTTCTTTTTTTTTTGGTTTTTTCCTTTACCATTTTTGGTTTGTCTTTCTCCATTTCTTCCATTTCTATTTTCCTAGTCTGCGAAACTAGAGTTTTTGAGTTCTTTGCATTTTGCCATAAAATACAGTCCCCAGTTAGAGCCAATGTTAGTTTTTGAGTCACCATTAATAAATTTTTCATAAATTTTACCATAAAAAAAGTTCACCCACCTATCATTTCCTGTGTGTGAAATTTCTAAATGAATTGAACCTTTGAACTTGAACCTTTCTCAAAGTTCAACAAGTTTAATGAGTTTAATGGTTCAATAGGTTCAATATTTATCAAAAGTGAACTGTTTGTCCCTTTGTGTATTTTAATTATGACTTTCAACCTTCTGGTTGAACTTGAACCCTTTTTCAGAGTTCAAAAGTTCAACAGTTCAAAAGTTCACCAGTTCAAGAATTTAATACTTGATGTTTTGTAAAGAGTCATGTTCACTCAATTCCCTTGTCTAAATTAATAAACCTATTGAACCTACCACTTTAACCTATCACTTGAACCTATAAAGCAAAGTACAATGGTTCAATGTTTCTCAAAATACACTATTCCTTTGTATTTCAATTATGTCTTTGAACTTTACGGTTGAACTTGATCCCTTTTTCAGAGTTCACAAGTTCAACGGTTCAATGTCTTAAAATTCAAAGAGTTCAATGGTTCTAAGTTTCAAAGTCCAAAATTTATAGAAAGATCATGTGACTATTGGTCGATCTGTGTGGTTCATTTCATATCATTGAACCCCGAAGTTGAACCATATTTTCAAAAGTTCAATGGTTCAATGGTTATACTCTTATCTTCCCCTGAGGATTTTTCTAAGTTAAAATTAGTAGGAGATTTAGAGGAAAATATATCCAAAACTCACTATAAAGTGGAAAATTTTGAATTTTCACCAGGTTACAAATAATCATTACTCATCAAAATCATGCATAAAATATGCTTTCTATTAATGCATATGTCAGAGTGCATGTCTTATCAAGCATGTTTAGCACATATTGTCCCAATATAATAATTTGATCTGGTTAATATCTACATTAAGATAAAATAATTCAAATTCAGCAAACAAGCATACTGGATGATACAAAGGATAACAACATAGGTGGTATAAGATATTTGATTGCTTGAATTTGCAGTGATTTCAGATAAATTTAAGGTGATTTTCACTCTTACTATAAGATAGTTCCTTTACTTGGTTGGAAAGAAGGATCCTTTTATGTTTGAAGCATTATTTAAAAATTCAAAACTTTCTCTTTTCATTATATTCCCTGACCTGTAGCCATGGAATCTGCTTGTCTTGATTACGAGTATGGACCTAGTCTCATATGTTCTCCACCTAAAATTAGGGACACCTATCTAGTCCAATATGATTTGGAAGATTTTAAGGAAAGGGCTAGAAATCCTATGATAAATCTTATGATGCAGAAAATAGTAGAAATGGGCCTAGTTAATGCTGTGGCCTTTCCCATGGCTATACAATGCCCTGAATTAGTCCTTGAATGCATGAATAGATATAAACCTCAAAATAGGTACATCAATACTGTAGATGGTAATGTTCTACTACATATCAATAGATAAACCTTAATGTCTATGATGAGAATCCCTCCAAAGGAACCATACTCTAACCTTAGTATTACTTCTTCCTATGGTTATTTTTCAATAAAAAACACAATTTACAAGAGCGTGATTGCTAGGAATTGGCTCTTGAAATTCAAGATTGCCTAGGCCATTAACCAGAAATCATATGATTCTAGAAGTACAAGATATAATGGTATTACTACATAGACTGAAAGGCAATGCTCATGCATATTATTGGGAAGACTAGATGTACTTCTTCATATAGGTGATCCTCCAAAGAGAACAATATTTGGATTGGGTAGAAATTGTAGATAAATGTTTGCATTAGGGTTTATGTAATTATTTGGGAAATAGATAATTTTATATGTCTCTATACGTCCTCTATTGCCTGGATTCTACAAGACAATGTGTAGGGTTACTTCATGCACCCTTGGTTGAAGATAGTAAAATTTATGATTATTACTCATAGCTACAAATACATAACTACTATGAGGATAATAGGAGGGTCACTGATGTTTTTATTGGGAAAATGACTTTTGAATTGTCAAAAACATTAATAAGAGGTTGTTTGATGAAGCTATGCAGTTAATTAATATCTATGCTAGTTTATTCATTCAATTTTCTAGGTTCACTTATATTAGAGTTGGGGGTTTTTATGGTGAACCCTTGAGGTTACCTAGGTATGTTTTTGACCGATTTGTGCTAATAGAAGTCTGCAGGCAATTAACACATGTAGATAAAAAATTCCCAATGAAGAATAAATATGGTATATCTTTTCCTATTGAACTTGGACATTATTCATGCAAAACAACATCTAATGCTTTGAATTTAGAATTGGATCTTAATAAATTCAATTTTCAATACTTCACAGCTAGACCACAATTTGACAGCAAAGGTTTTTCTAGAGATAAATTGGATCTTGGAATAGGTTTTTCACATATTCCTCAATTAGAGGATTATTAGGAGGCTTGTTCAGATGAATTTGAAGTTAGAAGGAGACTATGGTCTAGGTTTTCCCGAGGGTAGATAATTACCCTTAAATTAAGCATGGACATTTCTGGAATTATAGACAATGATGAACAGGTGATTGATCCACAATTTGAGCAAATCAAATAATCACCTATTCTAGAAATTGAATGGAAGAAAAGTGAAGAAGATAGAATTGAGGTCAAGACCCTTCTAGTGATAAGAAGAACTGAAAAAAGGCTGAGAGAGTAAAAATTGGGAGGAGCTCAAAACATAGTCTCCCAATAATGTACAACAATAACTAAATATCCATTCCCAATAAGCTCATCTAACCAACCTATTGATATCTATGATGTAGGTATTTCCAAGTCAAAAATTGGAATGGACCCTATCATTAAATAATCTGAGAAGGCCCTTGCAACTACCCTGCCTCCTTGTGCCACCAGGTAAAGGACTCAACACAAGAAGAAGAATCAAATTTTTGAAAAAGTTATTGTGGATATGAATTTTGAAGAGGATTCAAGACAAGTCAAATCTCATAAAGAATCTGATTCACCAATGGTGGAAGAGGTTAATACATATCAACAAATAGTAATTCCTTCTGATTCTACCTAATTGATGATTATTTCAACTATACCTTTTGATCAATCAAATCATAAAAGTTTAATTAGTCATAAAAGGAAATTAGTTCCATTTTCTTTACCCTTGGAAGATATGGCGAGTAATTATTTAGAGAAAGATCCTAAATCCAATTTTTTTTAAATGACATCCAGGGTAGATGTTCACCCAAACTCAGGGAACTAGAATGTAGAGATATCCCAGCCAAGAACCGATGAATAAATTCAAGATCCTACAGTTCAAGATTTTATAGTTGAAAAGGTAGACCTTGGGACTACATCACATGCCACTGATGTGCATCATCTAGAATCATCTACTAAAAGGATAGTTAGTAGAACTTGGAAGGATGAAAAAGATAAAAGAGATTTAAAATAAATGATGCAGTCAATGGCAGAGTATATTGATGCCATTCATAGTCTAGATGCACAACCAGTTTCCCAAATGCCCATGTCTTTTGATCTAAAATATCATGTCAATCAAAAGCTACTATATCAGATACACAGAGGTAAAATGATTACTAGAGTATTTGGTAGTTGGTTGGACAACATCATCCTAAAAGGTACAAAATATATTCATCAATTGAAGAATGTATATGATGTTACCATAATCACTGTTCAAGATTTGATGACTCATAATGCTTTGTGCGTAAAAGAGGAAGGAAAATAAATAAGCGTGATGAATCAGATTGACGAAGTGCAAAAATATGGGATAACAAAGTTTTTGTCAGAAAACAACTTGATAGGACTGGATGTAAATATATTATATGCAAGTAAGAAAAATGTTGAATGGAACAAATTAAGTATCTAGATAAGGACGATTAGAAATCACAAAAATGATCAAAGAAATAACTGAATTCATTCAGTCATTTATAGCATAATCTATAGAGCATTGATATCAATCACATAAAAAATGATGGAAAACCAGAGAAGAACATCAATGTTGTGATTCAGTCTTTTATGGAAAAGATTAACTTCATTAAAGAAAGTGACAACTTATAGATTGAAAAATTCTCTCAGATTTCAAAGGTAGATTCACTTCTTTGTCATTGTATCGACACACTCCTGGAGCACACAAAAAAGATGGGAAAAATTTAGAGGGAAGAAAACATTTGGAAAGAAAGGATAAAACACATCAACATTCCCAATCTTCCTAAAATTCAAGAGTTCATTACAACATTTCAGGAATGGAAAGCTCAGCGTGTCTACCCCACCTTACACAATAACTCTAGAGATCCTAGTCCGTCACTTCAACAATGATTTTACTTACATAGTCTCTATTATTCAGTTACATTTCTATTCAAAACATGATCTTTATTAAATTTATAAAAACTAAATCATGTATGGGTCAGAGTTACTTCAACTCTGGTTTAGTTTAAAAGATGGATGATTTAAGGCAATGATATATATTTTTGGTTGTAAAAAGATAAGGAGATAAGAAAAAGATAGAAAAGGAGAAGGTGTTGGAAATTTTAGAATTGAACCATTGTTTTTATAAATATATGTGATGTTTATCTAAAACATTTTTCATCTGTGAATGAAAATGAGAATTAATTACTGAGTACTTAGATCTATGAGTTTGAGTATTTTAAAGTGGGTTTTCTGTGTGAAATCTTCCTTCATATAGTAATTATTTTTCCATTAGATAATTTATCATGTGTGTTTTATCATTAATTGGTTTAGCATATATACATTTATGTATTTAATCGTTATTGAAAATAGAATCTATGTATTTTATTACATATCGTTGTTATAAAATCTCATATTCATAACATAATGATGTATGGATAATAGTCCGCCTTTAAACACTTTTTGGTTAAAAGTGTATCTAAATATTTAAATTCATTAAAAATATTAAAGGGAGTTGTACATTAATTTAGAGGGTAACTAATCTTGATAGTTCACCCATTTGTTGTTTACTTATTTGTTCTTGAGAGAAGGGTAAAGAATTAAAATAAAATATCTTTATATAAGGACAAATCTATTAGCCAACACGGTCATACTATCTTCATAACTTTGTAATTATTCTTCTTGCATAAGCCATAAATATATAAAAACACTACAATTTTCCTGAGCACCATGGCCCATTTTGTCATTACACCATTCAAGAATGTTTTCTGAATCAGTAAAAATAGTTTCATCTTCAAAATTTGACTTCTCTCTTGTAAAAATTATTTTTACACATATTTTGGCACCTTAATGATAGGATTTTCCATGGCCATCCTTAGTAAAAATCCAAATATGTTCTACTCCAATCCTAACATGCATCTTACTGAACCAATCAAATATTCATGCATTCTTAAATTGTGTTGTGCAATTATCTAGCCAAATATAATGTTGATTGAAATTAATGTTCCTCTCAATAAAGTTTCTACAGAATATCTCAAAACAACCTTGCACTTACTTTGTATAATTTGGTTGATCATCAGTGAAAAAAATGGTACTACCTTAATATTTTTTCAATCTTTCTCTGTATTATCAGGTGGATGTAGGAATATTATATACACAATACAACACTCTGTATTGAGTTGTAGTATTTTAACTAAAGTTCTATTTTTGGGTTGAATGTGTACTTATTAGTAAATTTGACTACTAAAATAATAGAACCAAGTGGAAATGTGTCCTTTCTTAACTTGAATTGTTCATCCTACCATCTATCTCTATGTATGTGCCCTGTGTACTCATAAAAAAATCCTCCCTAAATTTGACTATAAATTTTACAATAATTATTTATTTTGTATCAAGTTCATACCTTCTAGATTCCTTTCCATATTTTAATTGATATGTCATATATTTATATTTTTTAAAGCCAAATAATTTCTATCTAATTTCACTTATACTCTCCTCATAGACATAACTTTTCAATTTTGACATTCCACAACAAATGTTGCAAGTTCCATCCAAACATGTTTTGTTATAAAAAAAATTTGTCCATTTGGTCTTTCACAAAAAATGGTTAGAATAAATTCCCATATTGATTTTTGTGTAATTTTTATTCAATAGTACTAAAAAAAAAATTAGTATGAAAAGTATAATGTATATGGCGAAAAACATCATAATGCATTTAAAATTCGATATGTCTTTGACTAATAGAAAAATTTGACCATCTCAAACTATCTTTGACTAATATAAATTTGTGGATTATAATTTATAAAATTATAGTACAATTGTTTTTGGGTTATATACATGAAATATTTTGGATGGGATTCATAATTACAAGAACCAACTCTTCTTTGCACCATATCTCTTTTATTTGGTGAAACCCATGTGTTGTCTTTCTAAAATTGTACATGTAAATATTTGAGAGCATTGGCTATAACCAAATCTCTTTTTGTGGATGTCTACAATAGAAATATGAAAGATCATTAATATTGGAATCATCAAGTATTTTATGTATCCTAGTTTCTTTCATTACTATTTTTTTGTTTATGTTAATTGCTCTACTTATTTTTTTAATTAAGTGTTTTCTCCCTAGTTGAACAATTATTATACAGGTTGTAGTTATGCATCGGACAATGTTACTATATTTGTTGTATCTTTTCATGCCTTAATATGGTATTCAGCATGTATATTTTCATAATTACCTTACTTTGACCATCTATGTTATATGTTCTTAGTCCTAGGGTGTACATCATATATCTCATCTCAAGGAATTTCATCAATAAAAAAATGATATTTATTGACTCTCATTTCATGTTTAAAATTAATTATCCTAAATTATTTTAGATATTCTTCTTAAATCATAGTTATAAATTTTATTTTGTAATCATTTCATCATGTTCTCATCAACCTCAATTAGGTATAATGGTTTTCTACACAAAATCCTAGGTGTTATTAATGGTATAGTTTGTTAATTTGGTGTTTCCATATTGTTATCTTCACTACTAGTTACTTAATTTTTTGTTGTTGTATAGTTTAATTCATTGTTACTTTAACTATTTAGTATTTTCCTAGAATTTTCTTCGTTTTTACTTTCACCATTATGTGTTTCTATGTAATTTTATTCATTTTTATGGGATAAATCATCATGCATATAGATTCATCATAAAAATATTAAAAGTTTTCATATTTTGAATGTGGAATTGCAACATAATTTGGAATTTTAAGTAAAAATTAATCTTCATTATTAATTTCATAATTATCTATGACATTTAGTTCATTAGGGATAGTATATGTACCTTGTCTTGAGTGAAAGTTTTGCATTCATTCCATTAGTTTTTCTATCAAAACTTGTAATTAATATGGCATTTTGCACTTTAACTTTTTCTTCTTATTTGAACAAGATCCGGTATCCACTACTATAAAAACTTGATAGCTTTTAAGGGTGGTGACAAATAAATAACTTTATAACCTTTGTCTTTCACTGTGCAAGACACAAAATGATGAAGAAAATAATAGTGGGGTTAGATATCTAAAAAGAGGTTAAAAAAACATTGGACAAAGAATTTGGTTTTTATACAAGGAATGCATCACATTATAATCTGTAGTTGTTATAATGATTACGTGTTATATATTACTACTAGAATACATATCTTAAATAAATCTATGTAAAATATGTTGACATTAATCATTCTTGAGGCAACTATTTCATTGATAGCACAAATCCAATATAATATAGGCATCTTAAAAATTATATCTCTTGGGGTATTTTACAAATATTTATCAATGATATGTATGATAGTTATACCAATAAGTGTAACTTGTAATATCATTATAATGTGGTGATATTCCATAATAATGTGATATAATAAAAATGGCTGATTTTAAATTTGATGTCTATTTACACTATGATAAAATAATTTTAACTCTAAATTTGACATTTATTTAAAATATGTGATATCATATATTAATTTTTAAGTGCATCCTCTTTCAAGAATAATATTATAATTTGGACACTTCAATACTTAACTTAAGAATACATCTATCAACCAAGAAACTATTAAAATTCTTTTTATAAATGTTTGTAGAAATGCTATAGAGATTGACAAGAGTATTAAAATATCTCTCTATAGAGATTGACAAGAGTATAAAATATCAAAGATGGATTACATGTTTATGTGTGTAATATCATTCTTCTTCCATTTCAAATTATTTATTTCCCATTTAAGTTGTGGTTATAAGTTCCCTATGTAAATACAATTATTCATTGACATTTCGTTTGTTATGGCCAAATTTGGTGGCATGCTATAAATTTATAACATGAGCTTAATTTATTAAAATAAGAGCATGTAATATATATTAGAGAAATCCCTCATTATTTCCATTGAATTCCTAATAACATGTGCTTCTTTGGAGGATTGTATATAATCCATTTTGATGGGGTGAGAATTGGATGTTTGGAGATTGGGTCATTTTTTATGAATGAATAGGTCCAAAAATAATTAGTAGGATCTCTCTTGGGTGGTTTTAGTTGTAACACATCTTTATTTTCCTATTTTCCTCCACCCTGACTCATCTTCACCTCAAACATATCTTATTCATCAATATTTTTACCGGTCAAAATTATATCTTATTATTATTTTGTAAATCAACTACTTAGGATGCTCTACGAATCCATATTGCCCACATTTTATGGTCACACATGTGCTTGTGACTATTTAATATGAATTTTATTTTAAAATTACATTTTGAAAGTCTGGCATGATGTTGTTCCAAAACCTTGGTACTCCACATAAATATTTCCTAGTGTATATGTGCTAATTTTTAGAAAATAAAATTCAACCCTTTCATAAGAAACTTTGCAATCCATTCAATTTAAAAATACCTTGGGAATCTATTTAATCTAATAGAATATACCAATATTATTTTGGACGATCAGGTGACATGGCATGTGAAGACCATATAAGTGATGATGACCACGGGAATAAGACAAAACAAACTATTTAGAGTTATTAATATTTATTTTTATTTTTTTATATACATAAATATCTTTTATCTCAATTTTTAAATATTATATCATTTTTAACTCTACGTATGGTAATGATATTAAGACTTTTTTATTGAAAAAAAATTAAGAATAAAAGGAAAAAATATTAAGTGACGGTCATATGGATGTGAAATTTAAGGTAAGAATTGAAATCGAACATACTCAAACCATGACAACACACTAAAACCCCACCAAATACCACTATAGAACAAATCAAGGGTTCTCTATGCCATTTGTTGAAGGCATTATTTATATCTTTTATTTTTTTATAATTGCTTCAATTTTTCTTAAAATCAAGCTTGATCAACCATAAATTGCACCTTATAAAATCCATTTAGGCTCAATTTGGCCAAAATAACATCACTAATTGCACTAATTACCTAATTAGTTTTATCTATGATAGCATTAATACTAATTAATCCCCTAATAAAATATTATAATCACAGTTAGGTTGAAGGGACTCAAATTGGCCCTAAATGCCCCACAATTGAGGCAATTGAGTATTTCATTCATTATGTGATCTAATTGGCATTGGTTGATTCCCAATCACATGTTATATAGTTAATGTGGTTGATCAAATATTTGGTTTCTTATAATATGACATTAGGTTCAAGCAGTTCAATTACATCATATGTAGTCAAAATTAGGTTCAAGCAGTTCAATTTGGCATAAATTATATCATTGATTGCAATAATTATATCATTGATTGCAATCATTAACTAATTGGGTCAATATGTCATGAAATTTTCACTAAGTTAGCCTAAAATCACATTGTATAGTCACATTTAGATTCAAGGGGTTCATATTGGCCCAATTTTCCTCCATGACTGCATTCGTGAAAACATTATGATTATTTAAGGCATATCTAACAACATATACAATTGGTTGACCTATAAATTAGGTTCACAGGGCTCAATTAATTCCAAATCACATCTATAATTTCACTAATTGAGTAATTAAATCAATTGATGATGGAATCTGATCCAATTTAGTCACAAATCATGTTCTACTCTTAAAATTAGGTTTAAGGGGCTCAAATTATCCTCAATTACCTACTTAATTGAATGAATCCACTATTTAGCTCATTATGTGATGATATTGGGGTCAATTTAGCTCTAAATCAAAGCATATATAATTAAAACTAGGTTCACATGGCTCAATTTTTCTAAAATCACATCCTTGATTGAACCAATTGACTAATTAGCTCAATCTATGATGAAATCAGAGATGATTTAGCCTCAAATCACATCTTATATTAGTAATTAAGTTAAAAGGTCTCTAATTGTCTCTAATTACCTCCATGATTAAACCAATGGACTTTTTCATTCATTGTGTGATGGCATTAGAGTTAATTGAGGCCCAAATCAAATAATATATTGCCGAAATTATGTTTGTCATTGAACCAAATGATTCGTTGCATCATTCTTTGATTAAATTGGGGTTGATTGAGACTCGATTCACATTTTATAGTGGTAATTAGATTGAAAGGGCCTAAATTGGTTCCAAATCCCTTCATTATTAAACCAATAGACTATTTGGTTTATTTTGATATGACATTGGGGTTGATTTAGCCCCATATTACATCCTACATAGTAAAAATTAGGTTTACAAGGTTTAATTTTGATGAAATTACATCACTAATTGCAATTATTGACTAATTAGTTCAATTTATCATGAAATTTAAGCTAATTTACCCCCAAATCACATCCTATAGTCACAATTAGATTCAATGTGTTCATATTGGCCTCAATTCATCTATGACTACTTTTGATATGAAATTAGGGTCGATTAATCCGTAAATTACATTATATGCAATCAATTGAGCCACAAGTTAGGTTCATGTGGCACAATTAGTCCCAATTCATGTTTGTAATTGCGTAAATTCAATAATTAGAGAAATTCATTATGGAATCTAAGTTAGTCTAGTCACATATCACATTCTAGTCTCATAGGTAGATTCTATGGGCTCAAATTGGCCTCAATTACCTTTGTGATTGAATGAGCTGATTATTTGGTTTATTACGTGAATACATTGGGGTAAATTGAGCTCCAAGTCAGATAATATATAGTTAAAATTGGGTTTTCACAATTTAATTTTTATGAAATCCCATCATTAAATGCACCAATTGACTAATTGGTTAAATCTATGAAGAAATCATAGATAATTTAGCCTCAATTCATGTTGTATAGTCGCAATTAGTTTTAATGGGGTTAGATTGACCCTAATTATCTCCATGATTGAACCAATTACATATCTCATTCATTATGTGATGACATTGGAGTTGATTGAGGCTCAAATCACATCCTATAAAGTCAAAAAAAATGTTTCTATCATTGAACCAAAAGATTCTTTGCTTCATTCTCTAAGAAATTAGGGTTGATTGGCCCTATCACATTTTATACATGTAGTTAGGTTGAAGGTGATCAAATTGGCCCCAATTACTTTTGTGATTGAACCAATCGAGTATTTGGTTTATTTTATTATGGCATTGGGGTCAATTGAGCCCCAAATTACATCCTCTATAGTCAAAATAGGGTTGGTATGGCTCAATTTCACCCAAAATTCATCACTTATTATCTCAATTGACTCATTCACTCAATATTTCATGAAATTTTAGCTAATTTATCTCCAAATCACATTCTAGGTTAAAGGGGTTAAAATTATCCCTTAATGACTCCACCATTGAAATAATTTTCTCTTTGTTTTATTATGTGATGAAATTGGGGTTGGTTGAACCCCAAATCACATTCTATATAGTCAAAATTACGTTCACAAGCTCAAATTCACTCAAATTACATCCCTATATTCATTATGTCCTTTGTATGATAGTGTATGTATTCACACACACACACACACACACACACACACACACAAACACACACACACACACACACACACACACACATGTGTGTGTGTGTATAGAAATCTATACATTGATGCTTTTTATTTTCTTATGATATGTCAAATAAACTTATACATGCTTTTGAATGTGTAGTTTTAAAACATACCTACAAGGTTTGAGATCACTGGATTCTTGAATCTAAACCCTAGACTAGTAAATATACATTTGAGTCCATATTTTTTACTGAAAATAAAAAACCATCTTTCATCTTCATAAAGACTATGAATTTAATCAAGACATTTCTTAAAACTATTACTATGATGTTAATCACACTCTATTCTTTCCAAATATACAATTTTTTTTAATTTTCAACTATTTTAAGATTTTTATTTTTATTTATTTTTATGTTTATCTCTTTTAGACCACTATATAATGCAACTATACATGTCTATATATGTTTATATATTTTTATCTTTCATTAATAAATTTCCCTGATGTTGGCCTCCTTTTATTAATCAATTTCTTGTTATTTTTATACTATTTACATGATTTAATATTCAATTATACAAAACAAAGTTTTATTTTAATAATTATTTTTATTTATGTAAATCATAACATAATATGGTAGACTTTAGTGGATTAATTCATTGGATGCATATAATCACTTAAATGTCACATAATTATAAAGACAATATTTTTTAATAAATTCTGATCTCTCCCTATCATTAATTTTATTTTTATTTTAAGCATTTAAATGTGGAAACACTTTTCAAAAAACTTCAATTCACACGGTTTAAATACAAAGGAGATTTTGGAGGATCACTTAATGGATTTAAGTCTTTTAAAACATTTTACTTGATAGAACATTAAAAGAGACGGTATATTTTTATGTTAGCTGTAGACAATATAAAATTAAAGAAAATGACACATTCATATATTTTCCAGATTTGGTTTTTCTTCCTTCAAATTAATTTGAGTCTCAAACGATCCAACAAATACTGCCTTTCAGAGAGTTTGCGAGTGTTAAAGATTACTTTCTAACAAGGGAGGCAACAGTGCAGGTGACAAATCTTGAGTGAGGAAATGAGGGGAGAAGTGCTGCAGCTCTCTTCTCAAACCTCTCAAAAAGAATGTCTGTGCGCTCAATCCCAATGTGGGCCTCAACTAAACTGCCCACAAAACTTTTAATCAACTTTGCCTTCATCTTACCAAACGTACGTGGCTCCTTTACCCACCCCTCAAATTCCTCCATAGACATGGTAGGCACCCCTTCACACACTTCCACTCTCTCAATTTCAAAACCGACACACTCTTCAACTGCTGCTTTCACTTCAATTGCATTCGGAAAATACCATGGAAGATTGAACGAGTCTCTCAAATCCATGCTGATAATGCTCTGCACAACAATAAAATCATATATAGTAATTGCTATACCGTTGGAGAGACAATATTACAACAATTTAACATATGTCCAAGACAATGGTGGGGTCCAAGTAAAATCTATGCCTGTGTCACAAGGTCATCCCATGCATCTTCAAAGTCCTGACCACAGAATTCACCTCCCACTGAAACTTGTAGTGAAGGAGGAGAAGTGTCTGGTCTCCCCATCAAACACAAAAACAGTACACCTCCTGCTGCCATCTCCCCTGCTCTGCACTTCATGAAAGTAGTCAGATCCTTCTGAGACTGCTTTGAGTAAATATTTACAATATCCTGCCTCCCTCGGTTGATCCACTCTGCCTCTGTTGTACAAGGGTGAATCCTTGTGCATAACAGCCTCAGGCACCTGTAATAACAATCATCAGCAGTAATTGCCTTAAAAGAAGCTACAGGATACAAAGAACCATAAACCACAACTACCCATTAGGCTGTAAATTTTATACCATAAATGACATGCGCCCACATGAAAAAAAGCTTTGAAATAATGAGTAGTTACCTCTGAAATCCAATGGAGGGCCATTACAGAGAAGCATACATGAATGCTTGAGTTGGGAAAAAGGACATGGTAGAAGGATCCAGGCACCCCAGCAACAAAATATGGACTATCACGCCGGTCCAACAGATTGAACAGCCCATTAAAGTTATTGGATGGCAAATCAGAAGAGAAAGCTTGGAAATCTGGCACTACTGTTCCATTGCACAGATTTTTCAAGGTGCTCACAACAAAGTCCACATCTAATATGGTATTGATACCAGTAGCACAGCCAAGATCAGCAATTCTGAGAGGACCCTCCTTGGGGAATGCGAGTCTCTCAATTACTGTCTGAAAGAGAGGTTGAAGTACGTGGAAAACATACCTCTGTCTTGTAGAGTTTTCTACATAACTTTCATCACCATTGCCTGAATACATGCATATCACTCCATGTAGTGGACCATAAGACTTAATTTTCTTTGTCTCATTCTCCATTTCTCTTTTGAGGACTTCACTTGCCTTGGCCTGGTTCTCCATACTACCATTCTCCAGTGGAGGTATCAGAACACGCTCACTAAGTTCTTTTATACAAGAGTTTGGACAGATTGGAAATATTAGTTATGAAGCCTTAGAAGTAAATTACACAGTTGAACGAAATTTTAGGAATATCATTTTTTTTTCCAGTGCCTTAGAACGCGGATTCAAGTTGTGCGAGTCCTCTCCCTCGTGGAAGATTGACCATAATCGGATCTGCATGATTTATTGTTATAAATGTTAGCGACAGCATCATGTGCAGATGTTGATGTGGATGTGTGCAAAAATTAGTTGAAAAAATTTAGAAAAATAAATGCATTACTTTATGTGAGTTGTAGCAATTATAAAAACAAGAACTGACAAATTCTACCAGAAAAGATGTATGGATGAACAAAGAAAATTTAATTAAAAATAACAAATATTTATCATGTGGAAATATTGAATTGTTATAATTTTGATTACAGAGGCAATAAATTTTATAGTTAGAAATATGTAATTTGTTGATAATAATAAATTTTTTAACAATAGTAAATATTAATATATTTAAATTGTAATAGTTATAATTGAAGAAGATTGACATATTTTACTAGAAAAAATGTATAATTAGATAAGAAAATAAAATTGACAAGAAGAAATATTAATCAAATGGAAATATTTAAATGTCATAATTATGATAAAAAAAGGTGACACAATTTATAAGAAGAAAAATACAAGTCCATAAAATTGACAACAATATTTATTTATTGTATTCAAAATATAAATATAGTATCCGACAATTTAAAAAAAAGGAAGTGACCAAATTCAATAATAAAATATGCAACAAGAAAAGTCAATGAAATTAACAACATATATCAATCATGTTGAAAACAAAAATATGACAAACTTCTCCAATTACATTTGAACTATGACACTTAACAAAAATCTGATAAATTAATATAATTATGAGTTACATAAGATTAATTAAATGCAGTTAAAATATAAAGATTATTATTAAATTAATAAATTACAAAGATATTCACTATTATTAGCATATGCATTATGCAAAATTCAATAATTATATTGTGACAAAATTAAAGTTTAAGATATTTATTCCCCAACATTTCAATCCATACTTTTGGATCATCACAAGTACAATATAATTATTAACAAATCTCTTAAGCATAGATTCTACCATAATATATTGATTAATATTATTTTTAATATTACGTATAAATAAAAATCATTATATAAAATCATTATAATTTGAATTTGTATATTATGAAATTTTAATTTGCATAATTTAAATAAAAATTCAAACAACAACACATACTAAATTTCTATGGCACATAAAAAAATATAGATCCTTAAGAAATGAATTAAAAAAATATACTTTTCAATTTAAAAAAATAAATAATATAATTTATAAATTAACATAACATTAATTAAACATAATTAAAAATAAGAATAATAAAATATAATAAAAAAATTATTTTAAAAATTATATAGACACACACACATGTGTGTGTATATACATATATGTGTATATATGTGTGTGTGTCTCTCTGTGTGTGTGTGTGTGTGTGTGTATATATATATGTGTGTGTGTGTGTGTGTGTGTGTGTGTGTGTGTGTGTATATATATGTGTGTGTGTGTGTGTGTGTATATATATATATATATATATATATATATATATATATATATATATATATATACACACACACACACGTGTATATATATATATATATATATATATATATATATATATATATATATATATATATATATATATATATATATATATATATGTATGTATGTATGTATGTATGTATACACACACATATATACACACATATACACACATACACACACACACACATATATATTAGAAAGCTACATTAAAAATATAGTTTAAGAATAAATCTTCAAAATGTGAATATTATTTTTAAAACTACTTTTAAATAATAAAAACTATTTTAATAATTATATTTTTTATTTATATATAATAAATAATTAGTATAAAAAAATTAAATAAAAAATTAACTCAAAATACATAATAATAGAGGCAATGTTAAATTAATATTACTTTTCAATTTAATAAGTAAATAAAATGTAATATTCAAATCAAATCTAAAGACTTTGATATTTAAGTATGAAAGTTAATCTCAACCTCTTATACAAAAATATATGCATTTTTATTATATTATTATAAATCTTCACATTTTTTTGAGGTATTATTATACTTATTTAGTGGTTTCTCCCTTAATTACATGTATCAACTAATGTAACAAGAAAAAGTAGAGGTGATAACATGTATGTCATTTATGAAGCTCTTCATATTTTTTTAAATATTTTATTTTAAATATTTGAATTTCAATTTTTTTATAATTAACTAGAATATTAATTTTAATAGAATATTTTTCTTGATAAAATTAGTTTTTAAATATATGTTTGAGAGGTGGGTTCAAATTATGTGAAAGTTTTATGAAGGTAAACTTGACATTATTCAAAACATAATAAATTTTTCTTTCATTTTCAAACCTTTATTTTTGTGAAGAAATTTTTAAATAAAATCTATAATTTAAGAAAAAACAATTATTTATTAAAATATAATATTTTAATTTTAATTTTTAACCCTTAACATTATGAAAAAATTTCAAACACAATTCATAATTTATAAACAATTAATTACTTTTAATGTCTTCACTTTATTATCTTGATAAAATAAACCTTGATATCTTCATATAAATTATATTTTCCCTATTGTTATAACCCCTTTGGACCGATATCCACTATCTTATCAAACTATTGGTATATTTTATTTTATCGCAACAAAGTCCTTTTTAATTTGTTAGGCCTCATAAATGCATGTGCATTGTAATAGACTTCTCACTTGTTCTTAAATGATTCATCAATATTAATATTTCGGCAAAAGCAAGATTATGTATTATTTTTTAGAAAAATTAATTTATTTTAAAAATATATATTATGAATAAAATAATATTTATAAAATATTAAATATATTAATAAAAATTTGTTAAATGTTATTAAAAAATTATTTTATTTTATTTTATAAAAATAAAATTATATTTTTAATGTGCTTAAAAATATATTAATATAATATATAAAATATAATATTATTAATAAATAAAATAATATGAAAAAAAATTGAGAAGCAAAAATAATTTATAATGTACAACATATGTACAAATCTATTTTGTATAATATTAATATTTTAATAATTCCAAATTATGTGTAATTTTACTATTAATTATATCTTTCTATGAAAATAAAAACTAATCCTAACACATTACACACACACACACACACACACACACACACACACACACACACACACACACACACACACACACACACATATATATACATACATATACATATACGTGTATATGTGTGTGTGTGTGTGTGTGTGTGTGTGTGTGTGTGTGTATACACACACACATATATATATACACACACATATATATATACACACATACATACACACACACACACACACACACACACACACACACACACATATACACACACACACACACATATATACAAATACATATACATGTATATGTATATATATGTCTACACACACACACACACACACACACACACACATATATATATATATACATATATATACATATATAAATATATATACATGTATATCTACATATACATATGTATACATGTATATATAAATATGTATACATGTATATATACATGTATATATGTATATATATATGTATACATATATATATATATATATATATATATATATATATATATATATATATATATATATATATATATATGTATGTATACATATATATATACAGATATATATACACATATATATATACACATATATATACACATATATATACACATATATACATACATATATACATATATATATATATATACATACACACACACACACACACACACACACACACACACACACACACACACACACACACACACACACATCATGTGACATATTCTATTTACTATATCATTAATTTATAGTATAAGTTAATTTGAAATTGAATATCTTTTTTACTTTCGATTAGTAAATTTTATATATTTGTTTGCTAAAATCATTGTAAAAATATAACCTGTCAGCTTATGTTTATCAATTTGGGAAAAACATTCAACAAAAATGGTCTTATAAATCAATCTTTCCCACTCTTTCACGCATTATAAAATTATTAAGACTTAAAAGTCATGGATTTATATTAATTATCATACATATTTGTTTGCCAAAATCAATTTACAAGTTTAACCTTTTAGCTTCTATTTATCTATTTTGGAAAAGCATTCCAAAAAATGGTTTTGTAAATCAATCTTTCTCACTCCTTTCATTATACAATTTTAGTGATTAAACTTCATGGACTTCTATTGATATCCAATGCATAGACTACTTCAATGAGTAAACCCACTACTTATGCCACTAAGTCCAGTGAACATAGAATCAAGACAGATGGAAAAATGTTAATAACATAAAATTTAAAAAATAGAATCATAATACCAAGTACACTGGATTAAAAAGTATGTCACAAGTTATTGTCACTACTTCCAAGCCTCCCTATAGCCCATCCAATTCTTAAGTTGGAAACTAATTGATAATCTATTTTACCCTAGAGTAATCAATGTGATATCTACATCTAAATATATGGAGGAAAACTCTCGTCTTTATTTTTAGGTGATATAAATATTGACACACACCTTTCTATGGAATCTCCTCCCTTTTATCAATGTAATTTTCAACACAAGCTACAATAGATGGGTATACACCTTCTCATTTTAAGACTACTAGTTATCTAATACAAGACATGATTTATTGTAATATATTTGGAAAATAAGGTCTTAAAACCTTTTACATGATGTCTTGAACAAAAGCACTTTGCTAAAGCTCACTTTTAAAACCATTGATCAAAACAAATAAATGAATTTTTAACATTGAATCTAATTTTATTTAATATAATTATGATTGGATATCATAAACAAACCACACATTGAGTGGAAGGGATATTAAAAAAGGGTTAAATAAGAACTTGGTTTTCTCTTTACTAAAATAAAACAAAATAATACTTTTTTCATGAAAATTGGTATTTATTGAATTCAATGGACAATAAAATTTAAGTAAATATAGTGCCAAAGTCATGTGATGCTTCAATCACCATGAGTCAATCTTTCATGCACAATTTTAACAAGATCTATAATTATAAGAGTACCGTTTTATGGAATCTCCCTTTCATTGATGTAATTTTCAACACAGGTTGTAATAGATGGGTATACACTGTCTCATTTTAAGACTACTAGTTGTTTAATCTAAGGCATGATTTATTGTAATATATTTGGAACACATGGTCTTAAAACCTATCACATGATGTCTTGAACAAAATCACTTTGTTGAAGATAACTTTTAAGACCATTGACCAAAACAAATAAATGATTTTTTAACATTGAATCTAATTTTATTTAATAAAATTATGATTGGATCTCATTAAAAAAACCACACATAGATTAGAAGGTAGAGAAAAAAAGGATTAAATAATAACTTGGTTTTCACTTCACTAAAATAGTATAAAATAATACTTATGTCAAGAAAACTAGTATTTATTGAATTCATTGTAGACTAAAATTCAAGTAAACATAGTGCCAAAATCAGAGGATACTTTAATCATTAGGAGTCAATCCTTCATGCACAATTTTAACAAGATATATAATTATAAGAGTATCCTCCTTGGGTAATGTGAAATTCTTAATGGATGTTTATTACATAGTTTATAGTACATGGAAAAAATACATTTCTCTTGTATGGTTTTATACATAACTATAATGACCATTTATTGAATACATATAGATAAATCCATGTACTTGTTTGTGAGATTTAATTGTATATGTCTCATTATCTATTTCTCTTTTTATGGCTTCAATTCTTTCCATGGTTTTCAATACCACCATTATACATTATAGACAACACTGCATAGTCTCTATGTTATTGCATATAAGAGTTTAGATAGATTGGAACTATAAGATATGAATCCTTAGAAGTAAAGAAAAAATCATAATTAAGCTATTAATAAAAAAAATTATGCATATGATCTATTTTTCCCTTTTCCTTATAATATTTTTCCAGTACGCAATTTGTGTATGGATTACATAAAATCTTACTTGGGATCATAATCAGAAGTACACTATTTAAAACTATAATTTTTTTGACCAAAATATTACAATCACCAAAATAAAGTGTAGATGTTGATGTGTGGAATAAATTTCATAGGAGAAGATACATAACATGGTATATAAATATTATGACAAAATGCTTGATCAAAATTTGGATAAGTATGGGGTAAAATTTAATTATGACAAACTAATGTGTAAAATAATAATGCTACGGATATGGAATAAATAACATGAGATGATTTAGAACTTGATAAATTTACAAATATGCTAAAAGGGGGAAATACCAAATAAATACATCATGGATATAAATTATAATGTCTGACTATGATTGTTACTAATTAATAGGTTGTGTGACTATGTTGATTCACTATGGATTTCAAACAGGCTTTCGTTGGATCTCTAGACAAGGCCATTGGATTTGGACATGGGCATGGTATGTTGTTTTCCTTAGGGAGAAATAACATCTTGTAGGTGATATGTTTTTGAAATTTATATTATATATTCACCTTCATCTATGTTTTATATTTGACTATGTTGGAGAATTTGATCCATCACAAAACCACTGCATATATTCTACTTCACTTGTAACCCTACCTCAATAGACCAATAGGGAATATATAATCATAGTGTAAAAGGAGGTTAAAATTTAAATTTATAATTAACCTAAACACTCCCTATGTTGAGTGTTTCCTACATACCAATACCTTGAAGAGGAATCAAAATCCAAGTAGTTCTCCCATCTATGGAGTCATAATTCTCTTATGTTTAGCCCTTTAGCTACTCTCATCATCTTCTCTCTCAAATCCATTCACATTTTATGTGTAATATAAAATATAGATTATGGGTTCATATAAAATTTTATATAATTCTAAAATACTCATGAGTATTTTCTATCAGTCACCATATCAGCAAACTTTAATAATTCCAAGAGTCAAGGAACTTATTTTTGCTGTTTTCTTCACTCCCACTTAAGATCATGAATCATTATGTCAAAAATTTAAATTTTACTTGGTATTTTATATTATTTTACATGCCAAAATATTTCCCAAACCTATCATCACTTAAAATACCATGTCCATGTAATAAAACTCGATAAATAACACTTAGTGTGAAAGTGGAGTTTTCAACTCACAATTAGCATTTAAATCTTGGATTGCCTATATTTATTAGCCTGATCTAGGGGTAATATTAATTTTTGTGACATTAGGGATCAAGAAACCTCTCCCATCATGATAATAAATCTCAAAAAATTAATTTTCATATATAAAACTTGGCTCCAAAGCGATGTCTAGTTGCACTTATTCCCGCTTGCAAACTCTAGATTTTTGGCTCTCTATGCTCTTTGAAATTGATTTGGTAGGTCACATCAATTTCCACGGAATTTCATCCTTGAAACCTCCTCATTTATAATTTTAATATCATGTGAGTCTTTTTCATATTTTTTACTTACTCTCTAGACACATTATTGACATACTTTGGCCTTATCAAATTTCTTACCTAGAATCTTGATTAGGTTTGGATATAGGTGATGATGTTATTTTAAAATACATGTACCTAATCAGGATTTAAACCCATAATTAGGTATTTAGGGTCATTTATTATATTATTCAGTTCTAATTAAAACTTTTCTTCCAAGTAGGTCAGGATTTTGGACTTAGTGCTTTTCTTTGTTATCCAAAATTTGGTGCATGATTAAGTTAGTGGTGTATTTTATTAGTATGTTGTAGGCCTAATTGGTTAAATTTACCCAAATAGATCAAGACCTACCCTTCTCATGCCTTTTTAGTGATATTTGGACCTTGAACCTCGACTAGGTTGTGAAGGGTTTTAGGGCCCCTTTTGTTTGTTAACCAAGAAAATTTGACTATGTAGGTTTAGGGGGTCATATAGGGGGGAATACTAGTTTAAGGTGGGAATTAATTATTTATTATGTTGGGAATGAGTAGGTCATAGGCATAGTTTTAATCAAGGATTTAATCATTGATTTGGTTTAGGAGTAGGGTAGTAGATCGTCACAATGTTCTTCATGGTTTTTATTCCGATTAGAATGTGAGTGTCTAAAAGATAATAAACAACACCTATTTAGGGGTCCCAAGCCTGATTTGGTCTTGTATACCCCTCAATATCCATTCCAATGAAAATTAGGTAAAAATAACCATTGGTTTCATAATCATTCAAAAGGTACCCCTAGTGTTATTTGGGTTACAAAACCTTGATTAACACCATGATTTTTTTTTTTCAAAAATAAATAATGATTTGATCTAAGCCCCTAAAAATCTTGATTAGGTATACTTGTTTGGTTATTTGATAGTATTTTATTTTTTAATGATAACTTCTCACTCTAGTGTCAAAAATTTGAACCATTTGATTTTACAAAAAGTTGAGTCTATCTCACACATAATGTACCTTCCATTTTTCTTGGTTGTACCTATTTGAAAACATGTTTATGTTTTTGTGATGCATTTTACTATTCACTTTATTAAAATCATGTTTTAACTTCAATTTTGGTATTGTGCAGGCCTTTGAACAATGAAATTTTTGGGGTTGGTTAAGAAATAGGTATCTAAAGCATTATGGGAAGTCATTGGAGATTTTTGGAGGGAGACCATCCCATTGGAAGGCTCATCTTCTATTTGATGGATTCACTTTACTATCAAATTTTTCGATCTTTCTCCTTACATAATAGATTGGGTTAATCAGTCTTTCATTTTCTACATTTTAGTTGATGTTGTATTATAATTTCTCCCTTAAAATCATCCCATGATGTCATGTTGTTGAAAATTTGAGGCATTAGAAAACTTGAATCATTTTCTTTCAAATTTGCACGTGTATATGATGTTTATGGTTGTTCTTTCCTTGTCTATTCCCTTCAGAATATTACATTATATCTAAATGCAATTGTGTGTAAGTTGGTTGGTTTAGTGGCTAGTTTATGAAGATCATATGATCATGAAATAAAATTTTCTATCATCATTTTAGGTTTTTTATCCCCTTTTCCCTCTCTTTTATCATTTTTATTATTAGGTTATTAGATCAAGGGTTTGAATGTAATATTCTTCCATATATGTATGTATGTATGTATATGTGTGTGTGTGTATATATATATATATATATATATATATATATATATATATATATATATATATATATATATATATATATATATATATATATATATATATATATATATATATATATATCAATTATTGTTAATTTATCCATGAATGATAGAATCTCATATACAATAGTGGAATCCAAAATCATATCAATGTTGGGTAGTGGGAAAACATATTTAATATAAGGCTTATTTAAATATATGGAGTTGAAACAACATCAAATTTTCCCATCAGGATTTACTACTAAAAAAAAAATAGACACCCATTATGGGTAAGATATGGGTTGAATGAAACTTGCATCAAGTAATATTTGAATATATTATCCAAGGCACTATAATTGAAGGATCAATGTCTAGCATATGAAAACACACCAAGGTAAATATCTTGATAAAACTATGTAATTATTTCTTGATTGATTCATCCTTATCAGTTTGAAGTTTAGTGGATAAAAGTACCATTCTCAAATTTGTTACTATTCCATAATTAAATACAATTATCTCTTCATTTCTACATATGAACTTATCTTTGAAATAAGATGAAGTAGGAATGGTTTCAAATTTATCAACATGGTCATAATCATGAAGAATATTAGTCTCCCCAAAATATGCATGAGAATTTATCGAATGAAGAAACTTATTCTTATTATAGAAGGGAGGAAATACTCATATACTTCTAAATATTCTAGTAGATACTCATCATTAGACAATTCATCGAATGTTAAAATAATTGATGACATTGTGTTGTGTATAATTTATGGGTATACAACTGATAATTTAGATACATGATTGATTGAGTCGTTGACCTACTAAATAGATTTTCAAAAATCTATGTCTGTGTAGATGTAACTGAAAAATAAAAATGAAAGTCACATTGGGACCAAGAACTATTATTAAAACATGTCAAGACTTCATGCCCAATGATATTAATTACAAACTTTTGCTTTGAAGTCCATGGATTCATGATATGTAAGTTATCCCTTCCACTTTACATGTATGATTGATGTTTTGTTACTAAGGGTATATATATATATATATATATATATATATATATATATATATATTGAGATGAAAATATAAGGTTAAATACTTATTTATTTATTGTTTTGATGGTACATCTTATTTGTAAAAATATATAGAATCTTTTGTCCATCATAATGTGTTAGTGATATATGCAACATAATTTGTTTCAAAACTCTAGGAATAAAGTGTCATGCAATGCCACATATAACATATCCTTATACATACTATTATATTAAATATAAAATGTAAACCTTTGTTTTGGTACTATTAATTTGATCAATAAGAATATATCTTTGTGTTTGATCATCCTTTCACACATCTTGACCTCTTTTAATGATAACCACATGAACTGCAGGATATACTATAGGCCTAGGGTAAATAATAGATGTGTGATGGAAGCTAAATTATTTTAAATTATAGGAGCATGAGTAATGAAAGGAACCAATTGTGCTCTTTGGCATCTAGTTTTAATAGGTGGCAATTCAAAGTGAAACATGTAACAATAAGCATCACAAAGTGGTTTATTATTAGGTTTTTGGGTTAGCTGGTTGAATGGATTTTATATACTTGTTTTCCTCTATCTTCAAATCTATCAACTAGGCAATCAAGCACTCAGTGATTTTGATAGACACATTACTTCTTTATCATTTAATGTTGCATCATGGGTTTATATGCAACTTAAATATTTTACATATATATGTAAAAACATATAAATGAAAGAAAATATATTTGAATCAATAAATTATAATTAAATTTAATCATTATGATCATGATTAATATAGAAATTAGAAAATCATGAATCTCAAACCCTAATAAAATTGCTAAAATAGAAGGAAACCCTAATGAAAAGCTAGGGTTTTTGGAAATATTCAATAATAAGTGGGTTCACCAATATGTTTGATCAAATTTTGGATAAGTAGGAGTAAAATCCTAATTATGACAAAGTAATACAAAAAATAATAATGCTAAAAATTTGCAATAAATGACAAAATAATTTAGTACTTGTTAAATTTATAAATATGCTAAAAGGGGAAAATATCAAAGAACTATTTATTGGCTAAAAAATATAGGATGTGGATTTGTGATTGAGACTATAAAATAGGATGTGTGGCTATGTTGACTAATTTTGGATATGAAATAAGTTTTTGTTAGATTTATAGGCAAGGCCACTCAATCTGGACCTGGATACAATGTACTAGTGTCCGTAGGGATCATCAGTGTACTATAAGTGATAGATATTTGAAATTGATGTGACAAGTTTACTTTACTTTTGTGTTACGTTTAGCTATTTTTTATCATTTGATCCATCATGAAACTAATTATATATACTCCTTTACTTGTAACCCTAGATCAATAGACCAAGAGGGAAAATGCACTCATGGAGTTAAGATGGTTTAGCAATTGAAGTTTTGATTTATCTCAAAATACATTATGTTCAATGTTTCCTACATGCCAATACTCCAAAAAGGTTTCAAAATACATGTATTTATCCCATGATACTATGATGTATGTGATAATACTTGAGTAAAATGAAAAAAGTTGATGCAACCCTACTCTGATTAAGTGCTTCAATAATGACATGTGATCTTGAAGGTGTATGTAGACTTAGCTTTAGTCTACTTAAGTTTAATGTGAATATTAGGTTGCCCCAATATCTGTGTAGAGAAATCCAAATAAGGGACATAATTCTACATAGATTTAGTTACATGAAAATACTTAAATGGTTCATGATCTATAGGGCATGTTGATATATTTGCCCTTAGTGACTAAACTTTTAGCATGCATATAAAGTAGAAGGGATAACTTACATATCATGAATCTATGGCCTTCAAAGTAAAAGGTTGTAACTAAGATCATTGGGCATGACTTGACATGTTATATCAATAGTTCTAGTTCCAATGTGATATTCATTTTTATTTGACCCAATACCTTGAGGTAAATGTTATCAAGACCTTTATTATTCATATCTAAATAATCAAAATTCTATTGATATATATTGAGGAGTTAAATAAAATAAATGTTACACATATTCAATCTTGAAACATTATCCCTTGAGACCTTCATAGCACCCATATCATCAATTTTGAGTTGAACCTATAAGGTAAATACTTATTTATAAAGTGTTGTGGTGGTAAATCTTCTTTTTAAAAATATATAGACTTTTTTGTCCATCATAACATGTTAATAATAGATGCAACATAATTTGGTTCAACACTATTAGTAATAGTAGTGTCATGAAATACCACATTTAACATATCCTTATACATATTTGATTATTACAGTAAATATAAAATGGAAACATTTTTTGTGGTACTATTGAGTAAATCAATAAGATTTTTTCCTTGGGTTTGATCATCCTTTCACGCATCTTAACCTTTTTTGGTGATAACCACATGAACCAAAATATATAATATAAGTCTAGGATGAATAGTAAAGGTTGGATGGTTGCTGAGCTTATTTAAAATTCTAAGAGTGTGAGTGATGAAAGGAACCAACTATGATCTCTAGCATCTAGTTTTAATAGGCATAAATCAAATTCAACCATGTAAAAATAATCACCACAAATTATTTTATTATTAGGTTCTTGGATTAAGTGGATTACTATATTTCACCTAAAAAGAACAATCTTAAATGTAATCCACAATTTTGAACTTTGATTCAACTAAAAATGTAATGAAACATGTATAAATCAATCCTTACTTAATATGGAAATATGAAATTAAAATTCAAGAAACTTATAGATTTAATAACAAGGAACAAATAACCCTGATTGGGTACGTGAACAATTATGTTTTCTTGGTGATAAAATTGGTGATTATAGAGAGTATGACACATGTGTAATTAATTTTCAATGGAAATCTTCAATTGGACTATACATGCCCCAATCCTCACTAATAGGAAAAAATGTTCTTAATAACTCAAGGTGTGTTTGAATCCATCATTTCATACCCAAAGTATTTAAGTGGTTTGGAATCCTTATATGAATTAAAATAAATAGTTTTGGTCAAAATTTTATAAAAAAATATGAATCAACCATTATAGATCAAATCATATTCATTTTTTATGCAAAACTAGTGAAAAAGTAGTACAAACTGGGTCTGGTGTATATAACATAGATAATGATAAGCATTACTTTTCCTTCTAAAAAAGTGGTACAAAGTTGAGCAA
Source organism: Torreya grandis (assembly GCA_037957365.1). Classification (NCBI taxonomy): domain Eukaryota; kingdom Viridiplantae; phylum Streptophyta; class Pinopsida; order Cupressales; family Taxaceae; genus Torreya; species Torreya grandis. Next base: position 24,915 of record JARHVA010009235.1, on the reverse strand, counting down.
GGATGTAGTCAAATGCCACACACATTACCCTAATCTAATATATTTGTGAATATATATTTTAAAACTTAGTAATATCATGTAATTTTATAATCAAAATATTTGTGCAAACTATGGACCGCATGTCATGCATGATGCCCCCATGCTAAGAAAAATATGACACAAACTAAAGTATTTTCTAAAATTGTGATTGGTTTCCTATCAAGAAATATTTTTAACTCAATGAGATTATGAACATCTATGAAAATCATTATTTTTTGCATGATAGGACAAATCACACTATTTTGGACACATTTAACCTGTATCATTTTCTATCTAAATCACTTTTGTCTAAAATTATTTTTTGGGTAATTTTATGTACATGGATCATGCTCAACTATGTAAAAACTATCTTTTCTTATATGTGTAGTATATTTTTATATCCTATTCTTTAAAACAATAACATATATATGCCCCCTATTTTGAGGTGAGTTGTGAAGCATGTGTAATAAGTTAACACAATTTTTTTAAAGTGAAAAATGTAATGAAATATATGTTATTAAACCTAAATTAATGTCTAGATTGGATTTATCGAGGGTTAAATGGGTAGGGATAGCCTAGGAAAAAATTATGATAAACTATCCTTAACGTAGGCTAATTGGGTTCTAAACTTAAATAAACATATATTGAATTTATTAAAATGAGATAGGCTAGAAATAATAAGTAAAACTATGCTAGATATGAAAATGACAAAGAAGTAATGTACCTAGTTTGTTTATATGATGACATAATTATGGATATGAAATAAGTAGGAAGAAGGTTGGAAAATGATTATGTAAAATGAAAGAGTTATCAAAACTCTTCAGCCAAGGTCTCTCCAAGAGCTCATTACCATAGCCATAGATTCTTTAAGATACACTCAAAGAACAAAACTGATTAAGAAAATTAATTTTTATAAATAAATGAGATTTGAAAAGGATATGCAAAAATATTGATATATTACAATTCAGATCCTTTCTCAAATAAGTAAGGCAAAACAAGATGCAAGTTAAACTAAGAAATGTGGGATAAATCCTCGCATAGGACAAAACTAGGAAAAGTTAGATAACTTAGTTACAATATAGTAAGCATGAGTGATAGGATACTATAACAAGCCCCCCATCCCCACCCCCAGTCCCCCACCCCACCCGCAAGTGAAGCTATGGGATAATAATAATAATAATAATAATAATAATAATAATAATAATAATAATAATAATAATAATAATAATAATAATAATAATAATAATAATAATAATAATAATAATAGAGGATGTAGTGTGAAGCCATGTTTCCCTATGGATGCCATTCCATCATGCCAAAGTACATGGATGTCAAGATCTTGTAACCACCAAGTGAAAGTAGGAATGGTTCTAAATATGAGGATCTCTAAATATGAAAACTAAGCTCCATAAATACTAGGTATAATGATAATCATGAGAAAGCATTGCTTGAGCACTCTCGAACATGATGGTGAGAAGTGAGCATAAAGACTGGTGGGACTACCACAATGGTGTCACTATAAGTCACCAAGAAGGCTATGGATTCAAGTAGCAATCCTCATATGGGTTCCAAAAAACAAAATTACTGATTAAGATACCAATTTACGAAGTAAAAATTTATAAAACACTCAAAAAAGTGTAGCATATACATACAACTCTCATAAAATGGAGAAAAGAGGGAAAACCCATAGGGAGAACTCCCCCTAAAAGAGAGAAAATAAGAAGGGAGAGTTTAAAATGTCCCACAAAGATGATACTAAACAAGTCCACACTTTAATTACTCAAAAGTCACAAAGGAACTCAATCTATATGAGTGGTTAGAATCCACTACTCAATCATAAAAACAACTAAAAATGGGCTTCAATAGAATAGATTTGATCAATAAGACTATTAGTGGTGATTAAAGTACAAGAAATTACTATATGTGCAAGGAATTCATAACACCTAAGAAGCAAAATATACATCATAACCCCCCCATATTATGTAATGGGTGGAGTATAGGAAAAAGAGGTCTAATTCACTACTCAAACACTAAATAAGTTGACATTGTATACACTAGAATAGATCCATCTCATGCTAAAAGACACTATCACGTTATCAAAGAAGACAAGATCACACTGAGATTCAACAGAATAGCTACATTTCAAGTTTTGGGAGACTTTCAAGTGTTGAAGAATGGTGTAAAAAATAAATATAAAATATCTTAATGAAGATGACTCTAGCGGTGATGGAAGAGACAAGCAAAAAAAGAATAGAAAAGGTGCCCAGATTAGAGCACTCAAATGCATGGAGGTAGACAAACATGAGTCAACAAACCCCCCATGGAAATTTTAAAATCAATGTGAGTACAATATAACCCATACACAAAAAACACCAAATAGAAACAAGGAAGACACTGGGCTTCACTAAAATAGCTTTAATGAAGAAGGTTTTTGACATTTCAAGTAATCCATCAAGAGAGGTGCTACAAAAAACAAGGGAGTGAAGATGTGTCCCCATAGAATAATGTGAGGCACTAAGAAATAGTATTTGAGGAGACATGACACAACTATTAGTGTGTCAAAGTATTAATGCATGTTGTGGGTTGATGAAAGAGTGTGGCAAATGGTGAAAAGAGCCATCATGTATGCAAACACACTAGAGAATGATTAAAATCCAAAATTAACAATATGTAAAGCACATCCAAATTGATATTGGGCTTAGTGAAAATTACATTAGAGATAGTGCATGCATGAAGTACAACGCAAGTCCCATAACATAGGAAACCCCTAGCAGTGACAATGCACACTCAAGAATAGTATTTTAGAATCAACCAAAAATAAATCCATGAGTGCAACAAATGATGATAGTTCTATCTATAAGTATCAATAAGGAATTTCATATTACTTGTGATGGGTTTTGACCTCTTTCCAGATCGGACCTAGATCTCCAATCTATGATAAAAGAAAGAGATAAGGTATGAGCAAACTAAGAAATATTCCCTCAGTAAATGTTCACAACTCAAAAAATATTTTATCACTTAAAATATCACCAAAAAACAAAAAACTATAAGCACAATGTAGGATAACCAATTTAGAGAGACCCCCCAGAATGTGGCACTTAGTATTTTAATGCATTTTATAATGTAAATAGAATCAATGCATGAAAAATGAAAAAAATGAAATTTTGAAAAAGATGATGCCCAATTTCGTGCTACCAATAAAAATTTATTAAACAATCAATTTCCCATAAATGAGGCATATTTAATCCAAAAAAACCTCAAGATTTGAAAAACATTATAGGGGTCTCTTTTTTAAAAAATCCATGACTATTACTTTTTTGGGTGATGGTATTGCTATTTTTTGATGAGTTACCAAGATCAAATGAACAATTTGATGTAGGTCATAATCCTCAATTTGTCTTAAACAATCACTCTCTGAGTTGATTATTTTTTATTTGAAGCAATGTTTAAACATTTTTATGTTTTAATGTTGGATTCACCATTTTTTACTGAAGTAGTTTTTTATGTGCATTTCTAGCTATCACACGGTTCAAATTTCGTAATCACCACCAATCTCCTGACTAGCTAGTCAAAATCACTTGAATATTTTCTCCCTCTTTGTCATCTTCATCATATTAGCAGTCACCATCTATATTCACCAAGTACACTCCATCTTCCACCTTTTGAGAAGATCTATACTCAGGGAATATCACTCCTCTATGGTGATTTACTGCATTGATTCAATTTGCATAAGGTTTTTATAGAATTTAGATCTATATTGAAAAGTTATAGTGCATTCCTTTGCATTAGATAATGAAATCTACTAAGCATTTGATTTACATTACTAGTGGTATAATGATTAGCTAGAGGCAATGAAACCAGTGACCTTTTGAGGGTTGAAAATGATTAGATCTTGTCTTTGGATCCTTCCATCACTATTGTTTTATACTATGTGGGCAAGATGATAATGACAATGATAGCACTCAATGCCTTAAGATCAAAGTCATGGTGGTCGATATTTCTATGTCATACATCAGTTCTCAAAACCACAGTAGGAATAGTCCTCAATGGTATCACCAAGAAAAAGGAAATTGGAACCCTTTTTGGTTGAGTGTTTAGTGATTTTAAGCATCTTCATTCAGTTTTCAGTATTCCTTGCAAATGCATTTTGCATGCCATGAAGTATTTTAAGCATTATATGGAACCACTTGCCTTGATTAAAATCTTTGGATTTGAGGACATAAGCTTATATTTTTTGGTTGAGAGTGAAAGAAACACTTTTTTATCAAATATCTAATACCATGAAATAGTTATCAAAACTTTTCAACCAAGATCTCTCCAAGAACTCATTACCACAACCATAGATGCTTCAGCATACACTCAAAGAGAATTAATTACTATACACAAACAAGATTTGAAAAAGATATATAAAAGGCTTAAAAAAAGATAGATATATTACAATGTAGATCCCTTTCTTGAATAGGCAAGTAAAAATAGGATTCAAGATAAACTAGGCAATGCAGGATAAATCCCCGCATAGGACGAAACTAGGAAAATCTAAATAACCTAGCTAGAACCTAGCAAGCTTGAGTAGTGAGATACTTTATTATAAAAATCCTCAAATTTTAGATTAGATTCTTCTAGAGCCACTAACACTAATATCATCCTAGGATGGTTGTATCAACACTACTATCTAAACCTAACATAAGTGTCAAGTATAAAATACCTAGTGGAAAAGGAAAAAGCCACCTATATTCTTCTAGATTTTACTTTGCCTTGATTCTGATGCATTCATATCTAGGTCATAGATTATTGCTCCTTATATATTTGTAATACACTAGTTCTTCATCTTCATAGTGGACTTAGGAAAATAGGTTAATGTATACATGGTGTGAAGTGGACCCCAAATACCCATATGTCAATGAACACTACTGATATAGTCAATACTCTAAAGAGGGCCTTAAATTGATGTAGTTATCCCCTACATGTTCGCTTGTGTTGAATCATGTAATATGTGAAAATAAAGTACAATAATGACCTAGCTTATAATTTAACAAATATGTCTCTTTGGTTGCTCATTTCGGTATTTTAGACTTTTGTATGTGTTATCCCTATGAATGATATGGGAATAAGAGAAAATAAAAAATCTTTTAATGTATTGAATGCATCATTGAATTATTTTATTAGTTTCCTTAGTTCCTTTATAGGTTTTATTAGATGATGAATGAGTGAGGGTTCATATTGTATTTATATCAATCCCTTTGGAGAAGTAACTCACATTAAAATACATAGGCCAGCCATTAGGATATATTTTATTTACAAAATATATGACTTTAGGGTAGTAGACACTTGTGTCACAGTAGGACACTTGCATTGATGCAGGTATCTATCTTCGATTAAAGTGTCTAGGGAATAGGAATGTAGTTGCACACTTAGAACTTATAGAGGTGGAAGATAAGTAGGTTTTTAGCATTATGGTAAAGATATAAGGTCTAGGTCATCAACATAAGATTGGTTAGACCATGATATGGGTCAAGGGGTATGAGATAGATTATATGTAAGACTTCTAAAAGTGAAAGAGGTCAATAACTGAGAGGAACAACCAAATTTTGAGTCTGCCAAGTGTAAAAGAATTAGCTACTATACAATACATAAAATAATGTTTAGATTTTCCCCCTTTTAATCTAGTAATGAAATTATTTTTTTAAAGGAGAATAAATGCATGCGTAGGTGTGCATAACCCACCTTGACTTTGCTTAATTCCAACTTGAGTGCTTCTTGGTGACTTACCTACAACCAATAGCATGTTATAGTATATAATCAATGCATATAATCTGAAACTAAAAGTCTTAAAAAAGATTTAAATTTGAAGAGAAAAGTTTAGGAGTACACCTATGCATCAATTTAACCACCTTGCTTATTTTCAATTTGATTTGTAAAGATATATCATTGTAAGTATATGAAACTAATATTAGGACAAAAATTATAAATATCAAAAGTACATATATCCAAGGAGATAGAGAGAAAGAGATATTATAAATTACATGCCTCCAACCTCGGAGAAAAGGTGAGTTACCACCTAATAGTTTAGATTATTTTAATCATACAACCCAGTCATACATATAACTTGAAGAGCATTAGTGAAAAAAGTCAACTCATACTATCGAATTGGTAATGCTAGATGATAAAATCAAGTCCATCCTAAAAACATGGCAAGATTGAGTGATTTAATCACCTCAACTATATCAAAAGTGAACTTACTACTATAGTATATTAGCTCAATATAATACATAAAAGTACATTATGGTGGGTCATAATAGTCTCTGAGAGTGTTTTTGAAATCAAAAAAATTTCAATATTAGATGCATATTTCCTAGGATATGCACCTTAGATACATGTCTTGTTGAAACTGTGTATAACAATGGTATAAATGTATAAAATTCTGCCACAACTATGAATTTGAATCATATAATAGTCTTCTTTGGCCAATTTTAAAATTGTGTAAATCTCGAAAGCATGTTTCCAAATCATGTTCCACTATATATGGAGAAATATGAAAATTAAAATAAGTGCCAATGTGGAGAACATGTATCCAAAACATGCCCCCATTGAATCAAGGTGTGTTAAATACTAAATAAGTGTGGATAATATGCTTCAAAAGTATACCCCCACTAAATTCTAAAATCATGAATGTCTATAGGCCATGCCTATATGACATGCCACCATTGAACTTGAAAATTGTGCCAAATGTGAATAAAGTGTGGAAAACATGATTCTAAAGCATGCCCCCACTAAACCTAAAACTATGCCAAATGTGAATAACATACCTTTATGACATGTTACAACTAATATTCCTCCCCCCCCCAACTTTGATGTGATGTAATAATATAAATTGTTAGTTACCTCACATCAAAAGGATAAGACAACTGAATAATCATTAAATGAAACCATGTAGCATATAAAAGCACATGTATAGGTAAATGTATCATTGAAGCACATAGGACTATGTGATCAAATGAGGGTGTAATATTCATGATAAATATCAAGGTAATTTATAGATAGTAATAGTAAATTATCAACAAAAAATTCAACTACACACACAAAAGCACTCAAAATCAAGTCAACATACAATGGTTTTAGGAGACCACAAATAATGGGCATGTTCAAATGCCACTTAGTCAAAGCAAAATTACTTAGTCCAATGTCTAAAAAATAAAGGATGGCATATTCAGATGTCTATACAACAAACAATTATATATTCCAATGCCCATACAATAAAAACTGACATATACAAATGTCCATATGATAAACAATGCTATATTTAAATGTCAAATAAATCATATATAGGCATGGGGGCTATAAAAAAAGGAGCACATTCAGATGCTTGAATAATCAATACAATATCAAGGCAAGAAACTTAAGGAAGTTCATAAAATAAACATAAGTAATGATCATAAACATATCATAGTAGCCCATAGATAAAATGAGTTAGTAATAAATTTTAAGTAAATAGCATATCAAGTACCCTATGAAATATATAATCATGGATAAAGGAATTTGTAAATAAATAATTGAGCTCAAAACATGATATTGTAAATTGATTATAAAATCATATAACTTGGAATTATCATGATCATAGAGGTACATACCCTCAATGTCCATATGGCATGAGTAGAGGGAAAACCCAACATTGATAAGTGCATAAATCATGTGTTTGTGTATGCATATATCATACTCACATATAAGTGTGACACATGTGTATGTATTAGTAACTAATATTCCATCCATTAACATGGAACTAACACATAGATGCCAAAGAGCCAATAGAGCATGTAAATTCTAGAAATGTTTTTATATTTTAGAAGATTATTTTTTGGGTATTTTTGGAATATGTTCAATGGAAGAAATATCCTATGATTACATTCAATGGATGCTCATAGGTATCTCCCCTATAGGAACCTAGTGAAATAAATCAATGTTACTACCAAGGATAATGTATAGGTGTCAGATCTCTATTGTATAATCTATCATGCTTTGTGGTTTCTTTGCAATAGAAATAATAGGAACATATTTAGGTGTGCTTCATATCTTCATATGGTGCATACTATAATTATGAATTTGTATCATGGGTAGGTTAGTATTTGGTATTATTACTTCACATGAAAGTGTACTTTTAGTTATTTATTCATTGTGTATACATTACTTGTATTTGTTTATGTAATAAATGTTTAGATGTGGTAAATTGCATAGTGGTATGAGATATTTAAAGTTAATGAAATTTTTAATTTTGTAGTAATTATTAAATCACTATATGAAATTACAAGTGGTTGAGAACAAGAAATATTTACTATAATGATCATTTGGTAATGAAACTACTAGTTTGGTTTCTATCACTGATTCTAAAGTATCTGTAGAAATATCCTAATAATTTGTTTAATAATGTAGGTATCCAAATATATTTTGTAGGTTCACCTTATACATGTGTCTCTTTATGAAGTACCTAATTTACTAATGGTTCCTTGGTGGGATAAGTGTGGGAGAGATGATTCTTAGGAGATGTTGTACTAGGAGAAGGAATTGTACTAATGGTTAACTTTTGTGAAGGTCGATGGATCTTATGATTCATAGTTAGAATTTATGCATGAAACATGTTCACCATATTGAATGCTAAACTACTTCACATCTATAATATTATATTCAATAAAAGGAATTATTTTTACCTTTTTAGTACTTTTTTTTTTGGAATTAAAATTAAGGGAAAGAGGTTCCTCATATTCACATTCAAGGTGATACTCATAACCATATGAAGACATTAATTTCAACATAATCGGTTAAACTTGAATTTTCATCATTAGATTTTTCATTATCATAGATATAAGGAATATAAGTAGATTTATAATGATTTTTATAGGCCATAAGATATTTATATGAAATACATTGATCATTAGGAACATTAAACAAATTATCCCAAGGATGGGAATTTGAAGGACCTTGCCTGAGAACGTCCATAATTTTGCATCCAATTCGTGTCTTATAACTAACAGTTCTACATATGGGACCTCCTCTTGAAATTTCATCACTTTCAATACATATAGTAGTAGAATTACACATTTTATTATGACCAAGACCTTATAATCCACTCAGATGTGAATTTTCAACTACTAAGGAGTACAAAAACATAAACAAAAAATGTTGTCAATGTTGAAGGGTCAATTAGATATCTATACCTATGGTGATTTATGACTAAAACCAGGGAACACCACCACATAGTGGGAGGAAAATAACAGATATGACCAATTTATTAGTCTAATATCACATCTTTTTAAGATAAAGAGTACTTGTTTCATCCTAAAAATGTCCTTCTGAATACAAGAAAATTGCAGTTTTTGAAGCCAACTTCAAATGCATGTAAAACTAAAATAGTAAATCATTTTCATGAACTAAAATAACCTTCACCTAATTGTATAATCCATATAAATTATCCTATTATTATGTAGATATAATGTAATATATTAATCTCTAGCTGATGACATAGTAGTTAGTGTTGAAATGCAATTTTTATGCAGTCAAGAGACATTTCTTATCCTCTAGCTTATATTTCTTCCTCTAGGACCTCTCCTTATAAAAAAATCACTTATAAAATATTTAAATAGAAAAATTAAATGAATTTACATTAACAAAACCTAATAATCCACCTAAATTCATGTTTTTACAACTACCCATAAGTGTAGAAACATTGACAAAAAATGATGTCATTCTTAAAGTCATTATTGGGGATCTCCACCTCGAGTGATTTGTGGCTGAAACATATCACTGCCACCACATCAGGGGTGGATAATAATGTTTAATAAATAATTATTATCCTCTTATCACACATATATATGAGATAGAGTACCCATTCTTTCCTCAAGAATGTCCTTCGCAATACTAGAAAATTGTCTTTTTAGGCCAACATCATATGCACGTAAAACAAAATTGGTTTGTCATTCAAATGAACAAAATAAATTTCATGTAATTGTCTAATCCCTATAATTATAATTTTGATAAAAATTATTTAACATAATAAATGAATCCATGGTAGATGACAGAGTAAATTGTTCTTAAATGCAACTTTTATGTATTTAAGATACAAGTTCTTATTCTCCAACTGACATTTTCACTTTTGGGACCTCCCCTTGAAAATTCATCACTTCCAACATATCTAGATTAAAAAATGGAACATGTTTCCATGACCATGAACTTATAATCCACCTTGATATGAGTTTTTACATTTTCCTAGGATCAAAGAAACACTGAAAATAAATATTTTCAATGTTTGAATCCATTGTTGGAGATCTCAACCTCTAATGCTTTGTGGATGAAAACTAGAATTTCCACTACCTAAGGGGTGGAAAATAACATCTAGGACAACATTTTTTCCTATGATCATGAATATTTAAGAGATAGAGTAGGTTATTCAACCTTAATAACATCCTTCCCAATACGATAAAATATTATCTTTTTAAGCTAACTTCAAATCCATGTAAAACAAAAACCATAAATCATTTAAAAAAATTAAAATAACCCTCAAATTATTGTCTAATAAATATAATTTAAACCCATATAATTATGATATAATGTAATATATGAATATGTGGTAGATGGTAGAGTAACCAATGATGAAATACAATGTTTATGTATTTAAGAGATAAGTTATTATCTTCTAAAGAGTTTTTATACCTCCAGCACCTCCCCTAGAAAATTAATAACTTATATAATATCTAAATATAAAAATAACACATGTTCAAATGACCAAGACCTCCAAAACCACCCACATGTGCATTTTTACAACTACCTAGGAGCGAGGAAACATTGACAATATGTGTTATCTGCGATGAAGCCATAGTTGAAGATCTCCATCTATGGCTTTGTGGATGAAAAATGGAAATACCACAATGTCAAGGGTGTAAAATAATGTATAGGACCATGTTTATGTCCTATAATCATGATTGGTTAGGATACAGAGTACCAATTATAGCTTCAAAAAGGTCCTTCTCAATATGATAAAATTACAATTTTTAAGGCAAACTTTAAATTGCGTAAAAATAATAATTCATCAACATGCACCAAAATAATCCTAAATTTATTATTTAATACCTCTAATTTCACCTTGAATAATTATTATTAAACATAATATATGGACCCATGGTAGATGACATAGTAATCAGTGTTGGAATGCAAGTTTTATGTAGTCAAGACACAAGTTCTTGTCCTCCAATTGGCATTTCTACTTCTAGGACCTCCTATTTCAAATTCATCACTTCAATTAAATTTGGATAAGTAAATGACATGTTTTACATAACCATAACCTATGAATCCACCTGTATGAAAATTTTTATAGATGCTAAGGAGCGCATTAACATTTACACCAAATGTTGTCAACGTTGAACCCATAATTGGATATCTCCACCTCTAATTCTTCATAAATTAAAATTAGAAACACCACCACATCATAGTGAATAATTTATAGTAAAAAGTTACTAGCATATGGTCATGATTGGTTAATATATAGAGTACTCATTCTATCCTCAAGAACATCCTTCCCAACATGATCTATTTTTTTTGTTTTTTAGGCAAAATTCAAACATGTGTAAAATGAAAGTTGTAAATAATTGGTAGGAACCAAAATAAAATTCAAGTTATTTTTGAATCCTTATAATTTCAACCCAAATCATGGTTAGTAAACTTAAGATAAGAATTCATGGTAGAAGACATATTAATTAGTCTTGAAATGTAACTTTTTTGTTGTCAAGAGATAATTTTTTGTCCTCCAATTGACATTTTTGCCTCCAGGATCTCCTCTTAAAATTTTATTCACTTACAACACTTATTATAGTGAAATTACATGTGGTCCCATGTCCAAAACTTCATAATTTACCTAGCTATACTTTTTTATATTTACTTAGCAGCATGGAAACACTAACAATAAATGTTATCAATGTTGAAGTTGTAGTTGGTAATCTCCACCTTTGGTGTTTCATGGTTGAAAAATGGCACTTTCATCATTTCAAGTGTGTCAAATAACATCTAGGACCAACTTATTTTCCTTTGATCATGCCCGACCAATAGACAAATATCCAACCGCATGAAGGTGGAATTTATTTGACATCATTAGAACCTAAAACAAATATGTTACTACGTAATTAAAATATAAATTTAAATGTACTACCTATTAAATAAATAAAATTTGATAAAATTAAATAAATTTAAATTTGATAAATCAACATACCTTGAAATATCAATCCAATGAACCACTAGGATTTACTTTAATCTTGATAATAGAAATAATTTCTTCATGGCCAAACTCATGAGCCTTTCATATATTTATTTTTAGTGGCCTCCCATGATATTTAAGCAATTAAGAATTAATTTCAAAAACTAAAATTTAAGAGTGTAGTATCTTCCTATGTTATTCATTGTCTTCAAACAACCATATATCTAAATTTATGATAGGATATCATTGACTCCAAGTTTTAGTAACTATCATAGATTCAATGGGATAGTTAATGTTTTCCCCATTTCTGTTTGAGGAAATCAAATTATTGTTTTCATCTACGCACTAACATATGTACTAATTTGTTCCCTCTTTGTTATCCTCATCTATAATAAGTGAAAAAATATGCCATGCAACACATTAAAAAATTATTTTATAGTAATGATGTTGATAGATTATGATAATTTAGTAAAAAATGATTAATCTTGTACCTGGTTACACTAGATTAGATACATGGTCATAGTTGAATGTGATGATGTCATGTATATAATTTTTAATGATAATGGAACCTGATATGTGTTTATTTAAATTGATGGTCTATAGATACATTCATCCAACAACTCTTATGACTCACACTCCATCCAAATAATGTCCACACATGTAGGATAAAAATATGCCAAGTGCCTTATATGAATAGTTCAAAAACCTACATTTGATTTCTAAGATGAGTGGATCTCACTTGATCATGTTATGGTCATTCCAGCTTCATACCTTTGTAATTATTCTTCCTCCATAAGCTATAAATATATATAAACACTACAGTTTTCTTGAGCACCATGGACCATTTTGTCATTACACCATTCAAGAATGGTTTTTGAATTAGTAAAAATAGTTTCATCTTCAAAATTTGACTCCTCTCTTGTAAAAAATATTTTTACACATATTTTGGCACCTTAATAATAGGATTTTCCATGGCCATCCTTAGTATAAATCAAAATATGTTCTACTCTAATCCTAACATGCATCTTACTCAACCAATCAAATATTCATGCATTCTTAAATTGTATTGTGCAATTGTCTAGCCAAATATAATGTTCATTTAAATTAATGTTCCTTTCAATAAAGTTTCCACAGAATATCTCAAAAAAACCTTGCACTTACTTTGTATGATTTGGTTGATCATTAATGACAAAAAAATGGTACTACCTTAATATTTTTCAATCTTTCTCTATACTATCATATGCATGTAGTATCATATGCATGTAGGAATATTATATACACAATACAACAATCTGTATTGAGTTGTAGCATTTTAACTAAATTTATATTTTTGGGTTGAATGCGTAGTTATTAGTAAATTTGACTATTAAAATAATAGAATGAAGTGGAAATGTGTCCTTTATTAACTTGAGTTGTTCATCCTACCATCTAGCTCTATGTATGTGCCTTGTGTACTCATAACAAAATCCTCCCTTAATCTGACTATAAATTTTACAATAATTATTTATTTTGTATCAAGCTCACGCCTTTCAAGATTCCTTTCCATATTTTAATTGATATGTCATATATTTATATTTATTAAAGCCAACTAATCTTTATCTAATTTAACTTATACTCTCCTCATAGACACAACTTTTCAATTTTGATAGTCCATAACAAATGTTGCAAGTTCCATCAAAACATGTATTGTTATAAAAAAAATTATCCATTTGGTCTTTCACAAAAAATGGTTGGAATAAATTCCCATATTGACTTTTGTGTAAGTTCCATTCTATAGTTATAAAAAATGTTTTCAGTATGAAAATTATAATTTATATGGTGAAAAACATCATAATGCATTTAAAATTCAATATGTCTTTGACTAATAGAACAATTTGACCATCTCAAACTATATTTGACTAATATAAATTTGTGGATGTTTTTTTATAAAATTATAGTAAAATTATGTTTGGGTTATATACATGAAATATTTTGGATGGGGTTCATAATTACAAGAACCAACTCTTCTTTGCAACATATCTGTTGTATTGGGAGAAACCCATGTGTTTTCTTTCTAAAATTGTGCATGTAAATCTTTGCGAACATTGGCTATAACCAAGTCTCTTTTTGTGGATGTCTACAATAGAAATATGAAATATCATTAGTATTCGAATCATCAACTATTTTTTGTATCCTAGTTTATTTCATAACTATTTTTTTTTTTATGTTCATTGCTCTACTTATTTTTTTAATCAAGTGTTTTCTCCCTAGTTGATCACTTATTATACAAGTTGTAATTATGCTTCGGATAATGTTACTATATTTTTTGCATCTTTTCATGCCTCAATATGGTATTCATCATGTATATTTTCATAATTAGCTTACTTTGACCATCCGTGTTATATGTTCTTAGTCTTAGGGTGTACGTCATCGGTCTCAACTCAAGGAATTTCATCAATTAAAAATAATGATATTTATTGACTATTGTTTAATTTTTAAAATTAATTATCCTAAATTATTTTAGCTATTCCTCTTTAATGATAGTTAGACATTTTATTTTGTAATCATTTCATCATGTTTTCATCAACCTAAATTAGGTATAATGGTTTTCTACACAAAATCCTAGGTGTTATTAATGGTATAGTTTGTTGATTTGGTGTTACAATATTGTTATCTTCACTACTAGTTACTTAATTTTTTGTTGTTGTATAGTATAATTCATTGTTACTTTAACTATTTAGTATTTCCATGGTATTTTATTCATTTTTAATTTCACCATTATGTGTTTCTATGTAATTTTATTCATTTTTGTTTTATAAATCATCATGCATATAGATTCATCATTAAAAAAAAATTAAAATTTTTCATATTTTGAATGTGGAATTGCAACATGATTTGGAATTTTACATAAAAATTAATTTTCATTATTCATTTCACAATTATCTATGGCATTTAGTTCATTAGGGATAGTATATATACTTTGTCTTGAGTGAAATTTTTGCATTCATTCCCTTTATTTTTCTATCAAGACTTGTAATTAATATGGCATTTTGCACTTTAACTTTTTCCTCTTATTTGAACAAGATCCAACATCCACTACTATAAAAACTTGATAACTTTTAAGGGTGGTGACAAAAAAATAACTTTATAACCTTTGTCTTCCACTGTGCAATACATAAAATGATGAATAAAATAATAATGTGGTTAGATATCTCTAAAGTGGTTAAAAAAACATTAGACAAAGCATTTGGTTTTTATACAAGAAGTGCATCACATTATAATGTGTAGGTGTCATAATGAGTATGCGTTAGATATTACTACTAGAATACATATCTTAAATAAATCTATCTAAAATATATTGACATTAATCATTCTTGAGGCAACTATTTTACTTATATCACAAATCCAATTTAATATAGGCATCTTAAAAATGATTTCTCTTGGTGTATTTTAAAAATATTTATCAATGATATGTATGCTATTTATACCAATAAGTGTAACTTGTAATAGCATTATAATGTGGCGATATTGCATAATAATGTGATATAATAAAGATGGCTGATTTTAAATTTGATGTCTATTTACACTGTGATAAAATAATTTTAACTCTAAATTTGACATTTATTTAAAATATGTGATATCATATATTAATTTTTAAATGCATCCTCTTTCAAGAATAATATTAGAATTTGGACACTTCAATACTTAACTTAAGAAGACATATATCAACCAAGAAACTATTAAAATTCTTTTTATAAATGTCTGTTGAAATGCTATAGAGATTGACAAGAGTATTCAAATATCTCTCTATAGAGATTGACAAGAGTATAAAATAGTAAGGAGGGATGACACATTTATGTGTGTAATATCATTCTTCTTCCATTTCAAATTATTTATTTCCCATTTAAGTTTTGGTTATAGGTTCCCCATGTAAATATAATTCTTAGTTGACATTTCATTTGGTATGGCCAAATTTGGTGGCATGCTATAAATTTGTAACATGAGCTTAATTTCTTAAAATAAGAGCATGTGATATATCTTAGAGAATTCCCTCATTATTTCCATCAAATTCCTAATAACATGTACTTCTTTAGAGTATTTTATATAATCCATTTTGATGGGGTGAGAATTGGAAGTTTAGAGATTGGGTCATTTTTTATGAATCAATAGTTCCAAAAATAATTAGTTGGATCTCTCTTGGGTGGTTGTAGTTGTAATGCATCTTGATTTTCCTATTTTCCTCCACCATGACTCATCTTCACCTCAAACATATCTTATTCATCAATTTTTTTGCCACTCAAAATTATATCTTACTATTATTTTGCAAATCAACTACATAGCATGCTCTACATATCCATATTACCCACATTTTATGGTCACATATGTTCTTTTGACTATTTACTATGTGTTTTTTTTTTTAAATAAATTTTTAAATTATGTCATGATGTGTCAATTCCAAAACCTTGGTACTCCACATAAATACTTCCTAGTGTATATGTGCTAATTTTTAGCAAATAAAAATCCAACCTTTTCATAAGAAACTTTGCAATCCATTCAATTTCCAAATACCTTGGTAATCTCTTTAATGCAACAGAATATACCATTATTAGTCTAGAGGATTAGGTGACATGGCATGCAAAGACCATATAATTGATGATGACTAGGGGTATCAGATAAAATAAACTATTTGGAGTTATAAATATATATATATATATATATATATATATATATATATATATATATATATATATTATTTGGATTTTTAAATATTATATCATTTTTAACTCTATGTGGGGTAAAGATATTAAGATTTTTTTATTGAATAATTTTAAGAATAAAAGGAAAAAATACTAAGTGATAGTCATATGGATGTGAAATTTAAGGTAAGTTTAAGGTAAGAATTAAAATTGAACATACTCAAACCATGACAACACACTAAAACCCCACCAAAAACCATTTTAGAACAAGTCAAGGCTTCTCTGTGCCTTTTGTTGAAGGCTTTATTTATATCTTTTGTTTTTTATAATTGCTTCAATTTTTCTTAAAATCAAGCTTGATCAACCACAAATTGCACCTTATAAAGTCAATTTAGGCTCAATTTGGCCCAAATCACATCACTAATTACATTAATTACCTAATAATTTTTATCTATGATAGCACTAATACTAATTAATCCCCTAATAAAATATTATAATCACAGTTAGGTTGAAGGAACTCATATTGGCCCTAAATGCCCCACGATTGAAGCAATTGACTATTTCATTCATTATGTGATGTAATTGGCATTGGTTGATTCCTAATCATATGTTATATAGTTCATGTGGTTGATCAAATATTTGGTTTATTATAATATGACATTGGGATCAATTGAGCCCCAAACTACATCATATATAGTCAAAATTAGGTTCAAGTAGTTCAATTTAGCATAAATTATATCATTCATTGCAATAATTAACTAATTGGATCAATATGTCATGAAATTTGCACTAATGTAGCCTAAAATCACATTGTATAGTCACATTTAGATTCAAGGGGTTTATATTGGACCAAATTTCCTCCATGACTACATTTGTGAAAACATTACAATTATTTAAGCCATATATAGCAACATATACAATTGGTTGAGCCATAAATTAGGTTCATAAGACTCAATTAATTCCAAATCACATCTATAATTTCGCTAATTGAGTAATTAGATCAATTGATGATTGAATCTGATCCAATTTAGTCACAACTCATGTTCTACTCTTAAAATAAGGTTTAAGGGGCTCAAATTATCCTCAATTACATCCTTAATTAAATGAATCCACTATTTAGCTCATTATGTGATGATATCGGGGTCAACTAAGCTCTAAATCAAATCATATATAATTAAAAATAGGTTCACATGGCTCAATTTTTCTAAAATCACATCCTTGATTGCACCAATTGACTAATTAGCTTGATCTATGATGAAATCAGAGCTGATTTAGCCTCAAATCACATCTTATATTAGTAATTAAGTTAAAGGGTCTCTAATTGACTCTAATTACCTCCATGATTAAACCAATGGACTTTTTCATTCATTGTCTGATGGCATTACAGCTAATTGAGGACCAAATCACATAATATATTGCCAAAATTATGTTTGTCATTGAACCAAATAATTTTTTGCTTCATTCTCTGATTAAAATGGGGTTGATTGAGACTTGATTCACATTTTATAGTGGTAATTATATTAAAAGGGCCCAAATTTGCTCCAATTCCCTTTATTATTAAACCAATCAACTATTTGGATTATTTTGATATGACATTGGGGTTGATTTAGCCCCATATTACATCCTACATAGTAAAAATTAGGTTTAAAAGCTTCAATTTTGCCCTAATTTCATCATTGATTGCAATGATTGACTAATTTGTTCAATTTGTCATGAAATTTGAGCTAATTTATCCCCAAATCACAACCTATAGTCATAATTAGATTCAATGTGTTCATGTTGGCCCCAATTCATCATTGACTACATTTGATATGAAATTAGGGTTGATTAATCCATAAATTACATGGTTGTTATTCATAGTTTGTGACCTTTTTCACTTTAATAATTCATGTATCTAGTCTATCTCATTCCCCTTGGAAGATCTCTTGGTTTAAATAGTCTTATACTGATGACCTAGACCTTTTATCTTGCCCATAATGCTTAAAACGTATTTATATTCCACCTTTATAAGTTTTGAGTCTGTACTTACTTTCCTATTGCCAAAACACTTTTTACCAAGATAGGTGCCTACATAGATGTAGGTGTCCTACTCTGACACAAGTGTTCAGTGCCCTAAAGTCATATGATTTTCAAAAGAAATGTATCTTAAGGGTTGGCATAAATATTTTAGTGCAAGTTACTTTTATAAAGGGATTGATATAAATGTAATACCAACTATCATTCATTCCTCACCTAAAAAAACATGGAAAGGAACTAATGCATCTAATCAATGAACTCAAGCAAGCACTTAATAAATCACAAGATTTTTTATTTTATCCTATTCTCATATTAGTCACAAGTTTAACACACATAAAATTTTGAAGAATTTAATGATCATCCATAGAGATATATTTGTTAAATTACAATTTAGGTCACTATTGTACCTATTTTCCAAATATTGCATGATTCACACACAAGCGAACATGTAGGGGAGAGCTACATCAGCTTGAGGGCCTTTTTAGAGTATTTGATATGCAGGTATTTCTCATTGATATATTGGTATTTTGGGTCCACTTGACACCATGTGCACACTAACATATTTTCCTCACGGTCATTATGAAGATGAAGAACTAGTGCTTTACAAATTTATAAGGAGTGATAATCTATGACCCAAAATTGAATGCACTAGAGTGAAGGCAAAGTGAAATCCATAAGCATATAGGTAGTTTCTTCCTTTTCCACCATGTATTTTAAACATGACACTTATGTTAGGTTTAAATATTAGTGTTGATGCAACCTTCATAGGATGATATTAGTGTCTATGTCTCTAGAAGCATCCAATCTAGAATCTAATGATTTTTATATAATTATTTTCTAATCTACTTCCTACCTATTCTAGATCTATAATGTTGTTAGCATCAAAAGAAGCTAATTAAACTAATTCTCTATTTTTTCCATATCTAGCATAGTTGTACTTATTATTTTAGCCTATCTCAATTTAATAAATTTAATATATGTTTATCTAAGTTTAGCACTCAATTGGCCTACTTTAAAATTAGATTATCATGCTTGGGCCCTAGGATATCCTTACCCATTTAACCATAGATAAGTCCAATCTAGACATTAATTTAGGGATAAAAACATATATTTCATTACATTTCTCACATTGTTTTATAAAATTTTGAGTTATATTATTTTGAAAGCTTCACAACTAAGCTCAAAATACTGGGAATTAAATTTTTTTTTAGATATTAGGCAATGGTAATACACTACTCATATAGGAAAAGATAGGTTTGACATAGTTCCACATTATATATGTACATAAAATCACCTAAAAATCAATTTTGGATAAGAGCGATTCATTTAGAAAAGGGTTTAGGTTGACTGTGTCAAAAATAGTGTGATTTGTCTTAGCATGCAAAAAATAATCATTTTCATAGATCCTTAGAATCTCATTTAGTTCAAAATAGTTCTTGATAAGAAACCAATCAAAATTTTTGAAAATAAATTAGGTTTTACTCATATTTTTTCATATCATGTGGGCATCATGCATGACATGTGGTCCATAATTTTGTACAAATGTTTTGATAAAAAATCAACATGATATTACCAAATTTTAAAATATATATTCACCAAGATATTAGTTTAGGGGATTGTGTGTGGCATATGACTACGTTCTTGATCAAATTTTCACCAGTATTTTATAAGGAAAAATAATGTTTGTCATTCTCCACATTGTATACACCAAATCCATATTGTACTACCTTTTCACCAGTTTTACATAAAAAATCAATCTTAGTCCACCTATAGGGGTTGATTCATATTTTTACACCAAAATTATTTATTTTAATTCATACAATGATTTTAAACCACATAAATACTTTGGGTATGAAATGATAGATTCAAGCACACCTTGATTTCTTCAAAACAATTTTTTATATTAGTGTGGATTAGGGCATTCACATTATAATTCAAGATTTCTAATAAAAAAGAAATTTCCATGGGTCATACCCTCTATAATCACCAATTTTTTCACCAAGGAAACATAATTATCTATATACCTAATCATGTGTATGTATTTCTTGTTATTAAATCTATAAGTTTCTTATCTTTTAATTTCATATTTCCATCTTCAATAAGGATTGATTTCTATAGTTTTCATTATAGTTTTAGGTGAATCATATTTCAACATTATGGACTGTGTTTATGATTATTCTTGTTAGGTAAATTCAAGTATACTTTTTTCCTTTTACTTTAATAATTTTTATTTTCTATATTACTAGAATAAATTTGTGGTGGATGGGTGGGAGATCTAGACATATAAATTAATATTTACTTCTAAAATAATGTAATTTTACCACTCCTTGTATGCACATAGATCATGCCTCATACATGGTCATTAACAACCCTGCCTTCACTATTATTATGGATGACCTGTTCACACAAGAAATTAATGATATAAACATAGTCTTATCCATAATTCTAGAAAACCTTAATTAACTTTGACACTAATCCCCACTTTTGGTTTAAATTTTATTTCCCTCTAGACAAGGCCTACCTATGTGGATAATCCCAGTCTTGAATTATGTCTAATTCTATGAAAAATGTCCTCCCATAAAATAACAACTAGTTTCTCAAATTTAAATTCAAGTAATGGGTCATCCCACAATTTTATCAAGCCCGATTCAAATTAGTTCCCAAAATATCACTATAAAACCAAATTTCCAAGCATTTTTTCACTTAAGAATCTCACACATATAAAAACACTAGAATATTTAATTGCATATTTAGAGAAGAACATATATTTTAACATTTTAGAGTCTACACAACATAAGTAACCCAAAGATAATTTTTCATACACCTCCAAGGCCACAAGTCATTATCTAAGCACTTAATCACACCAAAATTTCACCAAAATTTAACATTTCACACTAGTATTATCATAGATACACACACCCCACTATAGCCTAGGATAATTCATATTTTTTTCCATCTTTAGAACATTGATATGTAATAAATGATCAACATAGGAAGTCTCAAGGTCAAGAACAACTTCAATCACTAACCCCTTTTTAATTCATAATTGAATATTCCCTCTTGGTATATTGAGATAGGGTTACAAGTGAAGGAGAATATAAATTGTGGCTTTCATTATGGATCGAAGGCTCCCACATAGCCAAATAGAAAACATAGATGAATATTTCAGTGTCATAATAGGTTTGGAGATCTAGCACCTATAACATGTGGACACTTCCTAAGGGAACCAACATTCTGTACATATAAAAATCCAATGTCCTTATCCAAATGTCCAATGAAACCTTATTTCCAATTCAAAATCAATCAACACAAAGACATAACATATTCTTCAGTGTAAGTCACAGCGCTGCATTTTGATTTTACAACTATACTACAATTCTTTGGTATTTCCCACTTTAGTATATGTATAAATTTAGTAATTTCAAAATCAGCTTGTGTAATTTATTGTATATTTATATCATTATTATTTTATGCAATAGTTTCTCATAATTAAATTTTACCCCTACTTATCGAAAAATTGATCAAAAATCTTGTCATAATTTTTTTAATACCATTTTATCTATCTTTTCCTATTAATTTTGTTGAACACATCAACATATACACTTTATTCTAGTCAACATGAAATTTTAGTCAAAAAAAACTTATAGTTATAAATAGTACACATCCATTTATGGTCCTCAATAAGCTTTTATATATACCAAACTCAAGGTGCATATTGGATCACTGTTATAAGGTAAAGGGAAAAAAATATGTAATGCCTAAATTTTTTTATTACTAGTTTAATTATGTTTTGTTATTTATTTCTAAGGATTTATATATTATATTTCCACTGTATAAAACTCTTGTATGAAATAACTTAGAGAGTATCTAGTGTTTCCTACTATGGATAATGATAGTATGAGAAATAAGGTAAATGAAAGTGAAGTCCTCAATATAAAAATGGAGAATGAGACAGATAAAATTAAATATTATGAATCATGACATGGAGTTCTTTGCAATGTATTTAAGAAATGGTCATGTTAGTTATGTAGAAAACTACACAAGATAAAAGTATTTTTTTCATTTACTACAACCTTCTTTTTAGACAACTATTAAGAATTTCACATTACCCAAGGAGTGCACTCTTATAATTATCAATCTTGTCAAAATTGTGTGAGATGGATTAACTCATAGTGATAGATGTATCTTCTAACTTTGGCACGATATTTACTTGAATTTGAGTGTGCATTGAATTTAGTAAATACTGGTTTTCTTTAAATAAATCTTAGTTTGTGTTATTTTGGTTTAGATAAAACCAAGTTCTTATCTAATCTTTTATTTCTCTACCTTCCATTATATATGCAATTTTTTAATAAGATAAAATCATAATTATATTAAATAAAATTATATTCAATGTTAAATATTCATATCTTTATTTTGGATATTGATTTTAAAAGTGAGATTCAAGAAAGCAAGATTGTTTAATGCATCACATGAATGTTTTCAAGGCCATATGTTCCAAATATGTTGCATTGAATCATGCCTTATATTAAATAATTAGTAGTATTAAAATAAGAGGGTATATACCCATCTACTATAGTTTATGTCAAAAATTTCATCAGTGAGAGGGAGGATCTTCCATGAAAAGGTGTATCAATAGTTATATCAACTCAAAATAAGGATGTGAGTTTTCCACCATTTATTTAAATTTAGATATCATATTGATTACTCTGTGTGTACAATAGATTATTATTTTTTTTTCAATTTAAGAAGTTGATGGGGCAAGGACAAGATTAGAAGTGGTGACAAAATTGTTTGGCATGTGTTTCAACCCAAAGTCCTTGGTATTATGATTCTATTTGTTGAATTTTTATGTTACTAATAATTTTAAATGTCTTTATTCTATATTCATTGGACTTAGTGACATTGGTAATGGGTTTAGTTTTTTAAATAGGTCAGGGATTGGCCTTTAACAAAAGTTCATGAATGCTAAATTACAAAGAATTTGAAATTCTTCAAATATTAATATTATAAAAAATAGATTTGTACATGTGTTCTACATTATTTTATCAAATTTTATATTTTATTAATTTATATTTTTATTTATTAATAATATTTTATTTAGTATATATTATAAACACGTATATTTTTTTTATTAATATGACTCTAAACATGTAAAAATATAATTTTATTTTTATGATTTTAAAAGGACATTTTTTTATAATGCCTATTTAATTTTTATAAATTTTATTAATATTTATAAATTTTCATAAATATTATTTTACTTATAGTTTTTTATTTTAACCCAAACTTGTTTGCCAAAAATTGGAATACATGAGATTATTTTTGCCCAAATTTGAATATTCATGGACCATTTAATAACAGGTGAGAAGTCCATTTCAATGCACATACATTTATGAGGCCTATTGAAGTAAAATTGATTTGTTGTTGAAAAATTAAATGTCCATAATTAGATAAGCTAGTGTATACATGTCAAAAGGGGTGACAAAAATAGGAAAATGCAACCATTACAAGGATTTTATGGTTTCTTATATCAAGATAATAAAGTATCAAGTTTAAGAATAAAATATAAGTAATGTTTTTTCAATAAACTATGTTTTGTGCTTGAAAAATTCTAAACCATGTTAAGGGTTAAAAAATTGATAAAAAAATATTATGTTTTAAAACAACATCGAACTTGCTTCCATAAGGCTTAGAAATAGTTTGAACTCAACTCTTGAACATGTATTTAAAGATTTTTTCTTTCCAAAAAAAACACCCTACCAAAATTAATTTTATAATTAATTATTAAAAATATTAAATTCAAATATTTTAAATTAAAAAATTATAAAAAATATATAGAGCTTCATAGCTATCGTACATGCTATCAATATATTATCACCTCCATTTTTTATTTTTGTATTACTGGATACATGTAATTAAGTGAGAAATCATTAAATAAACACAATAATACCCAAGAAGATGTTAAGATTT